>KK113442.1:108372-161886 GCA_000611955.2 Stegodyphus mimosarum
ATGATGAATCAAGAAAATAACTGAAATTAAAATATTAATATATGTGTATATATATATATATATATTCTTTTTTTTGATTATATTAATTTACTTAGATTGTTAATTTTAACAGGAAAAGATTTTGTCCAACTTTTATAAAGGATGAAGTTAACTTCACGCGCCCTGAAAGACTGAAAATAGAATGAATTGGCGTGACATTACACCCAAAAGGAGGAAACAAGCATCTGGATAGAAAGCTGCTGAGCTGGTGAGATACCTGAAAAGTAATTCCAGGTAATCCATGGTGTCATGCTCGTCGGGATGGCAGAGACGGGACTCAATAAGTTATTGGAAAATTTAATCATGTATTATAAAAGCACGACTTTTATATACAATATTTACTTGATATTATTGTATGATTAAAGAAAATAACACGGAAGAAACACAGGTGTTCAATAACTTACAAATGAAATCAGCCACGCTAGCTAAAATCGAAACTCTTAACTCAGGCGTACACGCCCTACCACGCTTTCACCAGACCACTCTAGTCTGTCTCACTTGCTGGAATCTTACCGCGAGGCAGGCAGCTGATTGGCTCACCGCAGCCAGATACATGACATCCCCCCGGTAAGATTGTGCTACGCCAAAGCGATGCAGAATCTGAAAATTGAACCAGCAAAGTTTCGCAAACTTAAACAGTGTATACTCTACAAAACAATACTTAATAATTAACACACTTATTAATATTTAAATCGTCTCACATTTAAATAAACAATTAAGCACTTAAATAACATATATAAACACTTTTACAAATGTAATACCAACACTCGCCTAGTATTTTCATTATACATATTTCCTCACCCAACTAAATTCTAAATATGACATATAACATAATTTGAAATAAGTGCAAAAAACTGTCATCTCACAACAGATGAACAGACGCCTTGATACAATACCGGAGTTCTGTAATAAAACATATGCAATACTTTTACAAAACACAATATTAAAATATAATGCAACAGTAAATGAAAAACCACGAATTTTTTCAAAACAGATGGAAAGTAGCTCTAGTACAATTCCGGAACACAGGGAAAATAACCAATGCAAAGTTTTAAACTTATCAGTTCATACTTAGATCACACCTATTTCATTCCGCAACCAGTCTTGAAAGACTATCTGCATTTTTTAATTGTGCACCAGGGCAATGAGACATATGAATATTATAAAGCTGAAGTGCCATAGTCCATCTCTGTAATTTGGCAGAATGCGGTGCCGACTTATGCACATATAATAATGGATTATAGTCGGTGATCAACTCGATATTCGATCCAAACACACAACACTCGAACGTTTTTAATGCCCACACGACGGCATAAGCCTCGCGTTCAATTGTTGACCAGTTCTGCTGAGTTTTCGAAAGTTTTTGACTGACAAAGCTGATAGGACGCAAACTGCCTCGGCTGTCTCGTTGTGACAAGCAAGCCCAACACCATATGCACTAGCATCACACTATGGTGTAAGGTTTTTTTGGGTCTGGAGTGTAAAGTTTTGGTGCTTCACACAGTCGACGTTTCAGATCTTGAAATGCTGATTCCTCAACGTCAGTCCATGGAATTATCTCAGGAATTTTCCTTTTCGTAAGCTCCGTTAATGGGCGAGCAACTTCTGAATAAGTCTTTATGTAATCACGATAATAGTTAAATAAGCCTAATGCACTCTTTAGAGCAGTCTTCGTTTTAGGACTCTCTATAATTTCGATAGCTCGTAATTTTCCAGGATGTTCCAGAATTCTATTTTCCAAAATTCTATGTTCACCAACACTAGCTATTTGGATCTTACCAGAAAATAACGCGATGTGCTTCAGTAAAAGCTTGTTTAATTTTTCTTGTTTACTGGCATCTAAATTAATAATATCCACCTTGATGTCACTTCTAGGTGCTACACAATCCCCTTTATTTGGAGTTGGATGAACATTCCCAAACTCAAAATCATCTTCAAATATTACGCCCACAGTTTGTGCTCGAACATGAAATTTTCTTATTTTGTTTACATGAACATGTCCCACACTTTCGTCTGGTAATTTAATCTTATAAGAATGAGGGTTCACTCATTCAACAATTTCACCTGAACCTGTCCACCTAGCATATAACTTGTTGCTAGAGTCTGGTATAAGTAAATATACTAGATCTCCATTTGTAAATTCTTTCGTACTTTTGCAACGGTTGAAATAATATGCGTAAACTTCTTGTTTCTCCTCAGTAGATAAAGAAGCGAGATCAGCGACTTTCTCTAAACTTATTTTTAATTCTTGTAGATTGGCTCACCAGCGGCCGAGCGATTAAGCGCTGAACACTGGTAGTTCGGTCCGAGGTTCGAATCCCGCGAACGGGCTGGCTGCATGGGCGTTTTCGTGGTTTT
Source organism: Stegodyphus mimosarum (assembly GCA_000611955.2). Lineage (NCBI taxonomy): Eukaryota > Metazoa > Arthropoda > Arachnida > Araneae > Eresidae > Stegodyphus > Stegodyphus mimosarum. The sequence continues at coordinate 110,770 of KK113442.1, forward strand.
CCCCATGTGTAACGTGTATACGAGCCAGTTTCCCTTAGAAAGTCCTCCACGAAGGCATCCCTCCCCTTAGGCAGATAGCCCTCGTGTGCTTTGCCATAATTGAATAACCTAACCTAACCTAATTCTTGTAGATAATCAACTGTTGAATTACTCAGATTAAGAGGTACTGGTATTTCACTGGACCACGATGATTTTAACACAGCTAAGGGACCTCTAGCTTCACGACCGTTAATAAGCTTAAATGGAGATATACCTGTAGTGCAATTTGGAACTTCACGATACGCAAAAAGTAGATAAGGTATATGCTTGTCAAAATTAACAGGATCTGTGCGAATTACATGATGTAACATTTGTTTAAATACACGATTCCATTTTTCCACTAAGCCATTTGATGCTGGGTAGCCAGGTGTCGAAAAACGAGGATGAGTCTCTAACCTTTTTTCGAATTCTTGAGTTAATTGTGAGGTAAAATTAGTGCCTTTGTCACTACAAATAATTTCTGGAATACCGGTTCTCATAAAGATATCTAAAAGAGCATCACAAGTGGCTTTAGCGAAAACACTTTTTAAAGGTATTACTTCCGGCCATTTTGAATGATTATCAATCAAACATAGACAATATTTATGTTTCCTTCCTGAAGGCGGTGAAATTTCACCAATAATATCTATATTTACTGTATGAAAAGGATATGGCGCACGAACAGTAGGAGTAATCGGAATTTTATCCGATTGTCTTTCCGGACATTTTAACTGACATTTTTCGCATGTTCTACAATAATCTTCTACATCTTTGGATATGTTCGGCCAATAAAATGAAAGCTTAATTCTTTCTTTAGTTTTCCGCATACCTAAATGATTTCCGAATATGGAATCATGAGGTAATTGAAGGACTTTACTTCCATATTTCTCGGGCAAAACTAACTGTTGTAAGTTTTCCCCACAAATTTTTTCTTTGTGAATTAATATTTCGTCCTGCAAAAAGAAATTATTCTTCCCTGATTCTGCGTCCTTAAAAGAATGTATTAATATTTGACAGTTTTTCTGATCCACCTTAAATTTATTCGATTCCGAATAAATGTTTCGCCTTTCTTCATCCTGATTCGCAACTGAGCTATATAAAATATTTACATTTGGCAGTTCAACGGCGCCAACCTCAAGTTGTTTTTCTTTATGAGTTTCCAGTTTCTTCTCAGGGGAGACTTTTGATTCATTCTCGCCTTCAAATATGCAATTCCACACATCTGGTGTAATTAAACATTGAACATTGAGCTTATCTGTCAATGCGAAAAGAGATTCTACACGTGAATACAGACAACTATATGGTTTTTGTAATAAATGGGAATAGTTGCTAACGCGGCCTCTATGACGTCGCCAAATGCAGAACTTAAAATAATTTTACCCTTACTTTCTACTTTTAAATCAGGAATTAAGGTAGTGTTTAAAATTAGTATTTCCGTACCCGAATCTTTTATAGCTTCCACTTGCTTCCCTGCAATGTAAATTGTAATCTTTTCCAAGGTATAAAAATTAATTTTTCCATCGGAACATTCGCGTTTTGTAAATGGTTAGAATTTACATTGGTTAACAACCGCATTGTCCTTCGGTTTACTTGAAGTGTTAACTTTCGGTTTTACCGAAAAATTATCGTTCTGTTTATTTGACCTATCAAATTTATTTCGCCTGTTCGGGCAATCTTTAGCCAAATGTGAACTGCTACTACACACGTAACATTCTCGCGGTTTAAACGAATGCATCTGTTCATTTATCACTGAATCTTTTCTTAAGTTTGGTTGAATATATTTAGAGTTTTTGTTGCATGAATCACGAAAATTAGCCCGTTTTTCTCCTCTTATGTCCTCAAAAGATTTACCTTTTGCGATGAAATAAGTGTCGCATTCCTTCGCTAGTTCTTCCGGACGTAGCCAACTTTCACCTAGTCGAACTCCATCATGGCAAGCTAAATCAGTATCCAATGTTTGAAAAAGTTTGTCAAAAATGATTAAGTCAATTAAAGTCTCGAAATCATTTACATTTCTACTTTTACAATAATGCATCCAACCTGATCTTAAATGAGAAGCGAACTGCAAATGAGTTTCCCCCATCAACCGTTTAGCTTGGCGAAAATTAAACATATCATTGGCGATGGTTCATATTCCTTTAGGATTAAAGATTTAATTTTCTCATAGTCTTTCAAATCATCATCTTTAATATATACTAGAATATTAGAAGATTTATCACGTACCAGTTTAAGTAAAATTTCAGATTTAAACTCATTTGGTACGTTCTTATGCTTAAAAGCCCTTTCTATTGAATCAAAAAATAAATTCCATGCTTCCCCCTCTTTAGATACTGAAATAGATAATGCCTGTACAGCTTTCAAAAGCTTATCTAATGAAAGTGTATTTTCTACATAGTTACTTGATTCGTTGTTACTTTCAGTTTGTATCAATCGTAATTTTGCAATTTCCTCTGATTTTTTCCTTTCTTCAACTGTAGTATTAAGGAATTTGATTACAAAATCTTTATCTCTAACATATTCCTTAGAGCTTAAAACCTTATCTTTTAATTCTACAACTTTTAAACTGGAATCGGCCTCTTCACCGAGCTCCTTCAACACAGAAATCAAATCACTTTTAATGACTCCCTTAAACATATTTATAAGAAATTATCTTAAAGATTATAACAAAAATATTTCACCTTTTCGTAAATCCAGTCACTTTCAAACTCTCTGGTTCTCGTGAGAGAGCGTGCTGTCATGCTTGTCGGGATGGCAGAGACGGGACTCAATACGTTATTGGAAAATTTGATCCTTTATTATAAAAGCACGACTTTTATATACAATATTTACATGAAGTTGATATTATTGTATGATTAAAGAAAATAACACGGAAGAAACACAGGTGTTCAATAACTTACAAATGAAATCAGCCACGCTAGCTAAAACCGAAACTCTTAACTCAGGCGTACACGCCCTACCACGCTTTCACCAGACCACTCTAGTCTGTCTCACTTGCTGGAATCTCACCGCGAGGTAGGCAGCTGATTGGCTCACCGCAGCCAGATACATGACATGTGGAAAAGGCAATTACGAAACCAATGGTGCACTTATAACATATACAAAGCAAATTTAACTGGTTATACAGGCATAGTTATACAAGAGTAGCATAAAGAGAAAGAATAATAGTGACTATACATTAGCAATAATAATAATACTAGTAAATAAATAATACCAAGTTTGGGTGTATACACAGATATAATTAAACAAGAATAATATGAGAGACACTATCAATTATATAATGGTAATAATAATAGTAGTAGTAAATACAATAATAGCAGTAGTAGATATATACACTGTACAAGGATGAGACATTATTAAAGAATGCATCAGACATAATTAAATAATATCTGGGGAACTAAAATCTTCTTCAAGAATTGTAAACAAAACGAACAATTTATCAATTGCATGCGGTGCTTTTTTGAGCTCCGGCATCTTATTAGAAATTTTATTTGTAGAAATGGAAGTCCCTTTAAATACATTGAAGATTTCTTTAACAAACTCAAAAAGTGCTTTAAAGGAATTTGTATTATTGCTGTTAGTCTGGCTTAGTCTTACATTTGCATTTCTCGTGCTGGTCACACTTCCGTTCTGGTTGGCACTGGCAACCTGTTGCGTCGGGACAGTCTCTATGGTAGTATTGGCACTACTGGCTAATGCAGTACTGGTACTGGAACTCTTGCCTTTCGCGGCACTCGCGTAACTTACTCCAGGAACTACCCCCGAAGATTTCGTACCAACACTTTTATTATTGACATTTTTGTCAGCAGAAGTTTTACCTCCAGTGGATCCAGGCCTTGAACACTGGAAATTTCGAACAGCCTTTGTAATAGGCTGCATGTACCGGATCGAGGTAGTTACAGTATACAGGTGTATCAATTCTTTTAGCTTTACAGTCTGCCGTTTTGTGTGCACCAACACACTTTAGACATCTGGGTTGGAGTTTGCAATTATCAGACGACTGGTGGAAGTGTTGACAATTGTGACATTGAACAACACCTCCACGCACTTTGTAGGGAGTACTACTACACAGAAGGTACATCATAGATTTTTTGTACGCCTGGAAAATTCTCCAGGTATACGAGAAATAATGGCATTGGTGCTTTGGAGCGGGTGCGATGCATTTGCACGACTCTCCGAGATTTAAAAACCTAATGCAAGGAGTTCTTCCCGAATTTCATCAAATGGGCCCCTGATTACAACCTTAACTGGTCTATCTAATTTGCGAGTGATCAGATAATGATCAAGTTGTTTTTCTTCCAAATACTTAGAAATTAACCTATGATCGTCTTCAGTTTTTGGGAAAACTTGAACGAATTCCCCGTTCACCTTGCCGGCAAAGTCCAGCTTTGTATCAGTTTTGAGTTACTTTAGGAAATCTGAAAATTTTACATTTGGTTTAACCATAATTGGTTTGACCTTTGGAGGGGTAACCTTAACAACTTCGGTTTCCCCCTGTTTATCTATTACATCTTCTCCATTAACATTTTCATTATCATAATTTACATTCAAACACTTATACTTATTTCCGGCAGCAATATTCACATTACATTTAACTATTTTTGCTGGACGGGCCACATTACGTGGTTGAATAAATCCGTCTGCACCTTGAATTTCAGAAACACCCCTTTTATTTTTCTGAAGGCGTTTTCGGCTTAGGAACGTTCACGTTAACATCAACATTATTTTTAGGAGGTTAATTAACTACATTAATAATACTAATTTCATCATTAACATCATTACTTACATTTTTACTTAATTTATTACATAAAGCATTTTTAGCATCAGAGATATTTTTCTAAACAATTTCCTTAGCTAATTGATCTGTAGACATAGTTATATAACGCGAATTAAGTGCACCACTTAACTTTAATGAGCGCTGTTAATCCTTCCGCCACTTGTTTTGTCTTAATCAGATCCTCCTTGAACCACTGTAGTTTATGCTCCAAATAATTTATTTGCATACAATGAGCAGCTGAAATTTCTTTACTTAATACTACAGATTCTGTCCTTTGAATCTGCTGCAAGCCATGAAAGTAATCCTCTAATGAATACTTCTCTCTTTCCAGCAGCCCGATACAATTTTCATCTAACGCTGTATTAGCAAACGCTAATATTTCCATTGTTAAGCCAACAACATGTTGTTTAACAGCATCCGCATCTATTCTAGCAGGTAGCGCAGGAAACTTCTCGTTATCCATTCCATGTGGTAAAATGGCACGATGTCACACACACACTAATTACGGTAAAAATCCATGAAAGTATAGAAATAAACGTGTAATCCAATAATTGATACCATGAAAGAATTGCAGCAAATCAACTCGCAGCACAAACACAATAAATGAAGCACGATTAATAAACACGTCCTACCAGCTCAGGAGCTCAGCATCGAATGAAAATAAAAATGAAATCAATCGTTCGCCTTTTTATTTATCTAGTCTAAATTTATATATGATGACTGCCCCTATCTAAATTATTCTGGCCCTTTTTCTGCGTAAAATTAAGACCTTCTGAGTTTTTACCTTTTTTGTCTCAGTGTGAAGGCACTTATTCCTAAGGCTTTTGGCTTTTCAAAATTTTTACCTTATTAGACAATCCCCTCTTTTGATGATAATTTTAATCCTTTGACGATGTGGAAGTAAAGGCCTTGACGTATCCTTAATCTTTGACGTATGATAGGGGATGGTTTGCTCGTCCAAATATTTTGTAGTAATTCTATAGTAATCTGCATTTTTAACTTTTATTTGTATGTCAGTACCTTTTAAATTACATTCCATTTTAGTTGCTAGTTTTCTAATTTTATCCCGCAATTTCTTCCAGTCAGTTACGTCAGAGATTATGATAGGGAGAATCTTATTCGCTGTCTTTTTTGGTTTAATGAAGTCGTCTTCATTAGCTTGGCTGTCCTGTGAGTTTTGAGAGCTGACAATTTGAATTCCCATGTCATCATCATTAGAAAGTGCAGCAAATTTATTTTGCGCTGACGTGGTAGAAGTATCACTAGCATCGCTAAGATTTCTTTTATGAGTTTTGTGTGGCTTTAACCAAACTCCGTTTGGGTTTTGTTTAGCATTTTGCTGAAGCATTTCTACGCAGTTTTGCTGGCTCGTGGCCGTCGGCTGTGCTAGCTGGGTAGCTGCATACTGTTGAGTCAAGGGAAGGCAATTTAGCGGGAGTTTTGCTGGTGGTGATGTTAAGACCCTTCATGATTTCACCTGTTAGATTATCTACTTCCTTGAAACCTTCACAAGGGTTTTCAAGGGTAATTACAGCTTCATTAATATCTTTGAGAATATCTGGGGTAACTTTAGCATTCATTTAGGACTGCATTTCTTTGAATGGTTAAATTTAATAGCATAACATATTTAAGTTCAGGGGTGCCATTCGTAATGATTTCCTGAATTTCAACTTTATGTCTAACAAAATCTAACTCCATTATTAAACACCTTGACTAAGCGAAGTCCCTAGGTATCTCGTAGCAAGGCATTCTCTAACGTCCCTAACATACAAGAGAGAGAGCAAAGTTTGAAAAATATGCTTACCAAGCCGATCCAATTCCTGATGCACGTAGCAAAGAGACGACCAGCTCGAAGCAAATCCGAAGCTCCTATAGGAGCGGGAGGTTCAGTTCAGTTCAGTTGATAGTGGTTTAGGCAGCATATAGAAGATCTCCTTCTTTAACTGCCGCTGTTGAAGATGTGCCCTTAGGCGTTGGTAAGATTAAGGAATCAAGGAGAGAATCTCCAAGCCATATGGCGAAGCTGGAACATGTGCTAAGTGCACGTAAGTTGAAGATTTTGTGAAAAAGGGAGGAGTATCTGGGTAACGCATCAGCGGCCGGTCAAGTCTAAGAAAACTCTTCGCATAATGATTCATGGAGGCCAGTCACGTGGGAGGTCACCTTCCCCGAGAACTGGTCCCGAGATTAAACATAAAAGCCTGTAAATTGAGAAATTAGGAATTAATAGCTGAAATTTTGTAAGTCCTATTGAGAGATAGATGGCTAGTAGCTTCTTCTTCTTCTTCTGCAAACTTCATAAGCATCACTGTCGCCTTAAACCCTGCTACAAGCTGCGCTGCGGTTGATTTTGCTTCTCTTATTTTTTCTATCTGTTCTATCATGCTACTTAGGAAGAGATTCACTTTAGCGTCTTGAAGCCAGTTGACTAGTTCGCTGTATTCTTTCGGTGGAGGTTGGATAATTTTCATAGTTGTCTTGTTCCGAGGGAGTTTGTTATTTCTTCGTTCTTCTATTGGGTTTCTGGATGGCAGTCGTGGGAAGTCTTCATTACTCGGCGTAAATTCTACTGGTTGATTTCCTTCAGTTTTGGGTACTGGGTTCTTCTTTGATTTCGTTTCAAATCTTTTTCGATAAAAACTATAACCACGGTAGATACTTACATGGCTTGTCGGCAATAAATACAAGTTGGTTTATTCTCTTGCTTTAGTGAGCATTCATTACTGCGATGATATTCTCCACATTTGCAACACCTCTCAGGGTTTGTGCACAGATGCTGGGAGTGTCCCCACTCCTGGCATCTGTAGCACGGCACATGTCTCTTCTTGGGATTATATTTTTCAATTCTCACATTAAAGCTGAACATATTGTTCAGGTTGAAGATCGCGTAACCGGCTTTGTTTTTCCTTAACTCCAGTAATGTAGATGGGTATTTTTTCTAAATTTTTAGATTTTCTCTTCGGAATTGCTTTACTTTTAAAATGAGAAATTGTCGCATATGGCTTCTTCTTTCATTGAGTCTGGCAAGTCTTTAACTATTACTTTTAGCGGTTTTCCCTCTGCACTTGGAATGTGTGAAATGGTTTCTGCATTTCTCGGAGTATCCTTGTTGCATTTCAGTAATCGTCGATAGTTTTCACGTTCACGTAGATCGCAGTTGATTTAACATTAGCTTCAAACTTCTCTTTACGTGCTTTACGTAAAAGTTCATGTATGTTCATCCAGTCAACCCTCTTCTGTTGAAATACAATAGGTGGAGGCTATCTTCTTCGAAGGCTCCGCCTTCTTCAACATTCTCATCATTATTTAGGGTTTCAAATCTGTTCCATTGCGAGATAACCATAAATTCAATTTTTTCCATTTGTTTTTTCGTCTTCTTAGGTGTTATCTAGTCTCCTTCTCCTGGTTGTGTTTTAGAATCATCAGTTTGTAATCTCTTGATGGTTCTGGCTCCTTATTTTCCGTTTTTCATCTGCTTTTCTTTCAGCAGGGTCTTCCTGTTCAGCATTTGAGTAACATTATCAGCTCCGTGTTGCTTGATCAATTCCATTAATTCGTGCATTCTTCTCTTTCCTTTGCTTCTTTTTCCAGTTCTACAGTCTTAGGAGTTATGGCGGTTTCATCGAATACTATTTCAAAGTCCTTATCCTTTTTGGTTTTCCTTCTGTTAGTTATCTTTGAGTTTTTGGTTTTTAAGAAGTCCTCATTATCTGTTATTTGAACATCTCGGGAAAAATCAACAGCAGAATCGTTCTCTTTTACCTCATCGTTATCAGACATATCGTTGGGAGATCTAAAGAAAGACATTTTATGTGCAGCTGATGGCACACGGCTGCAGTTAGGCGAAATCAGTACCGTAAGTAAGGACGTATCCAAAGTGCGTGTTACCAGCTCGTTGTTTCAGCTCTGAATGGGAGCGGGAGGGGGTTTCTGGCAGATGTGCTAGCACCAGGGTGCCGGAGGCCCTACCCCAGATCGAACACATGTGTCAATCACTTTATGCTGAGAGCATAAACTGAAAATAGTTTTGAGTTTGGAATAGGTACATAAAGATTGCTTATTAACCTAATCAATGTAAGAAACCACTTGCGAATGAAAATGCCAAGACATCTGCCGAGCTGGTGACATGAGATATTAACTAGAAAAATATATGGAGGATTAGTACAAGCACTTGGTGAATTTAGTTAAGTAAGTAATAGACTGGATTACAACATGACACTGCTAGTAAGAAATTAGTAGGAGATACAGTAAGGTTAACGGAGTAATAGTGAGAAAAGTGTGGGGAGCCACAACCAGCCGTAGGATAGAATAAGTTTTGTACATGAATATAACCTATGAGCTAAAAGCTCAGTAATTTTTTTTCATTATTTTTATATATATACATATAAGTTTTGTTAAATTATCTCAACATGAAAGATACTTAGGCGTTAAGAAATTAAGTATTACCTGCATTATTTGTACATAATTCTTCGAATAGGTTAAATAGTAGAAAGAGCTTATCTATGGGGTGATCTGCAGATTGTATTTCGGGTATTTTAGAAGTAATTTTCTGGACGATTTTAGCCAGTGAAAGACCTTTGAGCAAGTTGCCTATTTCTTTTAAGAGTTCGAAGATTTCTCCGAGTGAACCTAAGCTGAGGTTGCTGTTGATATTACTGTTAGTGTCAGTGTTTCTTAGATTGGTTGGGTTTTTGTTGGTTCAATTTCCATACTGGGTGACATCTGCACATGATAACATGTTATTGTTTTGAGACTTTCTAGATTCCGTGGGTGTTGCAGTGGTGTTGACATTAGAATTAATGTGGGTTTTTCTAATTTTTGGAAACTTGGGCAACCCCTAAAGTTAGCAGTATGTCCTACTTCTTGGCAGTTGCAGCATTTAACGACTTCGAGCCTTTTGGCTGTGCAGTCCGCAGTTTTATGTGCTCCGGCACATTTCACACATCGTGGTTGTAATTAACAGTTTTGAGAAGTATGATGAAAATTTTGGCAGATGTACAATGTTCCCATGAATTTTATACTCAACAAATTCTACATGGAAAAGTAAGAAATATTTTATGTCATAGATTTTCCCTACGTCTGTGGTATTTTCCAGCTGTATTTGGAAGAGAGGCATGGGAGCCATGGTTTTGAGTCTATGCATTTGTGTAATTTTTGTGAATTGAAACCCCAAACTGCTGAGCTCCTGTTGAATATCATCTATAGGACAGTAAATAGGGAGACACGGAACTACTACTTGGTCTGTCATTTTTTTGGTAATCAAATAATAATCAGTCTTTACCCTGTCTGGATAGTTTGTTATGCCTCTGTGGTCTTCTTCAGTTTTGAGAAGGACTTTTAGGAAATCCCCCCATACCTTTCCTGCGAAATTTAGACCAGTCTCTTGCTTCATTTTTTTCAGAAAAGTCGGAAAACTTGATTAAAGGTTTGGCTATAATTGGCTTGATTTTTGAGGTAATAATATCAATAATTTGTACATCCATATTATTGTCATTACTGTTCGGAACATCCTTGGGTAAATCATCAAATTTATTACTGAGGGGGATTTCAGTATTATTTTTAATCAATTTAGAAGGTCGAGCCTTTTTTTCGGCGACGTGAAGCCATCAGCATCTATGCTTTGTTTAATTGGGCGTTTTTTTTAATTTTTTGATGGCCGTTTCGGCTTAGAGGTCAGAACCTGAGAAGTATTATCAGAAACATTTACACTGGGGGTACAAACAGCTTCCGCGATTGAAATACATTCACTTTTAGGTTTATTAAAGGTGTCGTTAACATCAAAATTGCATAAAGTACTAGAATTTTCATTGTCATTGGAAGTAACATTAAGAGTATTATTAATATTATAATCATCACGTAATTTACACACCAGTGCATGGTAATTAAGTTTAGCAATAACAGGATATAGTTCACCAAATGCATTGCACTTACTTTGAAAAAGCGTCATCAGTCCTTCACAGATGGTTCTAATCTCCTGTTGTGACCTCAATGTAGGCGGTAATGTATCCGGTGTAAACAGAGCGAGTGCACTGTCAATATTATGGGCGTCCATACGGATCAAATCCGCATAACGACGAATTTTTGTATAATCTTTGAGATCAATCGGATCTTTCAATAGCAAGTCATTCCATTCACTATCCAATTTTTCGTCAGCGTATTTAACAAGATCCTCTGGTAAACCCGCCACGAGGTGACGAGCAACGGCTTTCGTAACCTCAGGACTAAGTGGGGGGGGAAATCATTTCTCGCCATCGTAATTCACAAAAATAATCCAATGAAAACACTTAAGAAATCATCACAGTTCGAAATAAAATCCACAATAAGTAGCTTACATAAAAGTAATCCAGATTGAAAGCGATAAAATATGAGCACGAGTCTCGTGTGAAAATGGCGATCCACACAGAACAGGAGCACTACGAAATAACGTCTGGTGGAAAGGTGTTATACTCCCGACCAATGATAGAAGGATCGAGGATCAAGGAAGTTACAGTTACGGAGTATGCTAGGCTAGGCCATTAACTCCACATCTTCATTTATAAGTTAAATCATCAAAAGAGGAGTTCATCAAATGGGGTAAAATTTTGAAAGCCAAATAAATAAAGCTAAAGAAAATGCTATCTGCATGAGAAAAAAGGTAAAAACTCAAAGAAAGTCTTTTTACTAAATTTTTGGGTCGAAAAAAAAAGACCAGAATCAATTTTAAATGGGACAGTCAATGCATAAAAAATTTTTGAATAGAAAAATTAAAAGGCGGTAAGAGATTTCCTTGATTCTTGATATCATAAAAGAAAAATTTCTTAAGTCACAAGCAACGCGTAATAATTCAGCGCTCGCGAGGTCAATGACACTCGCTCCCACTCGGAGTTTCGGCGAAAAGGAGAGGGGGACCTGTTTAGCAGGTCGAAAAGGTACAAGTCAGCTGATCGAAGGAGAAGATTTTGGCCGCTTTTCAACACGGCATTTAAAGAGCCATATAGCAATCAACCTCTAAGTGAGGTGTAAAAAAGGTAGAAAGCAACCCTTCTAAGGAAAGAAAGAATCAATTTCAAAGTTAAGTGCAGGCGTGTGCGTCTGCGAAATAAAAGACTCTTGTTAAAGAGTTGTAGTCTGGGTTGTAGTTTGGGTTAGGGAGGTGAGAAAATGTAGAAAGGAACCCTTTTATGAAGGGAAGAAAAAATCAATTAAGAAGTTAAGTGCAGGCACGTGCGTCTGCCATATAACAGACTCTTGTTAAAGAGTTGTAGTTTGGGTTTCGGTTGTCAATGCCCTTTGTATTGTAAACGCAGCAGTGGGGGGGGGGTTAGGAACGTGAAGTATGCTTTCACTCGGGCGTCTGTACTTGCATAACGCCGCCGTTTGAATGGTGTTTCTGCGTAGGCAGTATTTAATATTGAAGTTGGTCGCTTTTTTGAAGATACCACCGTAGGATAATAAACGGGAACATGTGCAGTACTGGATTTACAACGAGTTGGATGTTTTTGAAGAAATTTTCCGAAAGTCCCGGAAGGAGAGAGGAGAATTTGTGGTTAACTCGCACGCGAAAACTTCTTCCAGTTAAGTACGAGTTAATAATATTAAAGATATGGGCCGAAAACCAAGTCGTATGAGCTTGTAAATAAGTCCGTCATGCCAAACCCTGTCAAAGACTTTGGCTATGTCAAAATAGACAATTCCAGTTTTCTCTCGCGTACGAAAGCCTTCATGAATGAATTCCACTACACAGAGTAACTGGTGTACCGTGGAGTATTTAGGTCGGAAGCCGAATTCTTCCGGGAGGACCAAATTTTGATCGCGACAGAATTCATTCAGGCGATTAAGTAAGACAAATTCATGAACTTTTGTAAGTAAGGTAGCAGACTAATTGGTCTATAACTAACGGCTAAATTTAAATTTTACCCCGATTATGGAATGGGTACGACTGCTGCAATTTTCAACAGTCGGGGAAATAGCCTATCCTGAGCATAAAATTAATAAGGACCGTGTAACAGTTTATGTAGCTGGCCACAAGCTGGCGCAGCTTTTCATTTTTATGCTCTTTATATTTTCTTTACCGCATTGCGGATTTTTTGATAAAAGTGTAGTGGCAACAAAGTAAAATAATGGACGTTCTAGTTGTACATAGCTGTAAAGAATAAAGTTTGTGTGAAAAATAAAATGGCAAAGAATTTCAAGCGTCTTGTTAAATCATCAACAAAGGTAAGCAAAGATTATTTATTAAATGTTAAATGTTAAAAATAAGAATAAGAAAAGGATCTTAAAGAGTCAATATGGTGCCGAAACCCGGGATAACAGTGATCTTTAGATATATTATGATTTAAGTATTTATTACTGTTTCATTAGTGATTGAATATTGAATATTAAGATGGATAAGTTAAAAGCATTAAAAAAGAAGCGAGGAATGCTAAGAGCATCAGTAACAAGACTGATAACTAAAATGGAAAAGGAAATTGAATCGGAAAATATTAAATTTGATTTATTAGAAGACGACTTATCCATCTTAAATGAAAATGCAAACGATATATTACTATTGAACAATGAAATTGAATCTGTCATAACAGACGAAAAAGAGTATGACACCGAAATACAGGATAGCTTGGAATATAAAAATAAAATCACCTTTTGTAAATCGAAGATTAATACAATATTTAGAAATAGAAAATATGTTAAATTAAATGAGATGCCATCTAATTCTTCTACTATAGATACGGTAGAGAACACAAATACAAATGGCGGTAAACTTCCGAAACTAACCATAAATAAATGTAAAGGCGAAATATGTGAATTTCAAAGTTTTGGGGCTCAATACGAATCTGCTATACATAATAACTCTGCTTTAAAGGATGTAGGCAAATTTAATTACCTCAAATCTTTACTAACGCACACAGCTTTAATGTCAATAATAGGATTACCGTTAGTTGCCGAAAATTACGCTAAGGCAATAAACATTCTGAAAGAAAGGTTTGGTAGGAAGGAAATTCTAATAAACGCACATGTTAATCGTCTGCTGAATTTAAAGCCACTAAAAAGAATGGATGATATTAAAATGTTACGTAATCTTTATGATAGTTTAGAAATTGAAATTAGAAGCCTGGATTCCCTTAACGTTACTTCGAATTCTTACAGCTATTTGTTATGCCCGCTGTTAATGAGAATACTTCCTAGCGAATTGGTTTTAGAGTTCAATCCATCGTTAACCCCTGACACGGAAACCACAGTGACTAACACTTTGGAATTTCTGAAGAAAGAAGTTGAAAGCAGAGAGCGAACATTTTTCCAAACATCGCCAAATCATTCCGAGTTTAACATAAAAACCGAACAAAATAAACACCAATCGCGAGACCTTTTTAAAAGTGAAAAATATCATACTGCCCTCAAAAACAAACATTTTGTCCCAGCAGTTGCGTCGCTGAATACGAATACATCAACAGCCGACTGTATATTTTGTGGGAAGATAGAAAATGAGTTGTTGAAGCATTCTACTTCAAATTGCGCAATTCCAATTGAGGAGAAAAGAAAGAAATTAAAACTGGCTGGGAGATGCTATTTATGTTTTCGTAAGGCTCATACGTCAGCCCGTTGCAACTCAGATATACGCTGTGATTTATGTTCGTTAAGGCATAATACTATTTTACATGATAATAAATTTGAAAATAAACGGGAAAATAAAGGTGAGCTTAAAACAGACACAGTGGTAGCGTCAATTTCGGAAAGAGATAACAAAATTAGGCTTTATTTACAAACTGCAAATGCAGTAGCTTTAGGTCAGAATAGAAGAAAAAATGTAAGACTCATTTTTCATTCTGCCTCTCATAAATCTTTCATTCTGACAAAGGTATCAAAACAATTGAAATTAGGTGTTGTGGGGGAAGAAGAACTTCAGATTTACACCTTCGGCTCTAATGAGCCTATAATTAAAAGGCTAAAAAAGGTTAAGGTTATACTTAAAGATATATGCGGACCTGGGAAAACAATAATTGAAGCTCTTGAAACTCCAGAAATTAACCAAGCTGTTATTGGTATGCCAGGAAAGGAAATACTTAATTATTGTATAGAAAATTCGATAAGACTTGCTGATGCTACAAATATAGATGGCCATAACTCTTAAATATCAGTATTAATCGGTAATGATTTTTACTGGAAAATAGTCACAGGGAAGGTTAAAAGATTATCAAAGGGTCTTGTTGCCTCTGAAACGTTATTTGGTTACACTATAAGTGAGACTGAAGCATTAAGTAATGCTTCCACACTTCGTTCCGGAATTACGGTAATAAATGTTGTTGAGAATATTTCACATGCATCTGATTTTGAAACTAGTGCAGCTTTAAAAAGGCTATGGGATTTAGATGCAATTGGAATACTTGATTATCAAACAAATGAAAATGACACTGAAGTTATTCGGAGATTTGAAGAAACTATTGAATATAAAACCAATCGGTATGAAGTTTCATTACCTTGGAAGGACAATGTCAATAAAATGGGTAGTAATTATAACATCGCCTTAAACAGATGGAGCAGTTTAATTGGAAGGTTTAAGAAAAATCCTGAAATTTACGTATGACAAGTATTCAAGGGTAATTGAAGATTATCTAAATAAAGGAATAGTTGAAAAGGCTCCAAAGAATTCTGCAGAAAACATATATTATTTGCCACACCATTGCGTAATCAGAGAAGATCACTATTCTACGAAATTAAGGGTCGTATTTGATGCTTCCTCACATACTCATGATAGTCTATCTTGCTTTCATTCAGGACCAAATTTAAACCCTGAATTATTAGATTTGCTAATTAAATTTCGTCAACACAAAATAGCATTTGCTGCAGATATTGAAGCTGCTTTTCTACAAATTCTGTTGAAGCCTGAGGACAGAAATGCAGTAAGATTTCTTTGGACTGCAAAAGAAAAGGAGCAACCGACAATTTTAAGAATGACGCGTGTAATATTCGGAGCAACCTGTAGCCCCTTTTTACTAGCAGCAACAATAAAGCATCACGCAAGAAAGTTGAAATCACAATATTCGAAGATCTGTCAGCTTCTTGAAGAAAATATTTACGTAGATGATTTGATTCATGGTACAGATAATGAAGAAGAAGCTGCAGAAATTTATAAAGATGTGAAAAGGATTATGATGCTTGCTAGTTTCAATATGAGAAAGTGGAGGAGCAATAACGCCCAATTACATGCGATTTGGAATGCAGCTGAAAATACGAAGTTTAATGGAGACAGAATGAATAGCACTTTGCTAGGATATATTTGGAATTATGAAGCAGATATACTGAAATTTCGAATCAAAGATGAATTACTAAAAGATCCGGCTGAGGAAATAACAAAACGGAAGATTCTTCAAGTTGCAGGCGAACTATACGATCCTATCGGGTTCATATCTCCCTTTGTTGTTGCAGCTAAAATGATGATGCAAGAATGTTGGCAAAGGGGATACCAATGGGATGCACCACTTGATCAAGAATTGCAGAAACGATTTAAAACCTGGTACAATGAAATTCCTAAATTAAAAATTTTTGAAATTCCAAGGCATTATTTCAACAGTCAATCATAAAATAATCTGTCGAATATTCAGTTGCACTGTTTTACAGATAGTAGCCGAAACGGATATGATGCCGTTGCATATTTGAGATACAATGAAAATGAGCTAACAAAAACATCATTTGTTATGTCCAAAGCAATGCTTCTATAAAAAAGATTACGTTACCTAGACTAGAGCTTTTAGGAGCAGTCATAGGAGCTCGACTCATCACATACATTCGACATTCGTTAAAAAACATAGAAATGAAGGTTTATATGTGGGCAGATTCAGAAATTGTACTACATTGGGTCAAGGCTGATCCTACGAAATGGAAACAATTTGTACGAAATAGGTGTCTAGAAATCCAAGAGAAAACTGATCCAGATTGGTGGAATTATTGTCCTAGCCATGAAAATCCTTCGGACTTATTTACGAGAGGGCAGAAGGTAGAAACCCTTTCAAAAAATAAAATGTGGTGGTATATCCCACCTTGGCTTGTTAAAGATAACAACTTTTAGCACATATCTTTGAGAAAATTTAATGAACATGATAAAATAAGAAATACTGAGAAACGAAAGGGAAATAAACAAGAAATCTTAACAGCAAACTGTATTGTTGAAAACAGCGAACCTATCATTCCTATCGAGAACTTCAGTGACATAAAGAAAGTATACAGAATAACATCTTATGTTTTCAGATATACCAATAATGTGAAAAACCCAAAACTAAGAAGAATTGGATCTGTACGGCTGAAGAGATGACTGAAGCAGAGAATTTCTGGATCAAGAAAACTCAGGAAGAAAATTTTAGAGAAGAAATAAGGAAATTAATGATGAACCAAAGCATAGCTAGTTCGAAAATATTTACATTAAATCCATTTGTAGACTCCAATGGAAAACTCAGAGTAGGGGAAGACTTAAAAATGCTGGGTTAAGCTATAATAAAACATATCCAGCAATATTACCTGAAAAGTCTCATTTGACAGACCATATCATTAAAGATTGTCACGAAACGCAAGGATACGCTGGCGTAACTGAAATTTTAACTCAAGTTAGAGAAAAATTTTGTACACTAAAGGGTCGACAGCGTGTTAAGAGTAATATTAACAAGTGTGTGATTTGCTACAGATTTAAAACTAAGTCACTAATTCAGCATATCGCTCCTTTACCAACCGAAAGAATAAGAGAGGCAAATCCCTTCGAAGTTGTGGGACTTGATTTTCCTGGTCCTATGAGTGCAAAGGATGAAACTGGGAAGGCTTATATTGCTCTGTATACATGCGCTGTAACAAGAGCAGTGCATCTAGAACTAGTGTCTAACCAAACAGCAAACAATTTTCTTCTGTCCTATAGAAGATTTATTTCAAGAGGAGGAGTATGTCGAATACTATTCAGACAATGCAAAAACATTCAAAAGAGCACACAAGGATTTACAAAAATTATGGAATACCATCAAGGACACAGAAGTTCAAAATTATTTTGGTAATAAAGGTATTGAGTGGAAATTCAATGTGGAAAAGGTGGCCTGGTGGGGCGGTTTCTGGGAAAGGTTTGTTAGATCTATCAAGTCATGTTTGAAGAAAATACTCATGAAGGCTTCCCTTAAATTTGAAGAGCTGGAAACAGTTTTAATTGAAATTGAGGCAATATTAAATTCACGCCCGCTAACTTATGTTTATAGTGAAATCGGCGAACCAGAACCGCTGACACCAGCTCATTTTCTAGTTGGGCGAAGACCATCTGGCAACATTCTTGAACCTGATTGAGAAACGTAAAAGAAGTTCTAACAGGTAATGCCGTAACAGATCTTTTGAAGGGATCTGTAGTTCTAGTACATGAAGAAAAATTACCAAGTTTATTATGGAAGAAGGGAGTTGTACAGGAGTGTCATCCAGTACGAGATGGAAAAATAAGGGCTTGCACTGTCCGTTTAGCTAATGGAACTCATCTTCATCGTCCTGTGCAGTTATTGTACCCCTCAGAAATGACTAACTCTTTGAACTGAACACAGTGAACTTAAATTACGAACACTGCGTATATGAACATTTAAACTTGTAGAACATTAAAACATTTAGTGTTTAAGATAACTTCAGGATCCAATCCTTTGATGAACCAAGAGTTCATCGAGGGGGAGGATGTTACAGTTTGTGTAGCTGGCCACGAGCTGGCGCAGCTTTTCATTTTTATGCTCTTTATATTTTCTTTACCGCAATGCGGATTTTTTGATAAAAGTGTAGTGGCAACAAAGTAAAATAATGAACGTCCTAATGTAAACATGATTAGTTGCACATAGTTGTAAAAAATAAAGTTTGTGTGAAAAACGAAATGGCAAAGAATTCCAAGCGTCTTGATAAATTATCAACAAAGGTAAGCAAAGATTATTTATTAAATGTTAAGTGTTAAAAATCAGAATAAGAAAAGGATCTTAAAAAGTCAGCAGACCGTAATCCACACAATAAACATTACGGGGAAATTTTTGATCATGCGGTTTGAAAAAGAATCTAAGCGGGGAGCCTTGTTCGGCTTTAGTCTTTCGATATAAGTCATCACCTCCGTTGGAAGAGTGGGTCTGGGTTCAGGCGTGTAAGGTTGTAATAAAAACTCTTTAACTGGTGCATGGATTCGCCCCTGTGTAACCGGGCGGTTACAGTAAGCGTCATTATTGGGTGTAAATTGTGTTGCAAGGCTGTCAGCTATAATTTCAGCCTTTTCAGGGTCTGCGTAAGCCATCTGTGCGTCATCGGCTGCTTGAAGGAGCGGAAATGTCTAGATTGTTTGCGTAATCGGGAGGCTGCGCGCCAAACCGATCCGTTATTAGTCGTTAGGGACTCAACGTAATGTTTCCACTCCGTCTGTTTAATTAGACGGGTTTCAGTCCTTATCTCGTTCTGTATTTTGCGAAATTTGTTCCGGATACTGGGATCCCGCGACCTTTGCCAAAGTTCTCGCAAAGCGTTCCGCTGCTTAATTTTGGATTTAGTCGCGGACGGGAGTCGAACACCCGGATTACTGAATTGCTTTGAAGCAAGAGCTCTCTCTTCTTTGAGTATGCAACCCAAATTTTGTAAACACCTGTCAAAGTCCGAATTGCTGGAAATTTTGATAGGGGGTAGCTGTACGCTCCAAAATAAATCGAAAATCGTCCTAATTTGTAGAGACTTGCTCCTGTAATTTTCAGTAACGATTTTAAACATCTAAGATAATCAAAACAGGGTAGTGATCAGAGTCTAAGTCTTCAATCACGTTAATTTCATGTCTAAAATTGATATTATAAAAGGCAGCCAGATCAAGAACTGCAGGGGACCCTCTAACAGGGTAGTGAGTCGGGAGGGTAGGAGCTATGATCTGTACATGGTTACTGTGGCACCATGAATTTAGACTAATGCCATACCTGTTCCTGTTAGGGCAAAACCAAGCGGTATGACGTGAATTTAGATCACCAGCAATGATAAAGTGATTTAATATTGGTAATAATTTATGAAAATCACTGACAGTAAAAGTACTTCTTCCACGTTCTTCCACGTCTTCTTCTTCTTCCACGGAGATAAGTACGCCGCAGTGACTGTTAGTGGGGGAGAATTTTGGAGGAAAATTTTGATAATTGTCGCATCCAAAACGCTTAAATCAGGAGTAGGTATCAAGTGATGCTTAATCGAACGTCTTACATAGATGCAGGTGCCACCCCTTGCATGTCTTGCAAATGACAGCCTGTCAGTCGAGTGCATGTTATAATTCGCAATTTGGGGAGATCTCCCTGGTGTTATGTGAGTCCCTTGGAATAAAAGCACGTCATGATCGTGCTATGAAATAAAGTGTTTTACCTCATTGATCTTATTGATGAGGCCATTTGCATTCCATGTACAAATGGAAAGTTCTTGGTTGTTAATTGAATTTTGTCTAGAACAATTGAATTTAAGGCCGTAAAATATTTATCAGCTCTGAAAAACCTGAGACCCGGTTCCAAAGTAGTCAAATGGTTCTAGTTAGAAAACATAGCATAGCTTTCATATAGGAGAAAGGCCATCGGGAGAGCATCTGCCTGCCTAAGCTTAGGGAGAGCCCTTTGAAAGGCTTGCAGTAGAATGTGTCTGTCTACCGCTGGGTCGCGTGAGATTTCATTTCCCTAAAGTTGCTGCATATGACAAAGAGCTTGTGCTGTGTTGAACAGTCGCAGGGCTTGGTAATTCGGCATTCGCCAGGGGTTTCTGTGCGCCCTTACGGGGAGCTGCGGATGAAGCTGCCCTGCGAGCAGGTTTATTGCTTTTCCTTCTGGTGTTCCGGTTTCCTGGGTACAGAGGACAAGATTTAAATGAAGCTGGATGAATACCTCCACAAGTGGCAATGCAAGCAGGAAGATCGTCACTTAAAGTGCAATCTTTTGCCCAGTGAGGGCCAGCACATCTCACGCAACGTAATGTTAAAGTGCAAGTTTCAGAGAAATGAAAACATCCTTGGCTCCGAAAGCATTGAGTAGGGCTTTTGCGGCCTCTGTAAGCCTCAAGCTTGACCGTTGCGCCCACATGTCAGTGACGGCATACAACCTGTCAATGAAGGGATGAGGTCGTACTTGAATTAAAACAAGTGGCATAGGTTGCTTTGTGCGCGGTTTCATCAACCTAGCGCACCTATGCACTTTAAAACCCCAGGATTCCACTTCATTAGAAATGTCCTCGAGTTCAGCTTCTTTAGGGAGACCTCTGATGTCAATTTTGAGAGGCCTGTCCTGCTTTAGGTCGAAAGTCTTAAATTGAATGCCGGCCTGACGCATTCACCGCGTGGTTTTCCTAAACTGAAGTTCAGTTTGAACTTGTAATTTTAAGAAGGGCCTGGTGAGATTGCACTGAATATTTTTGGCTATTTCACGCAGGAAATACATTTGCGTTTTCCACTGCTTGCTGCTCTTTACGTGAATAGCCGGAATGTTGGGTGTGGGGGGGGCGGGAGCGCGCTGCGACTCATGGCCAAGTATAAGAACGGCCACAAACGCTCAGAAGTCATGTGATCTGACGTCACGAACTCCGTCTGAGTAAAGAATGTTTTGAATGCGTGACGTGCATATGTGTATCCTTGGAGTTGTATTTTTATTCATATCTCTCGTTAATAAGGAATTTTTAAACCGTTTTATTTTTCATTATTTAGTAATGCCAGATAGATGCTGTATCCCAGGATGCCAGTCAAACTATGACAAAGCTGGAACGTACGTTTGTGTCTTTAAATTTCCAAAAAACGTTGAAAAGAAAAGAATGTGGTGCAGGAAGATTCCACGAAGAGACTGGTCGCCATCTGCAAGAAGTGTTGTGTATGAGAAATATTTCATTGAACCGGATATTATTAGAATTGACGAAATATCAGACAGAGATGTTACTATCTTGAAAGTGCCAAACGTAGCCGGCAGACGCCGTGAGAGTAGCACGTTTCCACGACGCTAAGACCTTTGTTTTAATAACTGCTAAGTTTTGCGATTTGTGTTTCAAAAGTAATTGTTCTTTATAGCCAACATCCCAAGGATTACGGGGATACCAAATTTATGGTTCTGAGTGCCTTAGTTAATTAATTACGAGTTAATCTCGTTTTCTACACTGAGGACTACAGTGCAAGCCTATCTATGCGAATACAAGTGCCCGCTTAACAGCCGCCGCTCACCGACGTCGCTTGTATCTTATAACATTGGATGAGTAATATCTTCACGAGTAATTTGATACCAATTAGAAGTTTGTAGCTAAATTAGAAGTCGAGATATTAATTTTTTAAATTTCTTTTTCACGTGTAATTCCGTGAACTTTGACCTTTCTGCAATACCAACGGTCGACCGGATGTGAGCCACCCTACTACAAAAGGGTGAATATCGGCAAGTGGAGCATTGTTTTCTCAGTGATTGCGCGGGAAATAATTAAGCCACGACTTCGGTTCCAGCATCATTGTTCCAGTCACTAAGAGAGCGACATAAGTTTCAACATTTGGAGAAATTTGGACAATTAGTTCAGAAGATATTATTTTTATCTGCAATTTTTTGAACTTAGTAAATTCCGTGAAGAGTGACAGCTATATATGCAGTGCATAGGGAATGAATTTGCATATTTCCATACATCAATTTACATTTATCCGATTACTTCAATAGTGTAAGCTGCATCAATTAAGTGCCTATGTGATTCGCGCCTCAACTACCAGTGTTTATATTATTTAGTGTTCCCAGTGTTTCTCTGTACAGTGTAATTAGTGCAGCTCTGTGGTCAGTGTGTTATTCTTCAGCTATTGTGCCTATTGGATTATCCTGAGATTTTGCACAGATGAAGTCATAGCGCCCAAGGTAGGGGTTCTTATAACTTCCATAATAGTTTCTTATCCTCATTTTTAATTACCTAATTAGCTCTAATTAATAAGCAATAGAAGGTTTTTTCAAGGAATGTTGATCTCAGAGATAATTACAAAAATAGTTACTACTTGCTTTTGATATTTTATAGGTTATTTTACTGTCTAAATGTGTCTCCACTATGATCAAATTCATTTAATTAGCATTAGACCTCATTAATTAGCATCAATTCACTTTTGCGTCAATAACGCATCTTCCTGCTCTGCGTTAACTCTACAGGTATCATTACTTGTATGTATATATATATAATTTAGTTACTTACTCACAGCCTACCTTGATTATAGTGTCACTTTGTCACTGTTATCTATACTGCTATAGTGATAGTGTTATTTTAATATAGTGTATGTCACACATATTAGAATCTGCATCAAAGCCACAAGTTCTTTAATGGGACGGCTTTTACGCTAGGTTTCTAATAGTCTACAGTGTGCCATATTCTCAATGAACTGAGTTACTCCTATCTGAGACACTTTGTTCCAAACCTAACGTAGGCTTTTCGCATCAATACTCACCCCCATTCATTTCCGAGCCTATGGCATATCTCCTAGAAATATCTAGATAAATACCGTTGTTTTTGTGTATTGTATTGATAAATACTGTTGTTATTCTGTATTGAATTACCCATTTACCTATTATTTAACTTGTAAATTACATTCCTACATATATTCAAAGTGCATTTTCTTGTTTACTAACTTTATAAGCGTCACCACTTGATGGCTACTGTCCGATTCACTTACTTTACATTAATGTCCAGTGGTATAACTGATTAAACGTACGACTGGTGGTGTCACACTGTGATTTTTAAGTGCTTACATCGCGCATTCTTCCACCTTGCATACCTTAGTGTTCAACACAACAAAGACCTTTTAATCAGTGCATCTCAAGAATCAACGAATCCGCCCTGGCATGTCGCGTCCCTCAGTTCTGCCGACCGAGACAGAAAATACCCATTCACAAGGCATTCTAGATCATGAAGCTTGATTGGCATCGGACTTAACGCACGGAGAACGTGTAGCTAACCTAGCAGAAAACATTCGGCAAATCTCTGCATCGCAGCGAGGAAACAAATTCCTATTAACCCATTAAGGGAGCGATTGAAAAAGTCCTTAGACGTCCTACAAGAATTAGCACTTGCAAGACCAGCATACGCACCAAAGCCAGTAACTCAAGAGACAAGCACCAATACTTCTACCTTTGTGTGCTGTCAAGCAGTTCACGCCTCCATACACCCTGTGCAACAGCCCAATAGCGAACAAGCTCGGACTTCGCAGTCCAATACCTCCATTCCGTCGTTCGCCGAAGTTTTGCGTAAACCCAAAATACCTAGCATCCTAATCCAACCCAACACTAAGAAACCCACTGGAGAGCTAAGGAAAGAACTACAAGCAAAAGTTACCCTTACAAAGATCCCAATCACAGTGGAAAAGATCCAACCAACGCCACAGGAAGGAATAGAGGTTTTCTGCCAGACAGCAGAGGAACTTGATCAACTGCAAAAGCATATACAAAAAGGCAACATAGATATCGACGTCAAGAGGCGCCAAGGACGGCGACCGAGGATTGCTATCCACAACGTCCCTGAGAGCACTAAGCCGGAAGAGATCATCTCCGAGCTTAGTACAACAACGGGAACATCGTCTAACCTCTACAAGGCTCTTTTCCGACTTAAGGAAAGGCGCCCAAAGACAGTCAAATGGATTATCGAATGCGCAGCAGAAGGATTTGCCGCCGCAACTAAAGCCCGACGCATTTTCACTGCATGGCAATTCCATGGCATCTCAGAATTCTTTGGCATCAGACGATGCTATCGCTGCCAGCAGTTTGGTCACAGTCAAGACGCATGCAGGTCAAAAAAGGTTTTCTGCTTCTGCTCAGGCCCGCATTCAACAAGAGATTGTGCAGCCCTTATGTATTAACTGCGGAGACTCAAACTGCAGACAAGGCACAAGGTACAACTTCCATCACCCGACTTATGCTACCGAATGCCCAGTCTACCTGCGGGCAGTCGACACAATCCGCAGCAATACGGATTATTAATGACAGACCAGCTTGCACGACCTCGATAGGTGAAAACGGTCAGCAGATGAAAGATCCATCAACGACAAAGGACGCACTTAACATAATGCATTCGGAACGGCAAACAGAAGCCAGGTGCCTGCAGATCTACGCTGCAGAGGAACGAATAGACCTAATCCTAGGTCAAGAACCATACTGCAGGAATGGTAAAGTAGTGGGCTTCCCCTTACAATGGAGAATTTATCAAAAAGGAGATATTGATCAACCACCAAGAGCATTTATAGCAAACTGCAAAAATGGTCACCAATAATGATAGCAGTTGAAAGGGACTTCGTAGCTATACTATTAGAGGTACTAAATCTAAGAGTGGTGCTGGTTTCAATCTACTCTCCACCAACAGAAGAAGCAGATCCCACATTAGAACGCATACAACGATTGATGAACATATATATTAACATACTATTTGCTGGAGATTTTAACGCACGCAGCACCACCTGGGGCTGTGCAGTCACAGCTTCTAAAGGCCGCATACTCGAGGATTTTGTACACAACAGTAACCTCGTCATTCACAATCGTTCGGATGCACCGCCAACATTCAATAGATTACACTCGCGCGGCTGGCCAGACCTTACCATCACCACCCAACAGATGGCACCCATACTGCAAGACTGGACAGTCGTCGAGAACTTTAGTATCTCCGACCATAATTATATACGGTTTAATCTAGAAAGCAGCACAGCCACCTCTATTCGTAAACGTTATAATCTCCCTGGACGGAAAGTTCGAGCATTCACAGCCACCATTCGAGCCCGTCTGGAGCCTTTTACAACCGCAATAAGACAGGCCAACAGCAAAGAGGCTCTCCAGAACCTCACCCAAGGTAATCTTACCACAATCCAGAAGGCATGTGATGAAAATCTCCCCCTGCGTACGACCAAAAGAATTACAACGCTGAATTGGTGGAACGGCACCCTTCGAAGTCAACAACAAAAGTGTCGTGCTCTACGGCGACGCCTAAAGCAAGAGCGCAGACAGAATGGTATTGTAAAGCTCACCGGTATAAGTATAAGGAGTATGTAATATGCTCATTCGTCTAGGTTATTCAGTATAATTTATCCTGCATAATGTTTCACCTATGTATAACAAACTCTCCCTGAGTACAACTTAACACGCATCATGTATATACTGTGCGTAATGTTTTCCTATGTATGACTACTTTCCCGGTGCGTAATTTAATGCACATCCAGTGCTTAATGCGTACTCAGTGCAAGATAACCTTCTTACAATCTGATGATAATGTATCTGTTACCAGTATACGGCATATTAGGAAAGAAAATTAATGTAATAAGTAGGTGCGAAGTTAATGTAATGCTAGGGTAAGATGTTATTTCGTTTTGTCAATCTGATGTGTAGACTATAATGTAATTTGTAAAACCATGTATCGCAATATATAATGTAATATGTAGTGTAATATGTACTGATAAACGATGTATGCACTATCTTGTTAATTTGATGTGTAGTACATAATCTAATGTGTAAATCATGTATCGTAATATATAATGTAATATGTAATGTAATCGTAATAGTGTAATAAGTATCATAATATATAATGTAATATGTAATATGCAATGTGGTATGTACTGATTAATAAGCAACATGATACACAGTGCAAAAGCCCAACTGAAACAATGTGAATGCAAACTGTGTAATAGTATTATGTATAACGATGTAGGGAGTGTATCGAGAAACGGGTACAATTGGCATGGTGCAGATGATAATTCAATACGCATCCTGTGTATAAGCTTATGATGTGTATAATTTATCTTGTATAATGTTTTACCAGTATATAACTAATTTTCCTGTGTATAATTTAACACGTATCATGCTTATAACTCTCCTGTTGCGTATAATGTTCCTATGTGTCATTGATTTCCCCGTATATAATATAATGCGTATCGAGTGCATAATGATAATATAACGCATATTTTGTGATAATTTAATGCGTATCCTGTGCAAAATAACCCTATTATAATCTATCAGTATAGGGTTTATTAGGAAAGAATTTTAATGTAATGTTAGGGTAAGGTATTAATTTGATATGTAGTATATAATGCAATGTGCAAATCGCGTATCGTAATATATATTATAATATGTAATGTAGTAAGTACCGCTTGTTGTGAAGTTAATGTAATCCTTAAGTAAGGCGTTATTCGTCTTATTAATTTGAATGTAATATATAATGTAATATGTAATGTAGTCAGTACTAATTGATGTGAAGTTAATGTAATGTTAAGGTAAGGAGTTATTCGTCTTATTAATTTGATGCGTAGTACATAATGTAATGTATTAAATCATGTATCGCAATATACAATGGATGCAACCTGTATAATTGCAATATGTATAAAACGGTGCAGACGACAATTTAATGTGCACCCTGTGTATAAAGTTTATCCTGTGTATAATTAATCCTGTATAATGTTTCACCTGAGCAAAATTAACTCTCCTGTGTTTAGTTTAATGCTTTTAATCAGTAAACGTTTAACTATTTAGATACAATATATAAGCAAATGGTTTGATAAGTAGTATATCAAGTTGTATCTCATTTATGTTGTATACTATTGTTTTGTGTATGAAGGTAATGTAATGTGACATATGTTCAACCGGACCAAGGCACAAATGTAGGGTAGAAATGTATATAATCCATAATCTATAATGTATAACCAGGACTTGTATAATCAAATGCAAGTGTTTAAGTGTAACCAGATATATAATCTAAACGGTCTTTACTAAAGCAAGACACAACGTGCTGCCAATTGTAACTCTACATTGTATAATGTAATGGCCAATGTATAGGCAACTCTAGATAAAGGTGGACGTGGTGCTGTACTGATTAACCCAAATGGTAAAGGAACAGTGCCCACGTCTTCCGTCGCCTATCACTTATCTTGAAAGTGCCAAGAAAATGTCCAAAACTGAAGGAAGACGTTTATCAGTCTATATTTCCTAATTGCCCCAAATACCTGACGGAAAACAAACGTACTGCAAGAACAAGTAGATCTGAAAAACTTGCAAAATCGGATGAAATTCGATTTAAGAAAATTTTAGCTAAAGACCGAATCAAAAGTTTTATTGATTTTTGTGAACAATAGTAGCAACAGGAAAATTCGTTCAATTTGATTTCAAAATCAGTTCTTAAAAACAGTGATAATGTATTTTTAATTAAATTAAATTTTGTGTCAGCAACAAGGTTACTTTCAAGCATAAAAATCAATTGTGATATGAGTTTAACTATTTTTCTTGGTGACATTTCTGTTCCTGTACCTACAATTCAAAATTGTTCTAAATAATTCAGATCATCTTTTATGATCTCAGATCATCTTTTACAATGGAGTGAACTGGAAAATACTTTAAGTTCCATTAAAAGTATGCAGAAAGATGATTTAAATGAAGTGCTTCCTAGTGAAAAAGAAAAGTCTGTGTATCATTGGAAAAAATGCATTTCTCCAGATGAAGATATGTAAGGCAATAAAAAATTCATATTAGAGCAAATGAACTTGTGTGATAAATTTTAAATGGCTCGAAGAATCAGGAGTGACCTTTTAATTCTTGCATATTCTTTATACATGAAATCCTCATCATGTTATTCTTTGTTGTATGATAGTGGTTTATTGTCAGTGCCATCAACCGATCATTTAATTAAAATTACGAGCATTCTGAATTCTCGATAATTCGTTACAAAATGTAAATACAAAAATGTACATTCTTGAAAAATTCAACAAATTGAATGATGCAACGAATTGCTTATAAAGGGAAATCAATATCAGGTTTGCCAGAAAATAAATATGATACTGAAGCTACAACTGTACAAGCTTTCATAATAAGCTCTATTTATTCAATGTATTAAGAAACGGTTGCCTTAGTTCCTGTTAATAATATGAATGCAGATTATTTATGCTGCCTGACCCGCAAAGCTCTTCATATTCTGGACGAAATAGGATATTCAGTTGTTTTTCAATAATTTCTGATAACAATAGAATAAACAGGAACATGTTTCAGAAGTTATGTCATGAACAAATGTCAATTCATGTCAGCAACCCTGCAAATAACAAGAAAAAATTATTCCTTTTGAAATCAATAAGAAATAATCGGATCAATCAGTTAGACGCTCAAAAAACATTTTGTTGTCCTAATTTCGATGATCCATCAAAATGCATAATGCCTAAATTTTCTCGTCTAAGAAATATATATCATAAGAAGAAGACCTCAATTGTGAAACTGGGTCATAAAATTTCATTCAAAAGTTTATATCCATCAGGTTTAGAAAAACAAAATGTGAAGTTTGCTGTCAATATTTTTCATGAGAGTAATGATCCTTCTCTTGAACTATTGGGAAAGAAACACTGCATTAATAATTGTCAGGATTCAGTAAAATTTTTGCAAATTATCAGAAAACGATGGAACATTATGAATGTGAGCCTCCTAAACAAAAGCCTTTATATAAAAGGAAACAGCAAAGCGTTTATTGCACCTGATGATAAAAGATTCAGGTATTTGCAAAAATTCTGTTTTTGGCTCGAGCAGTGGAAAATCATGAAGCAACAGTGTCGTTGCGAATGCTTAAACTAGGAAACGTTTTTTGCTCTTTATCGAACAAGAAAGCAATCATCGATGTAATTAAAGAACTTTTAGTAAATAGCTCAAAATTTATTTTAACATCGAAATTTCAGACTGATAAATTGGAGTATAAATTTCACAATATCGTCAGATGTCTGGAGGCAATGACCATGTTTCAGTTCAGCAAATTCTAAAGTCTGAAAGAAAAATTAAATTCAAGTCCATTCTTCAGCTTCATTCTAATTCATATGGTAACATCTCTCTAAAACAATTTGTTGCAGAATTTTCAGATGTTAAAGAAGTGAGTAAAGATGTTGATCTGACGCTTTTAATGAAATTATTTCCAATAGTGCGGAACTGGCTGCGATTTCGGGCACTGATGCAGAGGTTCTCACATACATTGCAAGTTATTGCACAAGTAATATTAAAACTAACTGCAGTGCTTCTGTAGATTTCTGTGTCTTGGACAAAGAATTATTACTTGAAACTTGTGACGGAACATTAGCTGAAACCAATTATGCATATACTGATATTGCAAATCGAGGAGGTTTAAAATACCCAACAGAAAATGTGGTGGTGTTGCTATCGGTTGCATATTTACTTTTCCAGACTATTACATCTGAAAAGTATGAGAAGCATTTTATCCACAGCAGTGAAAAACAACACCAGCTTCTTACAAAAATAACTGAGGCTCATCTCAAAATGAATGATGTAGTGTGTTTTAGGCAAAAATGCTGTTAAAGAAAAAAAAAAAAGATGCTTAAGCATTTTGCCATACAAAATAATAATCATGAGTGTCGTCAAGAATTCAATAAGAAATAATTGGAACTTATTAATAATAATTCTCAATATTGTTCAAACATATAATTGTTCAACATAATAATTCTTAATATTGTTCAAACATATATTAAGAACCTTTTTAATTACATAAGAAACATTTCTTTAAAGTCGCTTGAAAGAAGTGAAGAAAGAAAACTGAAAAAGTTCAAGAATCAGTAAAAAGCAATTTTTTTTTATATATGGATGATGTGTTTTTTTAATGGTATGATTAATATCGCATTATTTTAAACTAGGTGTATGAACTGTACATTCAGACTGCCTGTATTGTTAAAGTGTTACTAATTGAGCATAATTTGTTATATTATAAATAATGAAAATTTGAAACTTTTTTTCATTGTGCACTATTTATATCAAGAGGAACATAAAATGTGATGGGTTTATGAATCAGGCCATCTCATTTTATCATTTTCATCAGGTCATCTCATTAAACTACGTTTGTGAAAGTAATATGAATATTTTCATTGCACAAGACTGTTTAAGAATTATTTTACCTTCTTGTTATTTGTCTTATAAAATAAAACAACATAATTCAAATACAAAATAGTTTCAAATAAACTTTAAACTTTTCGCTTTAAACAGCTACAACTACAACAACAACAGCAACAACTGAGATGAGGTGTTTCAATTCATCTTTTATAAGCGTTTTAATAATTCACTAGAACAATCTCGATTCTTCTAGATTTTTCTGAATGGCTACAGTAATTGCGAGGTATTTATTTATTAAATACTAAATGCACGCGATTTTTTATTTTTATTTTTCCGACGTAGCTTTCTCTTCAAATACTGCCTGGGTTGCAAGGGAGAAATAAAGCAATTTTAATTACAATTCTAAATAAATAGCCAAATAAATGTGAAATCCGTAACATTGCCCCCTTCCCAAGGACTGCACGTCCCGGGCAGTACAATCCTTGGGCTGAAAGCCAAACTTACAACTAAGGCATCAACGCAAAAATAAACATTACGTTACAATAACAAAATAAACAATAATTACAGTAAGTAACTTTCAGCAAATCAAATATTATCAAACGCTAAATGCAATTCAAATACTATAAAATACCAAATACAAATACTATCAAATACAAATGCTATCAAATAGAAATACTATCAAATAATAAGTACAAAAACTAAATACAAATCAAATACTATCGAATAATAAATTCAAATACTAAATACAAATCAAATACTATAAAATACTTAATACGAAAAGGACCATGGTCTGATACTATTTACATTACTATTTACAATAACATACCCTACGTGCTATGGACATAGTAATGAACTAACCTGTCATAATGAAAGACTTTAGGTTTAGAGTTCGATGACTTACGGATCCGAATCACGACATCGTTCGACCTGTTTAGGACTGTGTAAGGACCATCCAAATGTGACTGTAGTTTCGAAGACAATCCATTCCGTCGAGTCAAATTCCACAATCACGCCTTGTCGCCTTCGTTAAAACCATGTATATTAAGTAGCTCTCGTGTCATAGCGGGTCTTCATCTTCTCCGTCGCGAAGTTGACTCGCTCTTGTGCAGAACGGTGCATCACTTGAAACCGGGCCTGGACATCTTGGATGCATTTCTGAGGCGATGAAGGCGCATCTGCAGGGCGGCCAAATAAGAGATCACAAGGCAGAAGACGAAGAACACGAGACGAAAATCGCGACCGATGAGTATCTGGGATGGAGAATTGCTGGTAGTCTTGGGTTTCTCTTCGACCCTAGTATGATTTCTGCAGCTTTCTGAGCAGGGTCTTTCAGGCGACACGTCTGCGTTTCCAGCTGAGGATCCCTTCTGATGATCGATAGTCATATCCTCAGATGCTGAAAGCAGTTTGTTGTTTTGTAAGTCTAAGGAAAAATTGTATTTCCTTAAAAAGTCCAATCCTAGTATGCAAGGATCAGTAATATCCACCACATGTGCCGTGTGATAGTAGGTGACACGTCCAAAGGTGACTTTCACGTTTAACGTTCCTTCTATGTCAATTTTCTCGCCAGACGAAGTCTGAAGAGTAACACAGGATGGCGTCCGAATCAGCTTATCTTTCAATCGTTGAGCTAAATCTTTCCGAATGATAGTAACATAAATTCCTGTGTCGATGATCATATTGCAAGGAACGCCATTGATATGGCCATTAATGGATAGTCCATTACTGCTGCTACCTAATGCAGAATTCCTGAGCGCTTTGAAACAGGGTTTTTCACTATATGTCAATCTTCGCTTCTCGATAGGATCATTATTTTGCCTCCTGAGTCGTTCCTGGGAAATGATCTTATTTTCCGTACTCCAGGGTGTTCTGCAGTTCTTTCGTACACGGCCTTCAGCCCCGCAGTTCCAGCATTTTGGTTTCTTGTCACCCCTTTTCCATCTCATTGCATTTAATTGTCTGCTTATATCGTTCCTCTTATTTTCCGTGCTCTGGGGTGTACGGCAGTTCCTTCGCATGTGCTCTAAAGCATCACAGTTCCAGCACTTTAAGCTCCGTTTCGTGTTACCAATATTCCGCTGCAAGGCATTCAGTTGTCTTGTTAAATCATCTAAACTAGCCGTGAATAGATCCACTGGCTCGTGGGCTCGCACAGCTCTGACTGGGTAGCGATCCTTACGAGTTGGTTGCTTGCTGGGCTGCCTTGAATTTCATGACGTACACCAGAGCAATTTTCAAGTCATTCACATCAGCCATTCGCAATGTTTTCTGTATTTCAGGATCACGGATGCCGTCGCTAAAGTACTGCAGGGACAAGATTTCCCTTGTTTCTCTCGGACACTCCGTAAAGGCGAGATGGGACAGCTTTTCAACATTCGTGGCGAGCTCTTGGAGTGTTTCGGTGGGCTTCTGTTGACGGGATTTTAATTGAAGTCTACTGTAGTCTTTCAAACATTTCTCCCCGAAGCGCAGTTCCAGTGCGCCGGACAGAGATTGGAAGTCTAGTCTCTAGTTTCGGGGAGAGTCTGCAGGATATTCTCTGCATCTGCTCTCAGAGAAGCGGCGAGATGACAGAGCCTTAGCCTGGGAATCCCATCCATTCGCAACCGCAATTATTGAAAATTGTGTCTTTTAAACTTGCCAAGAGGTCTTACCATCATACGTAGATACCCTCAATGAGGGACGAGCAGGCATTGGTAAGAATTTAAAACCATCATTATTCCTCCCTGACGTCGCTACCAATTCTTCAAGGTATCAACTTCTTTAGCAACTGCAGAAACCTTGTCATCAATTTGTTGTTCTATGTGTCCTTGGACGACAGAAACGTTTTCTTCAATTTGTTGTTCGATTCGCAGTTGGATGGCCGAAACTCTTCCTTCCATTCGTTGCTCCACAGCAGAAACTCTTCCTTGAATTTCTCAAACTTTGTCTTCAACAGCGTCTATTCTGACTGCCATAGCCTGAAATTGGTTTTCTATTATACACGTAATCTCCTCTATAACAACTTTCACCTCTTCCTTAACGGCTTCTTGACCCAATTTCATCTCTTCTTGAACCGCTTTCATCTCATCTTTAACTGATTCTTGAGCAGCTCTAATTTCTTCTTTAAATGCAGCAAAGACTGTCATAAATTGCCTTATTTGTTCTTCCATTGTTCTAGTTAATGGCATTCAAAACCCCACTCCTGACACCAAAAATTGTTGCTTGCGTACGGGTTCGTTACGTTTTGAATGCACTGTTCGTTAAAAAGATAACAAATATTTATTCTTTCCAAAAGAAATAAATCAAAATGCTGAAATATTTCTGCAGAGATATTAGTACAATATCACAACATCTCAATGTGTAAACAAAATTCACTTTAAAACAAATAAACTAATTCTATCTCACAGCGAATTCGCTACAATCACAGCATTAAGTAAACGAACAGTTCGATAAAAACAGCTACAACTACAACTGAATGAGGTGTTTCAATTCAGCTTTTATAAGCTTTTTAATCATTCACTAGAACAATCTCTATTTTATTAGATTTTTCTGGTTCGCAACAGTAATTACGAGATATTTATTTATTAACTATTAAATGCACGCGCTCTTTTATTTTTATTTTTCCGATGTATTTATTCTCTTCAAAAATCGCCTGCGTTGCACTGAAAACAAAACCAATTTTAATTACAATCCTAAATAAATAGCCAAATAAATATGAAATCCGTAACAATATAGACCAAGTAGAAGCAAAGACACTCACCATTTTCATTAGAGGCAAAATTGCCTGTAATGAAAATGGTGTTTTACGAAGGCACCGAACACAACTAGAAAGCTATTTATAAGAATTTGCATAAACTTCTCATGTTCAGTTAAAGCTGTCGTTGCATCAGCTCTGACAGGCAAGGCGCAACTACAGTGATTTTATTAAAACCGCCAGTTAATACCCGATTTTTTACCTAGATTTCTCTACATAAAACTTCGCCTAGTTTAGATTCCTTTGCCAAATTTCTTCCTGCAGGAAACCTTTTCTAACTTACTTTGATTATATTTACTGGGCAGGTTTATGTTTGAATGGCTATTGTGTTTTAAAATGGAAATGGCTATGATTTGCCGTTTTTTTACAGACATAGAAATTAGTGTCGTTGTTTCTATTATAGTAAACAGATGCATTATCTAGATATATCTGATTTATGCTGTGTGTTGAGTAAGACTGAGCATTTAAGTAGTAAACATTTCAGAAGTAAACATTCAATGTAATTTGACTTCTAAGATATTCATTTTTTTGTACGTTTCCTCGTTTACTACTCTTTCTTTAAAATACTTAGATGCTAAATCAGCATGAAGGATGAGAAACCAATGTTTCTACTGATAACTATGTCTTCAGTATGCGAAGTTTAATTTTTAGCCCCCAAGCACATTACATCTGGCTTACAGTGAAATTTACTAAACAAAAAGAAACTTTTATTAATCAAAAACCTTTCATCTAATGTTTTAACAATTTCATGTGTTATATTTAAATACTTTTATTCTTTATAAATATGATTTCAAAAAATTCTCTGAAAAAAGTTCTTTAAATTTTGACTACATAACCATTCTATACATGAATATAGCACAGACAGTTTACTGAGCTTATGGTTTGATACTATAAAATAATAAGGAGAAAAACATTTAATTTAGAAAAAGATTCATAATAAATAATCTATAAACATAGCAGAACAATTTAATTTTAGTGAAAATGTAGAACACAAGAACTCACATTAAGCTGCCGGAAAGGAATTATGCAAATATTTTTGTTATGTATAATGTATAACAGAATAAAATCCTAAAAATTCAATTAAATTCTACTCCAAGGGGGTTCTCAGTCACAGGAAGCAGGAATTCCATAATTTGAAGGGGAATAAGATCAGACTTTTTATTTATCTGTCAAGTATTGAATTTTAGTTTATAAGTATAAAAAAATACTTTTGCTCATGTTTTGGTGTTTATACAAGAAATTTATGACGTTGCCCTTCGCGATATATAGCAGTGACAATCTTGACTTGCTGTTTTGGTATTTATTACTATTTTCTATACGTTTTCTATTTTAATTTATAAATGCATTACAAAATAATCTAAATTTATATAAATGTACATGCACATTTCGAATTTTGGAAAGGAGTGGGAAAAATGATGGTCTAGTAATGGCGAAAGGGGTGCATGGAGCAAAATACGTCGAGAAGCACTAGTCCAGGATATTTTAGAAACTATGTTTTCTTTCAATTTATTCACCACTTTTAAGTGCGAAGCCTAGCTCGCGGCAGTTGCGATTCTTCGTGTGTGTTGTCCGTCACAGCGGCGATTTTGTGGATTTCTGTACAGTGAAAATTATTGTGGTGATTTTAAAGAGAAGTTGAATGGCGCTGAGTGACCCTTTTTGTTCACGTGAGTAATTTTTTCGGCAAGATACTATTTATAATACAGATTTTCTTTTCAATCAAATTATAGTTTTAAAAATAAAAAAGTGATTAAATTTACTAAAATATATAAACAAGGAGCGAACGTATCTTTTTGCAGTAAAATATGGAAAAAAAATAGGAAGAGTATGTTGGCGAAAGGAATCCTAAAACGATTTTAGCGATTAGTTTTTAACGATCATCCAAAATGTGTCTTTAAAAGTTAATATGGTTTATCAGTAGAGGTATCAAGAGACACAGGTGGAATCGTGAAACATCTTATACCATATTAAATCATTTAGACCAACACGAGAGCATGTCTTTTGTAAAGTTAAAAAGTGAAAAATATGAAGTGTAAGTTGTATTAAAAATATTGAATGTTTAAAATAGATATATCATGAATTGAATGGGATCTTGTTTAAATCCATTAACTCCGAAATCAAAAAAATCGTATTTTTACGAAATATTTCTACTGTTTTTAAATAGTTTAGTATGTTGCAAATAGACGGAATAAATACGGAAGAATTTGATGTTACATTTTTTCGAATTGCAATAGACTCAAATGAAAAGTGGAGCAACGCATTAAAGTGAAAAGGACATATCTGAAAAGTGTAAAAAATATGTAACGTAATTCAATAAAAATATTTAATGTTTTGAATTAGATACGTCCCGAATTAAATACATGTTTATTTAACCAAATTCAAAAGTAAACAAAATGCTCTTTTAAAGACATACATCAATTGTTTTAAAACAGCTTTTAAAAATGCATTTAATTCATGAAATTTCTCTAATATTCATTAATAACACATAGATTAATTTATAAGATTTCTGTCTTCCATCCGAAAGGCAGCAGATTGGATACAAGAAACAACGTGAAATCGCGTTTCGAAACTGATACTTATTTTGGGTTAAAAATGAAAAATAATTAGTTATCAAATAGGAAGAAAATAATCTACATAAAGTGTCGTTATGTCATGTTACAAATTTCCAATATTACCTGCACTCGTTTTATATTGTCAGTTTCATATTATTATTTGCATTATCTTTAGAAAATTAATTTTAACAGTGTACCACCTAAGTAAAATTTCAAGTAAAGTGTATTGATGTAAACATTTTTTGAGAATATTGAAAGAACAAGAAAAACACACTCAGAAATGAGAGATCACAAAGACAACGCACGCTTGTTTTTACTCTCGGCATATATCTCGAGCAAGTTAGTTTCCATCAGCCCGTGGTTCCCATCTAGTTTTGAAAATGTGGGACTAAACATCTTATCCACCACTGAAACACAGTTTAATGAATTGCAATTTTAAACGCAAACTTTTTAACCATAATAGAAAGCAAACATTTTCCTTTCTGCTAATCAAAATCATACTCAAGAGCATTTATCAGTGAACAATTTGTATCCTACTTAACAGTTCGTTTCATGGTTGGAAAAAGGCAAAGCTTAAATGTAGGTCTCTTGAGCTCTCCGTGTGCAGTTTATAACGTTACCATACGGATCTCACTGTCACTTCCAGCATGGAGTCTGACCAACTGAACAAAAATGTTCAGAGAACCTTCAGTGCAAGTGCTTCACAAACGCATCGGGAACGTTCAAGCAGAACGTTCTAAATCACGTATATATGTTACAGTTCTAAGACTTGGACAATAACACGTCAAATAACTCTGTTTGTAACAGTATCATGCAACGTGTTATTAGCGTACCAGTATAAAGGTTTTGGTTGGTTTTACCTGAATCTCCTACGTTTATGTACTACGGGTCAAGAACAGACGGCAGCACCTCAAAAGTGGTACTACTATACTTTTTACAATGTTCTATGAATGTTCGTCGGACGTTCCGGCGGAATGTAGTGAATCAGGTGAAGATGTTAGAGTTCAATAATGGCAGAAGAACGTCAGAAAGTGGTATTATTAACACTTTTGTAAATCTTTCCTAGAACACGGTTGAAATACGTTAGAAATCTTTAGGCAAACAGAACCAGCAGCAAGCCCCTTAAGGATTACACAG
This sequence comes from Stegodyphus mimosarum, assembly GCA_000611955.2. Lineage (NCBI taxonomy): Eukaryota > Metazoa > Arthropoda > Arachnida > Araneae > Eresidae > Stegodyphus > Stegodyphus mimosarum. The sequence goes on from KK113442.1 coordinate 148,774, forward strand.
GCTTCATTTACAGCAATGAAGATAAAGCAAAAGCTTTTGCTACACATTTTGCAAAACAATTCACACCTAACAGTTTTCCCCTTGAGTCCAATTTTATCCGTCACGTCGATAGCTTAGTAGAAAATTGGTTATATTAACCTAGTGCCACTAATCTCCCCCCTTCACCTTCCCTGGGGAAGTAAAAACAATTATGTCTAAGCTCCATAAACGAAAAGCGCCTTTTAAGGATTACATTTCAAATCTTATGATAAAAAACCTTCCAAGAAATATTATTAGCATAATCTGTGTTATTTATAACACCTGCCTATACCTGAGTTACTTTTCTTCGGCGTGGAAACAAGCAGTTATCATCCTGATTCCCAAACCCGGGAATGACGGATTACCAGTGGATGGCTACAGGCCAATCGGTTTGATCGCAACGCTGAGGAAAATAGTGGAGAGGCTTATTTGCAAACGCATGCATCCAGCACTAAAATTTCTTCTTAACCAGTAGTTTGCATTTTGCACTTGCCTTTCCACTACTATGTAGTTGGCTCGCATTGTGGAATTCATCAGTGCTGCGATTCACAAACACGAAAGAACTGCTATTCTTATGCTAGACGTGGCAAAAGACTTTGACCGCGGCTGGCATAGTGGCTTAATTTATAAGCTTATTTCTCTCGATCTCTCCAGAGAGATGATCCTGATTTTGTGCTCTTTTCTTACCAAAAGAGTTTTCAGTGTCAGGCAGGGCGACCACCAGTCTGCTAATACCAGTATTAAAGCGCGTGTGCCTCAAGGTTCAATCCTTGGCCCAATTCTCTATCTCATTTACGTAATGGATTTCCCGACGTTCGACGATAATCCAAATTGCATCATCGCTTGCTATGCGGGCGATACAGCGATTCTTTCCAGCTCGCTCAATCCCGGACATGCCACTACCCAGATTCAATCACGTATCCCCGAGACAGAGGATTGGTGCGCAAATGGAGAACTTGTATTAATGGCTTTAAGTCCAAACTACTCTTCATTGGACGGCACAAAAGAAAATCAACCAATTTGAGCTTGACACTTTTTAATGAGATGGTGTCAAGGGTCAATCAGGTTACTTATCTTTGAATTAAATTTAACGGCACTCTTACATGGAATGCACACATTTCAATGGCAGTAGCTAAAGCTATTGAAATCTCAAGGAAACTCAAACACTTTCTCAATGCCGCATCATCATTAGACCTTGCCAGGAAGAAACGTTTCTACACTTCTATCCTACGCCCCACCCTTACTTATGCCTCACTCGCCTGGAGCACTGCCTCTAAAAGTTATTTAAAAAAACTACAAGTTTTTCAAAAGAACTTCCTTCGTAAAATTACTGGAACCCACTGGTTTGTTCGAAGTGGACAATTACATAAAGACCTCAAGCTCCAGCATCTCAGAACATTCATCAATACAATTAACAGCAATTTCTATAACAAAGCAATCACTCGTGAACCTGTAAATTACGCTGATAACTTTAAATATTAACTTCTGGAAGCAGACATAAATCTCAGGCCGTGTGCTCCACATTTTTATTACAATAATAGCTAATTTCCCCTGACTTCTGAATTTCCCCACTGTTTACAAGAACAAGTATTAAGCAACGTCTGTGTGTCAGCATTCGGGAGGGTGACTTCCCAAGTGACTGCCTGTGACCAGAACTGGGTCGTCTCGCCACTACCCCCTTTTCAGATACCGGTTGATCGCGGCCCTTATAGGCATGGGCCTACCTTCTCTCTTCTGCTCTGTTAGTTCTCTCTTGAAAAATCTTTATGAGGTTTCGTACGCGACGTTACCCCACCCGGGGATTATCTGAGGTGCCGAAAATAGCACGATAAAGTTAGCGTTGATGCCGGCCTAAAGTCAAATCATGAAAGTAAGTTCCCAGAACATACTATGGAAGTTTCGGTAATCTTCGAGCAGAACGTTTCTTTAATGTTCACAATTACGTCTGTAGGATGTGGTTCATTAATGGATAATAGAACGTCAAAATGTGGCACTAGTAACAATGTTATATAACGCTCCTAGAAGGTTTTCTAAACGTTTCTATAATGTGGTACCAGAACGTTGTTTTAACAATTGACCAGAACTTTTTGAATGTCGTACGTAGATTGCAGGTTTATAACGGGCTATAAGCACGTCAAAAACGTGTACTGTTAACACTTCTGTATAAGACGCAAAGAATGTTATAAATCCCGTTTAGCTACATGGTAAAAACGTTCCGTAAGGTTACTAAAAGAAAACTCATGGCATCTGGCATGCCACAGACTGTTTGAGTGATTATAAGAGTGACATTCTGAGTAAATTTACAGGGATTATACCTGTAAAGGTTACAGAAGTTTGGCATATAATATTACAGGAAGTAACTGTGTAAGCAGAACAGTCGTCGTACGTGGATTACCAAAAGATGTATTTGTTGTTGAGGTGGATGGAAAGTAGACTCAGACGTTCGTTACTGCTTTTATTGGCCATCAGAAGAACAAGTTGGTATAGTAGATATAGTTCGGCGCTCGCAGGCGCCCTCTTGCAGAGAACAAATTCAAAATTTACATAAGGCGCCAGCATGCCGCCCACCTTGAAATACTATTTTAACATTCAGTAGCCACAACTCAAATTTAAAACAATACAATAAATCATGACATAATGCTTAATTTATAAAACATATGAATTAAAACTCAAATTGGTAATACACACAATTTTGTAATATTTCTTTTGACCATACCATATGAAGTTCTAATAGTCACAACCCTAACATTGTTATCAGAACCAGGATGTAACTGAGTAGTTCTACCCATTTTCCATTTAGTGGGGGGTAAGTTATCATCCTTTATGAGACACAGATCATTAATTTGAAAATTTTTAGTTGGCAAAAGCCATTTTGTTTGTTGTTGTAATCGACACAGATATTCCTTGTGCCAACGTTTCCAAAACTGTTGAACCATTTTTTGAATATGTTGCCATCTAGTAAGATGGGAAACATTAGCTTCAATGTAATTTGATTCAGGAATACTTGTTAATGACCTACCAATAAGAAAATGACCAGGCGTTAATGCTGATAAATCATTTGGATCATCAGACAAATTTGTTAAAGGTCGCGAGTTAAGACAAGCTTCTATTTGTATGAGAAATGTTTCAAATTCTTCATATGTCAATCTCGCTTCACCAACTATTGGTTTCAAATGATACTTTGTTGATTTTATACCGGCTTCCCAGAGTCCACCCATATGTGGCCCACCTGGAACGTTTAGATGCCATTTAATGCCACTATCAGCCAAATATCTGGTAACGTTTTGGTTATAAGCTGTAGATCTAGCAAGTCTTTCAAATTCCATAAGTTTGCGATTTGCTCCAACAAAGTTGGAACCGCAATCACTATATATATCACTACTTTAACCCTACGGGAAATGAACCTCTTAAGGGCTGCAATAAAAGCATTTGCTGAAAGATCAGTTACCAATTCTAAATGAATAGCTCTTGTCGTAAAACATACAAATAGAGCTATATATGCCTTGAATGATCTAGAGCCTCGACCTTTATTTGCTTTAATTTGAAAAGGACCTGCGTAATCCACTCCACAGCGCAAAAACGCAGGAGCAGGGAAACACGACTAGATGGCAAATCGCTCATCAATTGATGAGTGACAGATGCTTTAATTCTGCAACACTTTATACATTTTCTAACTAAATCTCTGATAACAGCTCTAGCACCTATAATCCACTACTGTTCTTGAATACAAGATTGCATGAGTTGTGGATCTGCATGCATGAAAAGTATTTCATGGTAATGTCAGATAATGAGATGAGTTAAAATGTGCTTTTTTGGCAGCAAAATAGGATGCCTAATACCATATGCAAGGTTTGCATGTCGCAAGCGACCGCCCACCCTGAGAATACCTGAATTATCTAAAAATGGATTTAAAGATAAAATTTTGCTTGTACAAGATAATGATTGATTTCTGCTTAAAATGTTAAGTTCATTCTTAAATTCAACATAGTGCATTAATTAAATTAACACATGCATAGCTTTAGTTAATTCACTAGTGTTTAAAAATTTTAAAAACCTTCAGGAGATAAAGTAATTATCTCCTGAATTTCTACAGTTACTTACAAACCTCAAACATAATGTTATAACACGTTTAAGTTTAGTGAAAGAAGAATACTTATAAAATAAATAATAAGAGTCTATCAAGTGACTGGCATCGGTTGTTGATTGAAGGTACATCTTTGTTCGGGCACAGAATCATTCAGTGGTGGTGCAGATGATGCTGGCTGAAAAGGAAACAAATCTGGACCACGTAGCCACAATGAAGTAACCAGTGCAGATGATGACACAGCACGAGTTGCAAGATCAGCAGGGTTAGCATTTCCACTCACATGATGCCACTGGAAGAAGACAACGTTTGGATGTTTGCTACTCTGTTGGCGACAAAGGTTTTCTACCGGCTTGGGTGAGATCCTATCCAGGCCAGTACAATAGTGGAATCGGTATGAAAATAAGCATGTAATATAGGTGTATTCAAAGCTTTACTGGTGAAGTCCATCAATTTGGTCAACAGGAATGCTCCACAAAGTTTCAATTGAGGAAGTGATATGGTTTTTAATGGTGCAACTCTTGTCTTGGCTATCAACAACTGAACATTGATTTGTCCAGTATCTAACACAGAACAATAATAAATTGCAGCAGCGTACGCTTTCTCCGAGGCGTCACAAAACCCGTGCAATTGAAACTGGTTATCTGATTCAACCAACAAGAATCGTGAAATTTTGATACTTTCAATAAGTAGCATATCCTCTGTAAGTTATGTTATCCATTCACATGCGATATCTGGAGGAATCTCTTCATCCCACTGAAACTGATGTTTCCACAATTTTTGCATGATCAATTTATACCGAACCGTGATCGGTGCCAACCAAGCGGGTCAAAGGTCTTTGCGATTATTTAAGGTAGTGTTCGTTTGGTTAAGACTTCAGAATAAGATGAATTGACTTTGAAGAAAAACATATCTGAAGCTGGATGCCACAGGATATCTAACGTTTTCACAGTATCATCATTGTCTATGTTCAAAGAAGCATTTGATAAGAACAAATCTAGATTAATTGAATTCAAGACTTCCTTCCTGTTAGAAGCCCATTTTCTTAACATAACTTACAGAGGATATGCTACTTATGCAGTAAGTAACAAATCCTGCACGTGACAACAGCTGATTCAATTGCCTTTGTAATTCTATAGATTCCGTAATTGAACTGGCTCCGGACATCAAATCATCAACGTAGAAGCCCCTAAGGCATGTCTTAGACGCCAAATGAAAATAATTTGCTTCTTCTATAGCTAACTGCTGTAAACATTTCATTGCAAGGTACGGTGCTGATGCAGTGCCGTAAGCAATTCTAGTTAATCGAAAATCCTGAATTGATTTAAAAGATGAATCGCGTCAGACTATTCTTTGAAAGTCCGCATCTTGTAGTATGATTTGTCTGTACATTTTCTCTATGTCAGCAGTTACAGCTATTCTGTGAATTCTAAAACGAATAATTAATGTTGTCAGATCGGGCTGTAACTGTGGACCAACCATCAATTTCTCATTGAGAGAAATACCGCTAGAAGATATAGCAGAACCATCAAATACTACTCGAAATTTATCACCATTTGTATTCAGAACTGAATGGTGCGGAAAGTAAAAAACCAGAATTACCTGGAACATCAATTTCGTTTTCTGAAATTAACTCCATGTGACCAAATTGTTGATAGTCCTTCATAAAATTGTGGTATTTACTGGAAAGAGATTCATTCCTAATAAATTGACGTTCAGTGTGTTGTAAACGATGTACAGCTATATCCCTAGGTGACCCAAGTTCACTGCTAGACTTACGAAATGGAAACTTAACAACAAATCTACCTGTTGAGTCACGAGAAAAATTCTGCTTGAAATGATTTTCACACTCAATTTCTTCCTCTGTGTCAGACTTTGTTTCTAAAATTTCTTCTAATTTCCAAACATTTTCGAGCTGAAATTGAACATTAGTACAAGTAACATAAGTAGATATAATTGTCTGTGGTACATATTTCGTCTTGCCGATAATGACCCAACCGAATATTGATTCTAAGGCTGTTAATGAATGTTCCGGAACAGTTAAACGTCCATGAAGCATTATCTCGCCAAATACATCTGCGCCCAAAAGAATATCTATTGGGCCAGACTGGAAGCAATTCATATCTGCCAACCGCAAGTGTTTAGAAGCTATCAAAACAGACCTATCAACTTGATATTGAGGAAGGTCACATGTGATCTTGGGTATAATTAATGCATTAACTGAAATGCCTGCGTTTTTATTAAATGGATATGTTACTTGTAATTGAACTACACCTGAAACTTTACCAATCTTCAAGTTCAAGCCAATATTTACACTTATGTTTGCACTAGTGCTCTTTAGCTGCAATAAATTTACACACTGCTCCCGAATAAATGAGCTCTGGCTGCCTGAATCAATTAGCATCCTGCATTTTTGTAAATCGCCATTAATATCTTTAACATAAACAATTGCATTAGGTAACAGAGCTGCCTGCGCGACAGGCACCGTGGCGTTATTGCTACTAATAGTAGAAGCTACGTGTTCCGTGGGTATATGACATTTTTCATCATTTGAATTTTTTGAACATAACACTGTATTATGTGGCTTTGAACAAGATTTACACATACCTGCACGACATTTGAAAGTGGGATGCGTTTTACTATCTTTCAAACAATTAGCACATAATTTATTCCTTTTCATAATAACCCATTTTTCTTAGATAGGAAGTTCTAAAAAGCTATCACATTTCAATAATTGAGAATGAGAGTTACTATTACAATGAACGCAAAAATTAGCAGAAGTTGGGACGAAAAGGCGTATCTACCACCCGGACCCTTGGTTTTAGTTTCAGAAAGCAAACCCGCCTTCTCCCTCTGGCACTTCGCCAACGAAGCAATAGCATTTGCTCTGTTTAAAATAAAGAGTTTGAATTCAGCGAAAGCAGAAATTTTTTTGTTTTGCCTGCTACATCGTCCATTCTCTCAGTGTTTCATGATCAAGTTTTCCTTTTAACAAAAAAATAATCATAGTATCCCAATACTCTACTGGCTGCTTAAGGATTTTTCATGTATCAATACTGTGTTGTGTTGTATCAATGAATCTCCGCAGACTTGAAGCCCGATTCATGTTTTAGAACAGGTTGTAAAATTAATCTATTTAAGACTGAATTTGTTATTTGTATTTCGTTTTCATAACGTTCAGTAAGCGCTTTCCACGCCTTTCCGTAATACGCATTTGAAATTTGAATTGATTGTATTAAAGCAGCAGCTTCACCTTTCACAGAAAGCTTAAGGTATTGCAATTTTTGACTGTCACTTAATGTATTATTATTTCCAACGCTGCCAAGAAATAAATCCCGAAATGATATCCAATCAACGTAATTAAAAGTAAACATAAACAGTTCCACTCGAGAAAGTTTTAAATCATTTGCATTAACATTCTTTATATCTTGACATGCATTTGTAAGTCTTCTAAATTCCTCCTTTAAAGTAATTTTTAATACATCCAATTTAGAAAAATTTCATGTATTTCTATTTCATGCTTATTAAACTCCACGTCGGAACAAGTACCAAGAATGTAATCGTTTAAACTATTCACTTCAGCATCCAAAGCCCTAACATCACTTTCATACACTTCAATAACAGAAATAGAATTTTCTTGATTTTGCAAACTATTTACTTTTCAGATTAAACGAGTTAGCTTCCCTTCATGATTCGCTTTTGCTTTAGAAGGCACTCCATATTTCGGCTGCTCATTTCACAACCAGACACAGAATATAATCCGTTTCCTCTGCAGGAAATATCCTGTTATTTTAGAACGTCCAAATGTCTTGACACATCATCCAAAGTTTGATCCGGCTCGACGGACCATGTTCAGGTGGATGGAAAGTAGACTCAGACGTTCATTACTGCGTTTACTGGCCGTGGGAAGAGCAAGTTGGTATAGTAGATATAGTTCGGCGCTCGCAGGTGCCCTCTTGCAAAGAACCAATTCAAAATTTACAAAATAAATTTTAAAAAAATCTGAAAGGTTTCAGATTTTAATTACGTCCAAAGGAGCGTTTATTTAACATTTTGTGTGTTACCTTTATTTATTAAATACCATGTTCTTCGCCCTTAAACCATAAAATTCAGTTCAACAGCAATATCGCCAAATAATTTTAAATTGAGCATATCTTTAGACATTTCGGTACACACTCACGCGCTGGAGATAAAAATGTTTTTCTGTACGACGTTGGTATTGCTGGCTTTGAAATCTTTGAGTTTGTTAATGAAAAATTCGTTAAAGTTTTAGAGAATATTGTTAAGAATTTCACATTTATTTGGCTATTTATTTAGAATTATAATTAAAATTCCTTTTTATTTTCCCGTGCTACGCAGACGATTTTTGAAGAGAAAGCTTCGTCAAAAAAAATAAATAAATAAAAATAAAATAAGCAGTAAATTGAATAGTGAAACGACGCAAAATGCCAAAACGAAAGTAATAATCCTTCGGGATTCAAATCCCTTTGGACTAATAAGGCGCGAACATTTGTAACGGTTACAGATGCTTAATCTGTAATGTTACAGGAAATAATTGTGTGAAGATTGCAATGTTAGGGCACGCGATTATGTAAGGAGAACATGTATTTTGTATACGAAATAACGGAAGCTATATAGGTAAAAGTTGAAGATATTTTATTTAAGGTTATTTAGGGTTCTATCAAGTAATAACACATGTAGAAGATATTTTCTGAAGTGAAATACACGAATGTTACAAATATTTTGATCTTAATATTATTGCAAATAGTTATGTATGTGCAAGATGTCTGTTGCATGTGAAATCTTTGCAGATTTTTGCCTCTATAATGCTACTGATTGTAATGAAATACGTTGCACAATGTTTGTTGAGTGCAGGAAATGTTCGATCATAAAATTATTTATCACACCAATAACAGACGTGGATTGTATCAGCTGTAATATTGCATCTGCTAGCGGAAATTATACACACTGGGAACTTTTCGTATTCTACTCAGATGGACGCTCTTGCGATCAACACCATAACACAATAAGTCGCGGCTAGTTTCTCGCCTTCTTCTGTTCTACTCGTAGTTGCCAGATCACAGAAGTAAACGATACTCAAACATTAGATCTTGGCGTCACTTCACCTGTGCGTTAACAAAACTGACCGGTTTGCACATCAGTTACACAGTTAACAATGGCCAAAATTATATAGTTTTAAAACGGCATACGGTTCAAATCATATATACAAAAAATTTGTATTAATACGCATGAATAAAAGGGAGAAACATAATTAAACACAGAACTTGAAATGCATAAAATATGAAACCAAAGACAATACATAAATATTTGTTTTTTGTGGGTGAGGGTACACAGCAATTATACATTGAACTTATATAACATCTACTGGCAGTACAGCTAATTTAGTTATTGGTCTTTTTAAAAGACCAGTCTTGGTTTTTCACAATACAGACTCTAGCTTTTGTATCCTTCCCATAAATTACACCTTCTGTTTTCCCCATTAACCAATTTGAAATGCGTGTGTTATCTTCATTCACTGCGATACTGCGATACTGCGATACTGCTGTGTTGTTCTGGGTATCTATTGCCAAGGCAATACTTCCCAGACATTCAAAGTGTAAAGTCCTAATACAGTGGAAAGCCTGAAGTGTTTCCTCTGAGAGGAAGATTTGATGAGTACGAAGTGACAACATGCGATTAATTCTCATGCGAAAGTCGGGAGAAAATCAGATTGTTTGCAGCTAACTATTGCTTGCTGGTGATTGATCGAATTCATAAGCGTTGATATTTTCGAAGAGAAGATATGAACATCTCGCACAGGACTTGTTTTTGTAAAATTAAGACGATTATTATGCTTGCCTGATTAAATATGAAGCATAGGGACGAATAAACAAATCTTCTAAGATAATTTCATAGTCCAGGATATGGGCAAAATTTGCGATCGTATTCGTCGCAGCTTTCTGGAAAAAGTTCGCATTGAGTTTATGTAAAAAGTCTTTCATGTACTCAATCTTGAGGTCCCAGTGTAGATTTTCATTCCTAATGTAGTAAGGGGCGTTTGTAATAGTCCTTAGAAACTTATTTTGCAGGATTTGTAGCTTGCGGATATCACCGTTAGTTGCACTTGCCCAGGTCGGTGCAGCATACGTGATAATCGGCCTAACGATGGCTGTGTATAACCGTCTCTTGCGGTTGAGGCTGAGGCCAGAGTCTTTGGCGAGTAGCGGATAAAGTCGTTTAATTATACCGTAGGCTTTTCCACACACGTAGCTTATATGGTTTGTCCAAGTAAAACTTCGGTTGAAAATTACGCCGAGATATTTTGCCGTCGTTACGATGGGAACTGGTTTCCCAAACATAGTGATGTTACAGGTGAGTCGATCTCTGGTTTTGTATTTCCGGATCACTAGGACTTGAGATTTTTCAGGATTTATTTTTACTTTCCATCTTTTGCACCACTCCTCTATTTCGGGAATTGCTTGTTGTAGCTTTTCTAGTGCATGGTTGGGGCGTCTTGATTTGGCGACTTCATTCACTAAAACAATACTGTCCTTTTTAACGTTGTCCGAAGGAAAGTACCACTTAAATTGTTGCTGTAAATGACTGATATAATCATTCTACCATCTTTTCAACAAATATTGGGCCACTTTAGTAGTGCTCTGTTAGCGCTTTAAAGGGTTGTCAGAAAAATCGTTAGAAATGAAATATTTTCAGGCATCTTTCTTGAGATCAAGTTGTTGTCTCGACAGTACATGAAACTGAAATTTTCGCCCCAGTTCATAATACAGCGCACCGGAAACTATACATCCATCTATAAAATCTATCATTATAGAAGTGCCACGTATGCTGTACGTTATAGAGAACGGAAGGAAATGTAAATTCATGAGCAAATGGAGTAGTAAAAGTATTATTAGCTAAGGAAATTGGCACGAAAAGTGAACTTCTATGTAGACCAGGTAGAAGCAAAGGCGCTCACCATTTTCATTAGACGCAAAACTGCCTCTAATGAAAATGGTGTTTTACGGCGGCACCTAACACCACTAGAAAGCTTCTTGTCTATACATAGGAATTTGCATAATCTTGTCATGTTCAGTTAAAGCTGTCGTTGCATCAGCTCTCACAGGCAACGTGTGTTGCAACTTTTATAGTATAGAGGGCGCTGTTACGCCAAACGAATATTGTGTTTACATTATGTAACTGTTCGTTCGCCGTTGCAATGCTGCTGTATTACAGTATATCTTGTTGGTGTTTTTTATTAAAATATAAACCATAAATGTTGTCTTCAATTTTGTGTACCAAACAGGATCAATTAACCACCGATGTGTAAACTCGTCGAAACAAAGGTAGCATTCGTATCAGAATTGTCAATTGTTGTCTTCGCCTTTGGAATTTCGCATTCGTTTCGTAATCGTTTCGTAACATGTGGTGACATCGTCCGGGAACGTCGCTTGGTGGGGTGAGTAAATAGTTTTGTTGAAAATTTATTTGAATAGAATATTTCGTAATTGTTGAAGTTTTGAAGTAGTAAAGTTATTTGATGTCGTTGATCTTGTTTTGGTTAAAAATATGAAACTTTCGTTTTCGTATATACAGAATGTTTGCATTTATGTTTAGAAAGTTCGAATGTATTTACAAGTAAGAATCTGTTGTATTTTCTTAGAATTTGGTGTTAATGCCGAAAGTGTGATTTGTTGTTGAAAATTACAATTTGTTTTCTTAGAATTCTAGAATTAGAATTTATTTATTGTTAAAGTATTCGAAGGGTAAAATTTGTTGCTAGAAATTGTGAAAATGGCTAAATTGTTAAAGCTGCGAACTAAGCGTGACACACATCGAGAACAAACTCTAAAGTTAGTAGAAAAAATAAACAAATATTTGAATGAATCGGATATCGACATAGATGTATGTGATTCATATTTAGAACAGTTGAATAGTAAAATCGAAATTGTTAACATACTAAATAGCGACATTGATGAATTGTTGAAGGAAGAAAGCGAAATTAAGGATGAAATTAGTTCGGTAGATGATTATAACGAAAAAATAATACCAGTTAAAGTAAGATTGCAAAACAAAATTAAATCAATCAGAAAGGTTCCATATCAGTCATGTGAACAAACATTAAACCCAGAAAATGTTCATGTAGAAAATAAAACTGTGCATTTAGAAAACAGAACTAAACTCCCTAAACTTTCGCTTCCTCGATTCTATGGTGAACCTTCAGAATATTTAGATTTTTGGAATCAGTTTGAGAATTCTGTGCATAATAATTCTAATTTAACTGATGTTGACAAATTTTGCTATTTAAAGTCGTTGTTAGGTGGTAGAGCCCTTGCTAGCATTAAAGGCTTCTCAATTACTCCAGAAAACTATAAACAGACTGTTAAATTAATTTCCGAAACATTTGGGCAAAGAGACATTTTAATAAATGCTCACTTGTCAAATTTATTAAATCTAACTCACGTAAAAAATGCTTCTAACATTCAGGCTCTTCGGAACCTTTATTTTGAAGCCCAAACTCAAATTAGATGTTTAGAGGAATTGAATGTCAAATCGGAAACATACACAACAATGCTGACTAACGTAATACTAAAAAATCTGCCAGGAGAACTGGCTCTTGAATTTTCGAAGCAAAATATAAATAATTGTCATGATTTACGGGAATTGATGAAGTTTTTACATAATGCTATCAGTGCAAGAGAAAAGGCTTTCCGTATTCATTCCAATAATGTAACTTCATGTAATAATTTTAATTCTAACCAACACAAACAAAATAATTTTCGAAACCAGAAACGGGATTTCCCTCGGAGTCGTAGCAATCACCACGCGTCAGTAACAAAATTTATGGCGGAAGCTTCTCAAGTTTGTTTATTTTGCGGTCAAGATCACTGTAAGACTGAATGTGGAAATATGACAGTACAACAAAAAAGGGATAAATTAATTAAGGAAAGGAGATGTTTGTTGTGTTGTAACACAAATTGTTTTGTGAAAAAATGTAATGCTAAACAGTGTTC
>KK113444.1:0-55616 GCA_000611955.2 Stegodyphus mimosarum
ATCATTAATTTACACGATAGTTTAGAGAATTAAATCAGCTAAATAACATATGCCGAAAGTTTGGCTAGCTTTCCAAGCTATCGAGGTTATTTTAAAATTTACACATGAAGAGTAATTCGGATAGGTCTTGTAAGGGTGACGATAGCCGAGCGGGCAAAGGCGTCGTGCTACGGACCAGAGAATCGCGAGTTCTGTCCTCGGTGGTGTTTTTCATTTTTGGCCAGTATTTCTTGGGCTTCGAACATTGCCGCCTTAAAGTTTATTTTACCAGCCAGTTCTTAGTATACTTTTGTTATCCAAATATTATTTTGAAGTCTGATTAAAATATAATTTTTACATTAAATTTAAATAATGACGTCATATATGTTATCTGAAGAATAAAATGTTTTGTTTCCTGGTTTGACGAGAAAATATTTAAAATTATTATTTATTGATTTTGTATTCATTTTAATTAATTATTTCTTTAATTTGAAGTCTCATCAAAATATAATGATTGATATTATATTTAAATAATGACGTCGTATGTATTGTCTGAAGAAAAAAGTTTTGTTTCCTGGTTTGACAAGAAAATATTTAAATACAAAATTACAAATTATTTACTTATTATTTATTTATTTATTATTATTTTGTATCATTATTTTTTTAATTTGTAATTTGCATTTATTGCAATTAATTATTTATTTATACATATGTCTAATCTGTCCACCTCTCTCTATATATTTTAAATAGACAATAGGATTTATTGGAATCAGAAATGAAAAAACCTGAGTCAGTTACAAATATCACTTACACAAACCATTCCAAAAAAAAGTTTCTTATAAGCTGAATTTCATTTCTCTCGACAAATACTTTTTCGTCCCAGCTCTACAAGTACACAGAAAATGAAATTTTTAATATTTTAGGCAGATAATAGGATTTATTGGAATCATAAATGTAACCTCAGTCAGATGCAGATATCACTTACACATTCCATTCCCAAAAAAAGGTTTCTTATAAGCACAATTTTATTTCTTGCGAGAAATAAGTCTTTGCCCCAACTTTACAAATGTACAAAATATGTAAATTTTTAATATTTTAAACACACAAAGGGATTTTTTTACAATCAGAAATGTAACCTGAGTCAGACGCAGATATCTCTTACACCCTTCATCTGAAAAAAAAGTTTCTTATAAGCTGAATTTCATTTCTGTCGACAAATATTTCTTCGTCCCAAATCTACAAGTACACAGAAAATGAAATTCTTAATATTTTAAACAAATAATAGGATTTATTGGAATCAGAAATGTAACTTCAGTCAGATTCAGATATCACTTACATCCAGCATTCGCAAAAAAGGGTTCTTATAAGCTGAATTTCATTTCTGTCGACAAATATTTCTTCGTCCCAAATCTACAAGTACACAGAAAATGAAATTCTTAATATTTTAAACAAATAATAGGATTTATTGGAATCAGAAATGTAACTTCAGTCGGATTCAGATATCACTTACATCCTGCTTTCCCCAAAAAAGGTTCCTTAAAGGCTGAATTTAATTTCTTGCAACAAATGTTTCTTCGCCCCAACTTTACAAGTGTACAAAATATGTAAATTTTTAATATTTTAAAGGCATAATGGGATTTATTCCCAATCAAAAATGTAACCTGAGTTAGATGCAGATAGCACATACAGCGTGCATTCCAAAAAAGTTTCTTATAAGCTGAATTTAATTTCTCTCGACAAATATTTCTTCATCGCAACTCTAGAAGTATAGAGAAAATGAAATTCTTAATATACTAAACAGATAATTGCAGTTATGGTAGTTCTGTCAAGCTTGCGAATGCCGGCGAACGCGTGGGTGTTTTCGTAATTTTCGCCGTGTGTGACGTGTATGAATTACCTTCTGGATGCATTCGTGAATGATTTCCGGCATGTGCATAAGGGAAATTATGCATAAGGGAAATAAGCGGGCGTCCCGGTGAACAAGCGGGCGCAGCCCGCTAACCGGCGGGTTTGCAACATAGAAAACTTAAACACTGGTAGTTCTGTGCAACTTTCGAATCCTGGCGAACGAGCGGGCGTCTCGGCAAATACAGTATCTTTTGGATGCATACGCTAATAACGCGGGCGCAGCCCGCTGAACTGGCATGTTTGCCAGCTGATGTATACGAGAATGCGGATGCATACACTAATAAAGCGGGCGCAGCCCGCTCAACTGGCATGCTTGCCATCAGGAAAATCGCTGAACACTGGTAGTTAGGTCGAACTTCCGAATCCCGGCGAACGCGTGGGTGTTTTCGTGATTTCCCGCATTTGCAGTGTATTGGATGCATAAGGGAAATAAACGGGCGTCCAGGTGAATAATAAGCGGGCGTCCAGGGAAATAAGCGGCGGGTTTGCAACATACAAAATCTTAAACACTGGTAGTTTTGTCCAACTTTCAAATCCTGGCGAACAAGCGGGCGTCCCGACGAACAAGCGGGCTCAGCCCGCTCAGCTGGCGGGCTTGCCCGCTAGTGAATTTATAAGACTCTTATCACTTGATAATTGAAACTTTTACATTAATGATATTTCCCGGAGATTCTTATTAAATTAATTCACGCTTCTCGATTATTGATAAATGATGTTAAGATTAACATGCAAAGAAAGGTAGGAATATGGAAATTATTTGGTAGCAAGTTGTAGGTGTAATAGGAAATTATTTGGTGTTTTGCTATAATTGAGGTGCAAATCAAATCTCGGGAAAAAAATGTATTTCGTTGGGATCTTGCCTTTTATTTTTATACGGTTTTATTTAATTTGTTTTCTGTGTTTGTTTATTTATTGGTTAGTTGTTTAGCTTTATCGAATCTTCAAATTAATTTTTGATGCTATAAAATAAATCCAATTACCCTGATATTTTTTTATACTAACGCATTTGCGCTGCTACGATACTATTTCACAAGAAAACTTTTAAATTTTAATATTTATGATGGCGCATATTGTACCTAGCATTTTAAATTGCAACCGCAAGGGCACTTGATGTATCATTACTTGATGTGTTTGATAGTTGATGTATTATTAAGTTCTGAAATAATAGTTCAAAAATAAGTGTGTCATCCAACGTATAAAACTGTTACGAATTGTGTACACTGCGAAAACAATGGGACATTTCTATGTTACCCGTTCTATTGGGGCGATTGACGAAATTCAAATTGCGTTTTCGAAAGCGCGGCTTAGGATATATATTAGATTTATGTATAGCATTGTTCTAAGACACGCATTTTGACAAAAAAATTGGACATTTTCTGAAATCACATGGCAATGTTTTTTCCATATGTTGATTCTACGACTTAAGTTATGCCTAAATACTACATTTTGTAAAATTTGGTGCGAAATTTAAGGAGAAATTCAAAAATTTATTTTGGCGCATTTTCCTATGAATTTTCTTCCTCAACTTCTTAAGTTATAGCAACCTATTTTCCTTTCCTTTTTTTAGTTGTAGACGAGTGGAAAAAATGTCATCTTTCATACTTTCAAATAATTTAAAAAAAGTACGTAAGCCGCATTTGGTGTTATTATCACTTATAACAAATATGCCAAATTTCAAAACGCGCCAATATGTAAATTCATATATATATATTAGAAAATTTTGAATAAAAAACTCTAAATTTTTGCAGGTGTGCCTAGAAATACATCTACTTTAAGATGCTGGTAAAAATTTTATAGGTTACAAAACAATAGTTTTTTTCTAAAAATTCATAAAAATTATTCAAAAATATAAATTTTAGAAACAAATCATGAAAAATGGGCGAATTTTATTTAGAATGAACCTAAATTTCGAAATGTGAAAGGAAGAGTCAAATAAGTTTAATAAAAAAAAGAGATATTAACAAATATATACCAAATCCAATTAACATTGAGGAGCTAAAATTTTGAGAGCTACTTTTTTAAAAGCTCCTCGGGCGATTTTTACAAAATTTAGCAGTTTGTCATACTTTGAGTCGTAAAGTCAAAATATGGAAAATAATTGGAGTATCATTTCAGAAAAAGTCCGATTTTGCGTCAAGATACGTATATTAGAACAATGCTCTATAAAAATCCAACTCATACCCTAAGTCGCGCTTTCGAGACGTGAAAAACGCAAGTTAAATTTCGTCAATCGGGCCAGTAGAACGGAAGATATAGAAATGTCCCCCCTTTTTTTCCCGCGCAGTGTACGTAAGTTGATTTTCTTCGCGCAATTATATGTGAAGTTATATTTTTCTGTTTTATGTAACGCGAAACAAATTTTTAACAGAAAGCTATGCCGGGAAAGCAAGAACACAGGGGCAAATGCATTTAACATTGAGAAAATGGGTATGTCTGTAATTTGGCGAGATATCGCCAAGTTGACAGCATATCTGGTGACTTATTTCGTTACGAAATTTTGTGGCAACATTTTGGTCCCGTCTCTGTATCACCGTAATATGTATTTAAATTGAATAAATTAATTGACCACTATACTAGCTGTAAAAGTATTTCCACACTCTTGTTGCTTTCCAGTAATTTCGAGAAGCAGAAAGTACTTGAAATATCTCTGCGGCCGGTTGAAAACTATAAATGGCCAGGCAAAGAGCACCTGAGTTCAGTTATTTAGTTATTGTTGTTTTCGAGTGGTAGTTCTGTGTGAACTGAAGAAAATCCGAGTTAGCTTTTTCTTTAAATTCGCTTTGAATTGCGTTGTAACGCTCTTAGTAGTTTGAAGTCGAACTACTGATTATACTGTGTGATACTGCGAGCACTTGTACGAATATTTCTGCGGAAAATTGCAGAGCTCTGAAATACTTCTTTTGATAGAAAATATACTTTATTAACATATTATCCGATTGTGCATTCAATCCATCACGAATCCGTATGCACAATATATATATAATATGATCATTATTTAAATCTTGAAAATAATGTTCCCTTTATTTACTTGGATGCATTGTTTGAAGTAATGCACGAAGGCGAAAAACGGTGATAAAAGTTGTTGAAACTGAAATCGTTACGTTTGTGAGGTGAATTAATATATAGAGAAGATAACATTTATCAGCAGCAGATATTTTCTGAATAATGATAGCTAAGAAACTGGCCAACTTTTGTCTTAACATCTTTGCTAACCATCTGATATATTTCACCAACTGGATTACGAAACTGGGTACATTATTTACGGGTAAAAAAATACCAATTAATATTTGAAAAAATAATCCAAACTTTGTTGGTTTCTTTCTTCCTGTTTTACTAACTGAACAGGAAATCAAAGGCTTTCAATAAACTTAAAAAAAAATTCCTGTAACTCCACTAAGAAAAAGTTGAATAAATTTTATTGAATAATAAATAAAATGTGAAAGTTTTTAGACTTTCTGTTACGTCCAAATGGGCGTTTTTTACTTCATTGTGCGAAGTGAAGGTATTTGTATATATGAACAGAATAAAGGACTATTTTTGCTAAAAAGGATTGTAAAATGGATTTAACAGAGATTTCTTCTTGATGTCTGTACGTACATACGTACATATGTACGCATCTCGCATAACTCTAAAACGAATATCCTCAGAAAATTTTGTATGTGGAACTCCTATAACACGTAGTTGTGCACCTCGCTTTTTGGTAGGAACTCAAACAACACATAGTTGTGCACTTTGCTTTTTGGGTGAAATCGGCCGCTCCAAAAGTATACACACAGCCACTCTGTTACTCGGCTCCGTGAGCTCAGTTTTGTTTTCCTTATATGTTGGCAAAGTGTGCACTTTTGTTTTAAAAATGATTGGTCTACATTGTTCTTATGTTCCGGTTAAAATTTTATGCCTTTAATTTTTTATGCCTTTAGCTTACCTGCATGCAATAGTTGTTGAATTACAACAATTTAAAAGTTTTTTAGTGCGTCTAAGCCTAACTCATCAGCAATATATTTGAATTTGAAACGTACCAGAATAGCGAAATAAGTCAGCGCCTACAGCTTTAGTGCCTTTTTGCCTGGTGGGACCAAAAATAAACAGCTTTGTGAACAGTAAAATCTGCCTTCTTGCCCACTGTTCTAATTGCTTGTTTTTGCGTGGAACCTCTAATTGTAATTTTTTAACTGTTTTAAGTGTATTTGGTGCTTTACGTTTGACTGTATTTTTCAGTTTTTAATGAAGATGTTTTATGTATATGCCCTGCTGCGAAGTGAGAACTGAATTAACTAAAGGAGAAGCATACCTCTAATAAAATTGGAGGGAATATGTTTAAATGAAATGCAGCAAAAAATGCGTATAATTTAATAGGCCGTCCAAGGAAGTCTTGTGCTGTCCACGTCATTTCTTCATTTACAGGCATATTCACGTTTTCAGAGAATTTGGACTAATACCATATTGGGCTAAAAATATTTAAAAACAGCATACCTTTAAAATTTCTAATAGACAGTCTCATGCACTGGAGATAAAAATGTTGTATTCCTTACAGTGTTGCCACTGCTCGCTCTAAAATTGTTGATTTTTTAAATCAAAAATTCGTTAAAGTTTTACGAAATATGAATTAGACAGTAAAACATATTCGAAATTCCAAATTCCGTCTTTCAGATGCCCATGTTCATGTGCAGGATTACGTTATTCAAAATTTGATGACTCTAGGTAGCGTTGTTTTTTCACAAGGGAAGAAACATATGTACAATTTAAAAGTTTTTTTCTGCAACTAACCCTAATGGATCAGCAATATGTTTGCATTTGAAACTTAACGGAATAGTAAATTAAGTCAGTTTCTGCAGCTTTAGTGCCTTTTTGCCTGGTGGGACCAAGAGTAAACAGCATTGCGCACAGAAAAAGCTGCCTTCTTGCCCGCTGTCCTAATTGCTTGTTTTTGCGTGGAACCTCTAATTTTAATTGTAATTTTTTTAACTGTTTTCAACAGTGTTTGGTGTTTTACGTTTGTCTATATTTTTCAATTTTTAAGGAAGATGTTTTGAGTTTTTATGTATATGCCCTGTCGCAGAGTGAGAACTGAATTAATCAAATGAAAGGTATATTTCTGACGAAATTCGAGGAAATATGTTTAAATAAAATGCAGCAAAAAATATGTATAATTTAATAGGCCGTTCAAGGTACTCATGAGCTGTTGTCATCAGATTGCTTCATTTACGGGCATATACACGGTTCGAGAGAATCTGGAGTAACGCCACATTGAACTAAAAATATTTGAAAACAGCATATCTTTAAAATTTCTGATACACAGTCTCATGGGCTGGAGATAAAAATGCTGTATTCCTTACAATGTTGCCACTCCTCTCTCTGGAATTGTTGAGTTTTTTAATCAAACATTCGTTAAAGTTTTACAAAATATGACAATGAAACATATTCGAAATTCCAAATTCCGACTCCCAGGTGCCCATGTTCGGGTGGAGGACTACGTTATTCAAAATTTGATGATTCTAGGTAGCGTTGTTTTTCACAAGGCGAGAAATATACATACATTCACGGAGATTCCTCATTATTTAATTATAATCACATTTCGCATAAGTTCTTCGAAAATTAGATTATTTCTATTTAGCGTATTTCCTGATAGTTTTAAATATGAAATTAAAAGTAATTTAAAAGCAGAAAATAGACACGTTTGTTTCAAAACTAAAATTGTATTAAATGGAGGAAACGGAATAATTATCCTGCTACTTAAAAAATTTTGAGCTTACTGTATCATCTCGGTTCGTTAAAATTATGGGTACCATTTTTATAAATATGCCTTCCATTCCCTCTCTTATTTATTAGGTCTAACTTTCATTAAGATGCTGCATTTTACCAAATTTCAGCGTTACAGCATTGATTTATTTTTGACGTTAATCTGCGAGATTTTATCATGAAACTATAGCCTTAAAGTAACTTTATGTGCTTTTAAAGAATTCCCTAGAGTTTCTTGGCATTTTGAAGGAAACATGTTTCTTCTCTAAATGTCATAAAACGTTAAAACTTCAGGCTAGATTATAACGAAGGTTATTAAATCAACGCACGATAGTTTGTTTTGTTTCCAAGAACCGTTCAGTAAAACGGAACTGCAGTTTTTATAAGATTAAATTTTTATCTTTCTAACTTACGCCTTTTAAATTTAATTTAGCTCTTTTAAAGGATCGTAGTTTGCGAAAACGTAGAAAAAAATAGTAATACTTTTAAATCCACAGATACTGTTAGCTTATAAAAGGCAAAACGGTTACAGTTTGCCGTATGTCTCAAGATTGCTTCTGCTACTACAAATTCAGTAGCATGTTTAAACTTTTAGCTTTAGAAGACATCCAATAAATTTGAATTTTAAAGAAATCCCATAAAATCAAAAAAAATTTAATTATCAGTTTGCTGTTTATAAATAAGGACTTATTTGAGAAACACATATTGATTGAGATAAGGTGCAAATTAACTCACCTTTTCTTTGATAAAAGAACATTGTAACGATCATATCCTAAAGTGTTCAAGTTTAAAGCTTTGAATGTGAGATGTGCAATTGAGAGCTTGTGATGGACAATCAACATTATTAGTAGCCTTGTAAGGTGTTGGCATCTGAAAATATATATGTAATCGCAATACATATAGCGATATTCGTTCATGAACAGATTTCCCTTTCTAAGCGAACGGACCCTGATTCTTCAAAAAAGAGTGATAGTCCTTTTGGAGTTCATTTAGAGCTCCTATTGAAACGTGTCAGAAATATTCGTTTCCAATTTTAGGGGGAAAAGAATGTTTATCTTCCCAGTATTCAAAAGTGAGTTTTATTTTTATCATTTCGAAGTTCTTTTATTCTAGAAATTTGTTGTTGATTCTGTGTAGAAAGAGTATTGATAGAATCAGACCGCCTTTGCATTTTCTGTTTGGTTACAGACCACAATATGCTATAGAATTTTGTTTCTTTTGTTATGAGTTGTAGAGTGTGGCGTATATCACTTTATGTTTTACGTCTACTCAAGTTTTAGTGTGAACTCCACAAACATTAACTTTTGCTAACTCTTTGAGTAATTAATAAAAATTAATTTAAGCATCATGTGAAAAGTATTACTGTTTGCAACTATTTTTACTATTACAGAATTCATTGCTCAGATGTTCAAAGCATTCGTCTCCTTCTCCCAGTTTTTAAAATTTTCAAAGGTCTGTTTTCAAACAGCAGATTACATGAGATCAAGAACGGGAGTTTGGTTTAGTTTATGTGATTACCGCAAAGCCTCGAGGGCTATCTTGCTAATGGGAGGGATGTATTCGTGGAGGAATTTTTAAAGGGAACTGGCTCGTATACGCTTTACACATGGGGAAATCCACGAAAACGCCCATACAGCCTGCCCTTTCGCGAGGTTCGAACATCGGACCAAACTACCGAGCGACTTTACCCCGCGCGCGCTGTGGACCCAAAGACTAGAGATTAGCAGATCAAGGCCTATAATCATACATGAGTTGTTAGAAGAACTACATCTGAATAAACATGAATTGCATTTTAAAGAATACTAGCGGAAATACCCGACGCCAGTTAAGTTAGATTGAGAGTAATGTATCTAACAACAGAGAACGATACCGCTGTAATCCTTCTCTAATAACGATGCAAAAAATAAGATTCGTCGTCATACATTTTTCAGTCTGATGGCGATACGGAACCCACATAAAAATTTCGATAGAAAAATAAGCTAATTCTCTCTCATTATATCAGAGACAATGACACGCACCTTTTAATAATTTTCGTCTTTCTAATCAAGTTGCCGTAAAAGCTCAACTTCCATCCAATATTTCCCCTATATTCAATTTTATTCGATTAAATGTGGCAAAGCATTTATCATAATTGATCGGAAATCAATAATGCGAACAAAAAAACAAACACACAAACAGGCATTCTTCTTTATACGCATAGATTTTGTAAAACTTACAAATTCTTTATTAACAAACTCTACGATTTGGAAGCAAGCAATAGCAACACTTTTCGAAATAAAGCATTTTTATCTCCAACACGCGAGACTATTTCCACTTGGAAAAACGATTGGGCAAATTTGTGTTTTCAAAGTTTTTAATTAATATCTCGGCTGATTAAAGTCGTACGAAGTTGGGAATAGTCGAAATGGCTTCCCGCTAATTCTTGGAATCGGGAATAATGTATTTAATGTTTGACAATGCTATTTTTAATTCATTGTAAAACTTGGAAAGTTCTCATGAAGCAACTCTTCGATTTAAAAGCGGGCAATGACAACACTTTTCGAAATAAAGAGGATTTTTATCACCAGGGTGCAAGACTGTTGCCACTGGGAAAAATGAGGGTGAAAAATAGCGTTTTCAGCGTTTTTAATTAATACTTCTAAATTTAGCAAATTTTGTTTTGAAAAAAAGTGGACGTCGTCCTTTCCCAGGACTCAGAAAAGAATTGTGGAATGTTTGGTGACGAGAGCTGTAGTAGTGATTGAATTAATCTCGAACACACACACAAATAATTCTTTATGCACGTAAGTCGCACGCGCGTTTCTTTCAGGCCTTACACAACGGAAAATTAAATATATATTATTAAAAGACCTTTTTCTGTCTCACTCACAGGGGATATGGTCATTACAAGGAGGTCATTACAATCTCAAAATTACAGCCGAAAGAAATAAGTTCAATTCCTTTCGCTCAGTTCTTGCACACAGATTTTGATTTATCCCCCCCCTTCCCCATTTCATTCATTAAGGTTATTCCTGTCCATAGCGACTCATAAAAAGAACTGACTCATTTCAGCGAGTGAACAGTTCTATCTGATCTCATAATAGTCTGATTTTCCTTTTAGAATCCAATAGCGCCATCTATTGATTAAACTATGAATTGAAACATGCTTTATGAAAAAAAAAGGTATGTGTGATATGTCTCTAGGTGCAAACCGCACTCTTCTTTGCATTTACTGGTTTTATGGGGTGTTTTAAAATGTTTTCAGATTTACAGGACACCTACATGACCAGTAGAGTATATAAACCTGATTACAATTAGCTTTTTTAAATGCTTTCCAAATGCATATTATTTAATAATTAGTAACCAATTACAATTAAATTAATAATTATTAAAATTATTAATAATTGTAATAATTAGTAATAAATAGTAAGATGTTTCAAGACAAACAACACTTCTTCAACAATTAATATTTTGCTCAAGCAGTTAGATTACGCGTTTTAAATTATTAACACATGAAATAATTGCAGCCATCCACTCAGGCAAATTTATCAAGTAAGTTTTCAGAACATTCTGGAATAATGAAACCCAAATTAAGCATCATAACCTAAAACTGAATCATTGTGGTTAAATTCTGAATTTATCTTAGCTAATTTTCAGGCGAACTTCTTGTGAATCTTCCAAGATAATGTTCAATTACAAATTTTATATATTACTCTACGTAATACATATACTGCTAACTGGCCTTCAAGATTCGCCTTCATGACTGAAGTTTTTAACATGCTGCTGTAATATGTAATAAATATGTTATTATATAGATAGCAAATTCAATTTAAGAATTTTAAACTCATCTTTTATTAGTTTTTAGAAGCAAAATGTATTTTCTGTTAGACGAAAACTGGCCCTTGTCAGATTATTTTAACTCGTGTAAAATCATTTCTCAAAACCTAACGAAATTAAATTTAATAATGTTCTAATTTTAAGGAAAATGTAACTCTTGATAAAGCATAGACAGCTATGAAATTCTTTCAATTTTTTACATAATTTTACTCAACCTGCTGATATTTGTAAACATCAGAAGATTTCTTTCAACATGCTGCTGAAACTTGCCAGATCACCATGTAGATAAATTAATCGTAGCATGCTTTGCATGTACAAATAATACATACTTGTAACGTTTTCTGTAAAAATACCGCATACTTTAACTCATCACCATGAAGTCACGTTTAAGGATTTCCTTTTACTTAAATATAAGATGAAATGTATACAAGCGTAATGTAAGCAACCAGGAAAAGCCCATTGAATTGAATATCGACGATTTAGAGTCTTCAAGCAGATAGAAGCTTAACGAATTCTGTTAGTAACTGAGTGATTAATTAATTATAGTTACAGAGGCAAATTCTGTTAAAATGCGAGGCATATCTTACTATTGGGTCTGATATATTACTTTCAGGAAGTGATAAGAATATTTACTCTTTTAGAAGTATATGAGTAGCAACTTCGAAATTTGCATAAGCTTATGTAGTATTTGCTTCTGTCATTCTTGGCTCATATATTTGTATCGTAGGTTTTAAATTACTTTTCTGGTCACCAGATTTACAGAAACGTCACGTTACTTGTGCGTATGATCTGACGGTTAAACTGCCTTCAAACAACGGAAAATTTGTGAACACGAATTTGCTGAAGTCTTGATCCTTTCAGATCCAAGATTCGTCCTACTAACCATTTCTTATTGCATGTTTATTTTAATCCCTAGAATTTTGCACGAAGTACAACTTATAGTAAGTGAGGACTCAGTAATTGATAATTTATAAGTCATATTACCGTGGGTCTCTGCAACATTTTTATGTACGGGAACGACATGACTGATTTCTTTTGGCAAAAAGAGCTACCACCGTTCTTTAAGGACTTATGTGTCCTCAATCTCATAAGCCTACCAGATATCTTACTCATAAGAAAGAAGATAATATGGCGAGGGCCGTCGTCAATATCGACAATAACAATTGCAGATAGACTCATAAAATGTTCCCAATTGACAAACTTTCTCTTTTTTTAGAAAATCTTTGAAAAAGGGATACGCGGGCAGTGACTAGCGAAACGTCAGTTCTGGACATTTCTATCTTCATGGAAACTCTTCGTAAATGAGGAATGCATTTTCTATGTGGAATACATTGAGAAAAATGATGATTATTATGTAGCTGTACAGCTCCTGTATTGGTTAGTACATTAATATTTACATGACTCTAGTCAATGCCCCAGTATTAATTAAATCAGAATTAAAAAAGTTTGAGCAAACTGATTCCACCATGAATGGGAAACAAGCAAGCAGACCATTACTTGGTCTAGTACTAATAGTCCATTACTTGTACTAATGGGAAACAAGCAAGCCGACCAATCTTGCGCGCGATATAAAAATGTAATTATACCATGAAGACCTTTATTTAAACAGCTTTTATTAGCTTAATTTGTATATTTACTTATTTTAGTCTGTTTATACCTTAGAATCATTAAAGATGAAATTTATGTTATAATAGAAAGTAAGAAATGAAAATATCTTAAATGGTAAGCTAATATATACCAAGTGACAAAAAATTCTAATGAACGAAAAAAGCCGATCGTGGAGCTCAAATGTTAAGAGTGTATTAAAGGCCATAAACCAAACGTTTTCCCTGGAACTACTTCATGCAGGGCACGAATTAGTAGAACCTGTCGATGTGTTTTCTGTTCTTTATTGAATGAATAGTTGACTAAATGGCTTCAATACATAAAGTCTCTACGGTCCACGTGTAAAGGCTATTGCAACTGAAGCAAAATATTGGGGACGAAATAATCGGAATTCTGCTCTCAGCGTGTCAAGGTGCTTCTCAAAATTTATTTGCTCGATTGTGGCCGCCCAGACGGTACAGTGGTAAGGGGTGCCGACTGTGGTACCGAAGAGCCCGGGTTCCAATTCCAGAGAAGGCATGGATGTAAAATTGTCTGTCCCTTATTAGGAGGTAACGAGGGCCGCCTATTAGGTACCTCCGCAATAAATGGCCACCACTACCGAGCTTAGGAGTGGTCAATGACGAAAAAGCAAGTGCTCTCCGTAAGGAAAAAAAGTGCTCGATTGTTAAGAACGCTAAAGATATAAAGGTCGACATCTGAACGATTTCATTTCTAAAACCTAAATTTCAGAGTATTATTATATTATTGGATAAAACCTATATGAGATAATCTATAAACATATTTTGCTTTTCCAAAAGTGCAAAACTTTATGGTCCATCTAGTACATAAGTCAAAAGAGGATAAAATGCTTGAGAGACACTGGCGTACTAGATTAAAAGCCTTATCATTTTTAATATCCTGCGAGCGATATAAAAATGTAATTATAAACGTTATTAATTAGAAAATTTCATCAAATAGTAAATAAAGAATTTGTATAAACAAAGAATAAAAGCTTCTCTTAGCCACGGGTACGAGACAGGCTTTATCAACTCTAGACTGTTCCACCAGACGATATTAAAATACCTTTGAGTTGTGTACATAAAATATAGATTCATCGTTTGCTATTTCCATGGCAACCGCTGCGACATAATCCTTATGCAAATGCTCTTTAGGGATTTAATATGAAACAAGACAAGAATGCACCAACTTAACGCTAAAAAATTCTTATCCTTTTTTTAACGTTGTTTGATGGAATCTATATATAGAAAATAATTCCACTTAATCCAAAGGTAGCTATCATTGTTTCGCTTATACCTTCAAGAAAACTTCCAAGGATCTCTTCATTAATATTCCATGAGAAGGAAGGATTTATTTTGCAGTTCTCTCAATCGCCTTTATGTTTGCTGTTGGTTCACGTATAAAATGGAAAATGTAATTTTCGTTCTGGGAATTATTCTCCATTCGTTAAACCAATAAGAAGATTTATTCAAAACGTGAATTTAGTTACGTTTATGCCGTCGTATGAATAATCTGTTTGAACTCTATTGCAAAAATTTTCTTTAATGGACTCGCCATCAGATGAAATGCAATTCTTACAAACCTGATTTATTACTTAAGTTATGGAACACTAGAAATGATATTTTTGAAGTTCGAAACGTTTATCTTTGCATGCAAACAAATAACGTAAGAAATCTCAAGGGCTGTATTATTTTGATGTTTTCTGGATTCCAGAATATTAGCTGAAAAAAGACCGCAGCATTATTAATCCGTGATATTTAACATTTTATTCTAAATTGAGTTTTTATTTGCAGTTATCTTCTTAAAATGATAAGATCGGATTTATGAAGTCATTATTTTTTACTTCGGAATGGTGAATCAGCTGCATTTCTTTAACACTTGATAGAAAATTGGGAAAGTTGGAGAATAAATTTGATTTGAGTTCCATCTTTTTATGATAAGCAGAAATGGTAACTTTAAATTATGACATAAATTGTGAGATCGAGTTTGCGCATAAAATTCTTTATAGACTCTCCTGGTGGGTGCAGATGTCAAAGAGTTACGAATATTACAACCCAACTAGTTAACTTGCGTTATTAGCCGCATTTATTACGTTAGTACCGAAAGTTCCGGGAATTTTTGAATTTTTACTTCTAGTAGTAGTTAAACAGGTTAGCATAAAGAACCTATTAATTAGCTGTTAAGAGAAGCGATCGTTTGTAAAAGAGTAACAAAACTGTTTTTTAGTATAATAACACCCCTTAGTAATGTTCGCAGTTCCTGCAGTTATTTCCATATATTAGTAAATAATATTTTTTCATTCAAAATATTGTTGCATTCTACGGATTCGTGGATTTGGCGTGACTGGTGACAACACTTGATGAAGAATCAAAACACGATTTATTCTTCAGTATTACACAGAAGAGTTACATTGACACCTTTACAATCGCCGAAAAACTACAATAAACACGCTGAAACAATCAGCAACACACCTTTACGCTAACAGGCAATAACAGTGAAGACGGCTTCAAGATAAAGCACTAAAGTACAACCCTCGACCCGATCGTTCGTGCTAAGAGCTCAAGACACTACTGCTGAATTCAAGTTACTCTCCACGATAGACTCGACGAAACACTTGACGATAAACTGCTGCTCCGCGTACAGGTAGGGTTTATATAGGTTTTGACCTGCCTTCGAGAATATTCTGGGGCAAACCGGTAAGAATTCACTTTAGAATGTTCTCGCTTTGTCTATGGCATATCGCCAACTTCGTCGCCAAATCTTCCATTTCATGCTAAATCCTTCAACCCTGCCTTTTCTTGCCATTTTCTGGCAAACTTAAACCTGCTTCGCGGGAAACTCTCTTACCGCAGCTGGACCTTTCGTAACGATATTACACACTTTTAAAAAGTGGCAAAGACATTAAGCTGACGAAACGAAGTCGCCTTTTATATAAGTCGTTCACTTAAATCAGAAATAATTTCCGTTCTATTAGTTGTAGATTTAAAATTGCTTTTATATTTGTATAGAACATCTAGTCTTTCCTGGAACATATATTTACATCCATTTCTATATCTCTAAATTTTGTCATAAGCCTGAATATTTCTGATTGTTATCAGCACATCTTGTTTCCATATAGCTAATCTGTAAAAGATTAATTCTTCTGTTGCACAAAAATCCTCTGCTGCTAATTATTCTTCTAGTTTGGGATGCAAAGATTCTAATACGGTATATAGACAAAACAACAGTGCAAAGCATATCAGCGTGTGTCTCTTGCTTGTGGCAAAAATGAGCATTAATATTTCACTTATCTCAAAGAAATGTGGAAGGAGCATATAGTGTACACTGCATTATTACTATGTTCCTGGGAAATTCTACCATGCATTTTCCCTGGAATATGCTGTTAAGGCATGGCACTCAGTGTTTGCTGGAATCTAATCAGCATTATTATTCACAGAAAAGAAAGAAGAATATACGCACAAAAGGATTTTCTTGTCTTAACCTCTCTAAAATATTTTAGCAAAATGGGTATTGAACCAGGAGCATATCTTAAATTCCCATAAAAGGCATGCTGCTAAGCACCAAATATTTCGAAAATTGTATTAATAAGCGAAACTTAAAATTGCGTGTATTTGAAAATTGAATAAAGTATCTGCGTATTAATACATTGTTGAACATTTTATAATATATAAAATAATTAAATGCATATAATAAATTTTTAATTTCTCAGATTTAAGGTCTAAAAACGGAAGTTTTTTTTGTCTACGTTTGTAAAGGTCTTTGTTTTTGTACTAATCAATTATTTTTTGTTATAGGAAACTTTCCTTTCCCTCCTGATTTCAATTTCCTTCCAGACTGCAAATTTAAATAATGTATATGCAAATCTAAATTAGTTCGGAAACAGTATTTAAGTAGCAAAGTTTTAGAGTTCTCCGGTAGAAGAGTTAGTTGCGAATTTACGCCGTGTGTTTTCAAGTAGCTTTGTTGTTGAATATTTTGCCCTAGCCACTTAATTTAATTCATGTTGATATTTCAGACATGGCTTTGCTGTGTGCAGACGATAAAGAGGATTTAGTTTGAAGTTAGAGTCATTCGTGCAGTTCAATTTATTCTGAGTATATATACTATTTTGTATTAAGATCCTTAGCCACGAGTAGCGGCTAAATTGTGAGCACCAAGTGAAAGCATGTTCTCTTCAGTTCAGTTAAAATAAAAAGGTTGTTATAACCATCATTTGCAGTCTTCTATTTTTCAAGACATAGCGAAAATTCGTTATTTCGTCTTCAGTAGGGTCTACATTTTATGCTCGCCAAAAGCACAAGACCCTACAAGCTTTGCAGACAGTTTGCATCATAATTCAGTTTTGCTTCATTTATGCAAACGCACTATAATATACTTCCATTTTTGGGCAAAAGAATTATATTTATTTTTGATAAAACTTTATATTAATGATTAATAAAAAGCCATCTTCAAACTAAATGTACAGTGTGCCAAAAATAAAGCGGGGGGCGGGAGTTCTATATTTTCTATTCCACTTGACAAAAATTCATCCAGCGTTTTTCATGTCTCGAACGAACGACTTAGGATATGTATTAAATTTTATATAGCATTGTTCTAATATAGGTATTTTGGCACACAATCTGCCTTAAATAATATCCCAATGTTTTTTCTATATTTTGATTCTACGTCTCAAATTATGCCAAACTGCCAAGTCATGTAAAAATCGCAGGAGCAGTTTCTAAAAAAATAGCTCTCGAAATTTTAGCTCCTGAATGTTTATTGAATTTGATATATATTTGTTAATATATATTTTTTATTAAATTTACTTGATTCTTCCTTTCGCATTTCGAAATTTAGATTTATTCCAAATAAAATTCGCCCATTTTTTGTGATTTATTTTTAAAATTTTGTATTTTAGGTAATTTTTATAATTTTTTTGAAAAACATTTTTAATTACAACCTATAAAATTTTAACATCATCTGAAAGTATATGCATTTCTAGGCAAACCTGCAAAAAATAGAGTTTTTTATTTACAATTTTCTAAAATATGCAGGAATTTACATATTGGCGCATTTTGAAATTTGGCATATTTATTATAAGCGATAATAAGCCAAATTTGAATTAGGAACTTTGATAAAATGATTTGAAATTATGAACAATGACCTTTTTCCGCTCGTCTACAATAAAAAAAGAAAGGAAAATAGGTTGTTATGAATTAAAAAGTAGGTCAAATGCAAACTTGACCAACATTCTCAGCGGAAACTGAAAAAAATAAGCCAAGATAAATTTTTGAATTTCTTCGTAAATTTGCACCAAACTACAAAATTTACAAAATTTAATATTTAGGCATAATTTGAGTCCTAAATTCGAAATATGGAATGAAATTGGGATGTCATTTCAGGAAAAGTCTGATTTCATGTCAAAATACGTGTGTTATAACTATGCTCTGTATAAATCCAATAGATATCCTAAATCGCGCTTTCGAGACATGAAAAACGCAATTTGAATTATTCAATCGGACCAGTAGAAAAAGAGATATAGAACTGTCCTTTGCGTAATAGCAATGCTTTAAAAGGTAGTAACTGCACTAAATTCAGTGCTAATTATATATATATATATATACATATCTATACAAATATGCTTAAAAAGTATATGAGTTGTTTTCATAACTGTACGAAGTCAAATGTCTTGTGCCCAAGCTAAATTGTTGCGAAACGCCGAGCGGTTGCGCAGTGAGATAGCTTCCCCGCAAAGTGGCTCGAAAACGAAGCTTCTCCTGAAGAGCGAAGAACGAAATCTTCCGTCAACGGCGGGCATAGGGTTTCCAGAAAGTGGCAGAAAAAGGCAGCGTTGCCGTATTTGGTGCGAAATCGCCCATTTTCCGATACTTATGGACAAAATTGTCGATATGTCATAGATGGAGCGAGAATATTCCAGAATGTATTTTTAGCTTTTTTTCTGGGGAATATTCTCGAAGGTATGTTAAAACTATATATAACCTATGGTATATATAGTTTTAACTCTTTAGGCTCTCGAAGGTATGTTAAAACTATATATGTACGGTGAGAAAATAGTATCTTGAGTCTAGAGATTAGCTTGAGAGAGATCGATCAAGTCGGGAGTTGTACTTTTGTGCTTTGCCGTGAAGCTGCTTTAACCGTTTCAGCCTGAAGGCTGTGTCGCTGATTGTTTCAGCGTTTTGTCGTAGTTTTTCGACGAGTGTAAACTTTTTTAACTGTTCGGTGTAATAGTGCTTACTGGCGAATAAATTTTGTTATGATTCTTCGCCAAGTGTTTTCATCAGTTGCCCAAATCCGCAAACCCTTAGAACCCAACAATATGATACATTTCTAAACTATCTGTAAAAAAGCAGAAGAGTTCTGTGTGACATAATTACTAATTATTTTAGTTAATTACATTCTAGTGATTTCTCTTAACGATCTTATGAAAGTCTGGATAAAAATTGTAAGAGATGTGTGCAAAGTTTAACGGAATTTTCCGTACATATATTTAATTCACAGTAAAAACATTATACTTATTGATTTTCTGAATATTTCAATGTTTTAACAGAATATTTATTATTTCATACTGGCATTTTATTGGCATTAATGCTATATTAAATACATTCAGTCTTAAACAACACTTCAGTTTACGATGCTTTTATCATTTCTAAATATTTTTAACCATCTTAACAAATAAATATGTTCCGCAAATGTTTCGTTTTCTTTCTTGTTTTGAATGGGCTTATTCACGTGGGAATGATACCCGAAGGAAGTCGCTAAAAATCGCCTTTGAATCAAGCAGATTATATTTTTAGAAGAGCTTTCAACGTTTCAAAACTATCGTCTTTTTTGACTGCAGCTGAATCACACAGTGTTAAATCTCTGAAAGCCCTCTTGCTAAAATAAACTTTACGTCAATCGCAGTTTCTTTTCAGATATATACTGGTAGTTATAC
Source organism: Stegodyphus mimosarum (assembly GCA_000611955.2). Classification (NCBI taxonomy): domain Eukaryota; kingdom Metazoa; phylum Arthropoda; class Arachnida; order Araneae; family Eresidae; genus Stegodyphus; species Stegodyphus mimosarum. Next base: position 19,985 of record KK113444.1, read on the forward strand.
CTGTGTTTTAATTCAAGCAAACGGGATTATTACAAAGGTTTTTTCAGTGTTCCTCATTATATAAGTTAATTTGTTTATTTGAGGTTCTTCAAAGAGGTATCCCATTCTCTAAGTGCTTTGCATTAATCAATTAATCAGATAGCATTTCCCCTATCGGTAAGCTTTCAGGTTAAAGAGAAAATTGCACAATGGTATAGGCGTAATTTACTAAGATGTTCCTTTTTATAAAAGTAGCATTACACTGTTATGTAAGACGCAACCGTGAAGGATTATGGTATTGAATAAGCATGTTTTTTAATCTGTAGAACTCTAGTATGTCAACTCATAATAACCAGTTCAAATCTACAGCTGATACGCGTATAATATATCAACGTAAACATTTAAGTACTGGTTAGAAGTAAGAAGGATTAAACAATCTGTAAAACTTAATACTCTTATTGTTAATTATATTAACTTAATAATTGCTTATGTTAGGTAATACAATTTGCTCAATTATTTTATGGTGATATCGTTTATGTGATTGTAAATAGCACATATGTAAAGTACTAACGTTAACCACTAAGTATTCTGATTAAATAGTCAATTTTCTTGCAAGGCTTGACTTAACTTAGATTCCTTACACCGAATAATTTTGCTCAGACGAACTAATATCGTTTTAAACTGTATGGCATATTTTCATCGTACAACAGTTATTTTAATTTAATTAACTTTCGTATTGTTTCTTATTTCAACTTATAACTTCCTATCAGAATGAGGTTTTAGAATCGCGTTGAATGCAAATGAGTTAGAAGTAGTATTTAAGGAAAGTTCAACTTACTTCGTGAGAGAAAGCTAGAAATCTTGAGTAGCGCGTGTTTGCCTTCCACCGAAGTCTTAGAAGCTGTTACGTTCGGCCTTATATTACGTACCGTTTGATAGCCCCCGCTAGTTTAAATTAAGGCCCAACTACGTTAGATTAGTGTTAGCTTCATCTAAGTCTCTTAGTTAGTTAGTTCTTATTTGTTATTCTGGTTTCAAGCCCGAGTGGAGGCTTTGTTGCAAGCCCGAATAAGGGGCCGACTCTTCATCTTATTTTGATTGAAATAAAAGGTAGTTAACCTTTCTTGAGTTTACGATTTCTGTTAATTGAACTAAGCGATAAGTCGTTTAATAGTTCACTAGTTCCTCAATGTTCTTTTAAATCAAAAAGAGTGGAGAAACCCAAAAGAACTAACTAAATAAGCTAAATAAGCGCCTAAAAGATTGGGTTAGATTATTTAATATGATAAAGCTCACGAGAACTATCTGCCTTGGGATATGAATGCCTTCACGGAGAGCTTTCTAAGGGAAACTCACTCGTATTGATGTTACAGATAGTAAAAACTACGTATAAAAATATGCAGCCATTTCATTTACCTGTAATCGAACTCGAGTCAAACTTTCAGTTCTCAACGGTCTTAACCGTTCAGCCATTGGTAGGGCCCTTGAGTTTATTAACATATACAGATAAAATTCAATTGAATTTCTTTATTGCTAGTCGGACATGCTGACGGAGTACTACTTGCAAGATAAGTACACAAAAAGTATTAAATTATAAGTAATTAAAGTGTAAGAGTGCAATCAAAGTTAGGCCCATGAGCATCGGTTTTACATCACATTTCTCCTTCCTCTAAGTTAGTTTTAATTAACCTTTTATTTAAAGTCCGATTAATCGATGTTAATTTAAGCTTAGGCATCGATTCTTAAAGCATAATAAATAGCGATGCGGGTCCGAAGATCTCCTACCACCTCTTCTTCTAACCTCTCGAGAAGACTTTCGGCTCGCCGCGTATTTAGAGTGCCCCATGCCGCACGGACACTATACATTTATAAGCATCCATGCCTTCTCAGTGATTCGAGCCCGGCTCCTTCGATACGGATCAGCGTCGCTAACCATAATATGTTCTATACTCGTGTAGTGAAATTTAAATTTTACAATGTGAGTAAGTACAGAGTTTCACAGAACACACTCCTTTATAATCCACTTTTTAACATTCATTTCCAACAAGTAAAAGCAGCTGAAGTTCAAGTAATAATTCTTACTCATAGAAATGAAGATTTTATAATATTATAGTGACTGACGACATAAATTTGCAAACTATTTATTCACTGAATACAGTTTCTCAATTCTCGTAATATTCTTATGCTATTGGGGCTCAGATTGCATTAGAATTTCAAGAGAATCTGTAAATTAGGTTCGCGTTTTGCATCACTTTTGCCAATATTCTTCTGCTCTGGTAAATCTCATTCAACGGGGCAGTCACGAATACATTAAATATAACGAAACTTAGCCATGAAAACTAAGAATACCCATTTCCAATATCTTTATAAATGGCGACTGTATCTCTAATGGTGACGACAAATTAATTCTTCTTAAGAAATAGTGACGTTTATAATGCTTCCATGTAATCTCAGCGGTATTTTATGTGTAAGTATGTTCAAATAAATCTGATCACAGTCTCTCCCTCTGTCATAAATAAAGACTGTTTTTATTTTGTGCACTTCTAAGTCACGAGACTTCTTTTCAATAAGTCTTTGATTATGACATTGGGAGCTTGCGCAATTAATTCTTTGCAGAAAAGATTTGGAAAACAATATTCTTTTTTTCACACTATTCATAGTATCATTAGAGTTTAATAAAGCATAAAATTCTGCAATATTTCTGAATTTAAATTGTGACACTGTCAGGATTGTATACGGAGGAACAACACTTCAGTAAATTGAAGAAAATTTGCTGATGCGTTTTACCCAAAAAGATGTCTTCTTTTACTCAAGAGTAAATAAGTAAGTAAGCATAATTTAAGCTTTAGAGATTCAAGATATGAATAAACGAAAGCATCTGTTGTGAAAAAACAAAACAGGAAATCTGCATTATTAAAATTTGCTATTTTAAAAACAACAAACGATAAAAAAAAGTCTGAAAGCTTATAGATTATATATTACCTTTAAAGGCGCTCTAAGTTTAATTTACACATACAAACACGTTTCCAGAACATTTGAGCTAAAAATATTTAAAAACAGCATATATCTAGAATTCCCGACACGTAGTCTCACGCTCTGAAGATATTTTTTTATTCCGCACAGTGTGTTACCACTGTTGGCTTTGAAATCATTGAATTTCTTAATAAAAAATTCTTTAAAGTGTAAAAAGTATAAAATAGGTACTAAAACAAAAGATTCGGACTTTAAGATGCCCAAATGTTCGAGTGGAGGGCTACGTTATTCAAACTTTGATGGCTCTAGGTACCATCGTTTCTTAACAGTGCAAGGATTATACTTACATGTATGCGGATTTTTTAATACTTAATTTCGTTACAAATAACACAGATGGCAACAATTTTAACAGTGATACGCCATTTATAGTAAACTAACGCTAAATTCCATTTCGAGACGTAAAATTCTTTTTGGCTAAAAGAACATAACGTCATTCTATTATGAATTAGGTAGATCATGAATTAGAAACATTTTAATTATTTAAATGAGTCGGATTGAAACCGATATTTATTAAATATCATGTCTTTGATAATTAAACTAAATGTAATTCAACTGCAACATCACAAAGTATTTAAAAACAGCATTTCTTTAGAATTTTAATAGACAGTCCGTCGCGCTGGAGACAAAATACTTTATTCCGTACAGTATGTTGCCACTGCTCGATTTGAAATCATTGGGTTTCTTAATCAAAAATCCGTTAAAGTTTAAAAAATATGAAATAGATAATAAAACAAATTCGAAAACCAAGATTCGAGCTTCAAGGTGCTACTGTTCGTATGGAGGACTGCGTTATTCAAAATTTGCTGACTTTAGGTATCGTTGTTTTTTCGCAATGCCAGAAACATACATGCGTTCATGAAGATTCTTTATTATTTAATTTCTTTATATATAATACAAGGCGATATATTTGATGGCAGCAATTTGAAAAGTGATACAGCCGTTTATAGTGATTTGACGCAATGCCGTTTCAGATCTAATGACCCTTTCCGGCTAACGCCCCTTTGGGCTAATAAAAAAAGGTCACAGACATATAACAGTTTCAATGACCTGAGAATAGAAGTTTCAGAATTGCATTCTTTACTAAAATGTCGAAGATCTTTTGGGTTTTTTTTATTAGATTATGCCAAAGCTCACTAAACCTATCTGCCTAAGGGAAGGAGTGTCTTCATAGCGGTATACTTCATAGTGGTATACATCCGAGAACAATTACAGAGTTGCTTACGGAGCCTTATAAGGAATGGTAAATGAATTGTGCCTCTCTCGGGAGGTCATGAATGGTAAAAAAAGAGAAAGGAGCTTTATGTCTGTAACAGCTAGAATCGTGACGCGTCTGCTGCAAGGAGAAAATCTAAGGTAGTTGGGGAAGGGGGAAAGATTAGTTGTCCCATCTGAGAGAGCAGCGTCAGTTTGTCAGGAAGCAAATTTCACGTCAATTGACAAAGCCTTCTTAGATTTGTCAACTGACGTGCTGATTACGCCGGGTGCTGACGTGATATTTGTCAACTGACGTCAAAGATTAGAGTTCCTATCTGCGAGAGCAGCGCCAGTTTCCAAGCAACACATTAGAAATGAAAATATCCATTATTTAAGAATTTATATAATGAATGTAACAGGCAGTTGGCAATGTGAATGTGAGGGAAGGAAATGGCACGTCAGTTGACAAATCCTAGGATTTGTCAACTGACGTGCTGAGTGAGATTTGTCAACTGACGTCAAAGATTAGGGTTCCTATCTGCGAGAGCAGCGTCATTTTCCAAGCAGCACCTTAGAAATGAAAATATCCATTCCTAGCAACACATTAGAAATGAAAATATCCATCATTTAAGAATTTATATAATGAAGCGTAACACGCAGTTGGCAAAGTGTATGTTAGGGAAGGAAACCGCACGTCAGTTGAGCAATCGTTCTTTCCGCAGGGGATGGGCAGCATACGGACGCAATAAAAAAGTCGTTCACTAAGATTTCATAATTTGGAAAAAGCAGCGACATTTTCAGTAATATATTCTGCATTGCTGGTTTATTAATTGGCCTTTTATTTATACACGCAAACCTGTTTTTGTCCGATAAATAGGGACTGTATCAACAGTCCCATAAAACCATGTCTTCCGCAATGTTTTTAAGGCTTTAGTGTAGAATTGGTGCCCCTTCGATTAGCGACAAATTTTGCTCAGTTTTGGCGATGAAACTTCCATTTCTGGTTACCATGATAGTTTTAACTTTGTTTTAGCTTTCTGATTTTTTTAAGTGAAAATAAATCGATGTGTACATGGACAAAGTTAAGGCAGTGCACAATGCCTAGATTGTGCAATTCTGGGATTTTTTTAAGTGAAAATAAATCAATGGATACTGAGTTTACACAATTCTTTGATATCTTAGTTGGCCATCTTGAAATTTTGCCTTCGCGTCAATCAAGAATCGCCAAAAAAGACAAGAGGCACCCAATTGTAAACTTTTACCGTTTTTAATACTTAGATACGAATGATTTTTGTTCGGAAAACACCCAAACATATCCTTTCATCCATTGCTTCTTTAAAAGCGATATTTTGTATGAAAACAAAGCTGTCAAATAGCAGACGATAATTTACACATTCAAAAATATAGTTGCGGTTAAAAAAGTTCCAAGCAGAAGAATTGTTTTTACAGCAAAGCAAAATCATTTAAAAATGTGCAAATAGCCTCCGTATCTAGTATTTTAGATCATCATATTACAATTAAGTAGTTTTACTCTAGATATAGTAGCATATCAGAAAGCGCGCGGATTCAGTTATTTTAAGCTCTTCTAAAAGTGAAAGGGCAATGCATCGAACTTTTATGTTTTTGCTAAACATTGCTCACACAAAATCTCAGCGTTGCTTTGTATGGGTCCTTTCCAAAATCTGGATGATAAATTCCAGTTAAATCCCCAGTTCCTGGCTCAGATACTCAGTCCAATTTCGACAGAACTCTTCTTTTGGAGCTTATCCTCGCTTTGGAAACACGATATATCCTTCAAAAGCTCGTCTTTTATTTTCTGCAGAATAACAAGCATCATTCTGCGAATATGTCTGAACGAAAACTGAAACAAAAATGAAAAAGGAATGTTCTTATACGAATAAAATTCCACGCTAGCGCCGAAAGCTATGAAAATTCCATTTAACGTCAAAGGGGGCGGGGATAGAACTTTGAATCCCTACCATGTGTGTAATAAAGCAAGAGCATTATTTTTTTTCTTTCGAGAATAAAATTCGAAAGAGTATAATTTCTGTGGAACGTAAGTTATTTCGGTACTTCACGAAGTAAAGTCTGATGCTGAGCTTTTTGCTGTTCGATAAATTCTTATTTATTACTATTGTTATTAACTTTGCTCTTCCAAGTGTGTCTACCCGCCTCCTTTATACCCTTTAGTGATTCTTCCTTCAATGGAACTTCAAAATAGGGTGCATATAACAAATAAATACGCAAATATATGTATCAAAATTTGTATTAATTTTTGAGGATACACATAAGAGTTAATAATACGCTAAAATGTTTTACATTTTTATTTCAAAAGAAAGTTGTTGGAAATATTATTGCTCCTTTCTTCTGTGCAGTTTCAATCACTCTAATAACATGCGATTAAAAACAAAATCATGCTGTTGGCTTTAATGCTTCTAACGTAAATAATTATGATGATAGTTTATAATGCAACCAAATGCTTACGAATGACGTTTCCACAGGACTGTTAACACTCGCAGAACATTTGAATATGCATCATATGCAAGGGTATAAGATGGTTTTCCTTATTTATCTCAAGCCTCCATGGTGTATTTGTGAAGTATATCCGGCTAACTTCAGAAGGTCCACAGCTCAACTCCCGGTGAGGGTGTAGTGTTGGATTTAAACTGAATGTAGTTATTATTTTATACGTGCTTTATTTTAATTTCTTACTTAATGTCTTTTAGCCACGAATAATTATTGTTACTTCAGATTCTTGGAAGTGGCAACAAAACAATTGATAGAATTAGCAAAATGTGTGCGTGTAGTTAGTTAGGTTTATTAAAGAACTTGTTATTTACATGAATGATATTTTATTTAACATCTTTTCAGCAAATAAATGAATGCTTTAGAATATTTTTATTACTCTCTCAACAGTCCGTGATACGCTGGTAGCGGAATAGTTTATTTTGACGCATAAGCGAACGGTAGTGCATTTTTCATGCTTCGATAAACTTAACGACTACAACTACTGGCATCCAAACTAAAAGATAGTTAACGATAATTTGTCATCACCAGGATTTGGCGATTGGGTTCCCTTCATCCCAATTGCTATTTAAGTCTAAGAGAGTGTAAAGTATTTGCTCCATCATTATCACGCGTTTTCATATTGTAATTGGAAAGCCCAACCGGGTAGCATCGGAAAATCCGAATTTTGACGAGTCCCAACTTGCCGAAGTTTGAATCTTGACGTGGGCATGGATCATTTTTCACATTTCCTGCTTCGACAAACCGAACGACTCGACAAAATCTTTATTCAATAATGGAGACAGCACGAAAATGCAAGCATTATGTATTAGCTACTTTGAATGATAGCATTTGCAACGTTTTATTTAAAATCTAAAATATCTTGAATAATGTTGGAACCATTGATGGCTATCGATAGTAACCAGATAGGTTATATCCACTGACATACTTGGCTCTTCTTTCAGAGATTCAGCAAAAGAGGATGAAATATTACCGGCTATTGCTTAGAACACAGCTTTGCCATATTCAAATGATCTACCATACTATAATGGCCCAATGATGTTTAAATCGAGTGATTGTGGAATCCGAAGACGTTCAAGTTCGTTCACATACTCCCATACCATCACAGGGCAAACTTAGCTCTTTGAAATAAGGCGTTATCATTTTAACGCTATAATCTCCTCTCAGAAACACTATCGCATCCGCTAAATAAGTGCAGTTACATACTGACCTCTAGTTATTCTCTTTATGAAGTGTTGTTGTTACTTAATGCTCACTTGTTTGACAGCAGCATCAGCCCGGGCCCACGAAATTCCTCAGAGCAAGAGGCACTCAAGATACGCCTGTTGTTGGCAACAGCCTTGAGCACCTTACAGGTGACAGTGGTAATTTTGCTCAGTTCCGCCCTCAAGTTTGATGGAGAACATCCCGGTGGGACGGGTCCGAGGGTCTCCCCCCTCTCCTCTTCCACTAAAACCACATGAGAGGACTTTCGGCTACTCGCATATTTAGTGTCGCCATGCCACACCGACACTATACATTTACAAGCACACATGCCTTTTCCGGGATTCGAACCTGGGTCCTTTGACACAGCAGTCGGCAAGGCTAACCACTATACCGGTTAGGCGGCTCTCTGTGAAGTAGATAATGGGAACTGTTGGAGACCTATGACAGAATTGCTCATCACAGACCTTCTACCATTCATTAATTTAGGAAAAGGTTGTTCGGGTTACATGATGACGATGATGAAGTCTTCAGCACATAATCATATACTGAGTCTGCTGATTGTGAATGTTTGTTGGTCAAACCTCAGCTCACCATCTTCTGATTAATATTCCAAGCTTTTTGCCTATGGTACCACAACAGCCTAACAAGAGAAAGTTTTGTTGTTACTTCATTTTCTTGCATAGTGATATTTGTATTTGGTTTGTGGCGTAGTTTCTGAATGTGCCTGTAAGGCCTACAATTAACAATCACATAAAGCTACTTACGAATGTAAGCATTTATGCTACTTACGGAATGCATATGGCAAAAACAATTAATTCTACATCTCATCATCCTTTCGTCGCTTACTTAAAACAAGATTTACTTGCTTACCTACTAGGTATCAAAACAAGATTCACTTGTTTACCCACTAAGTAAAATTTTTATTATGGTGACAACTGATATTCGTCATAAACACTCTCGCGTAATAAAGAAAAGAAGACATTATGATGGGAAGCCGTTGTATTTTTAATATGTACTAATCAGCTGAGGAACGTTTGCACTTCTTTTTGTGATGGAAAGATTGCTATAATTGGGCAGTTTTTGTAATGAACTTCTATTAGATTACATTTATATGAAAAACTGCTAATAATTCACAGTGGGAATCCTGATATTTGGAATTTTGGAATGCTCAAATCCAGTTAACTAGAGCCAGTATACAGATCTATGTAGCATTATGAACTATATGTGTGCTATCCAGATTGATATAGTGGTTAACGGAATTAGCTCCCATGTCTTTCGTTCGAATCCCTGGATACCTGGATAACAGCTATACCGGGCTACTGCCTAGGCAGCGATGCCGGTTCTTGAAATAAAGCCCTAAGGCACATGACATAATAGAATCCGGACGTGGGTGAATCTCGGAAGAGAAAAAGGAGGCAGAAGAAGAAAGAAAAGGAGGCCTAGGACATCGCGAGAGAAACGACAAGACCATATCTGCGGAGCAAGCAATTCATCTGACATTGTAGGTTCGAATCCCGAACAACGCTTGTACGGATATGTAAGTGTGTAGTATATGTGCAGCACTGGGCACTTAAAATATTAGCGAGCCGAAATTCCTTTCGGGACGTTTGATAGGGGAAGAGGAATGGAGCACCCTCGGATCCGTCCCCGGCGTGGTAATTATGTCGTCTCTTCTGGTCACCATGGCCAAGGCTCTCGGGGATGGGATGTGCTAAAATGACCGATGTGTGCTGGACATTCCCAACGAATGCCCGGACGCAACGAAAGCTGTAAAGTGCATGCTATTTGGAATAACAACAACCTATATCCCATAATAGATATGTACAAACAGAAGCATAGTAATATACCCAAAAATTAAAAAAAACGTTTTTCACCAGTCCGGCGCTATAGCAGCAGGATTAAAGTAAATTAAGCTTAAAGTACCGAAAATTTAAAATTACATTGGAATCAAAGCAAGACAATTCCTCAACAATATTAACAATTGCAACCGTGGATAAGAGGTTATACTGGATCTAAAAATATCAAAACTGAAATAAAAATTCATTAGTAGAATAAAGTCGAAAAATAAAAATGCGGAAAATATATATATTAATCTCCTTTTACTGAAATTCTAATTCAGAACTCATCAGGAGAAAATGAATTAATGTTTCACAAAAATCGATTAATAAGTTTAGAATACATGTTTCGTACTTCTGATTCATTTGAGATAAAAAACCAAAAAGATATTCAATTAAATTTTCATTAAAGACATTAATATTCATTTACAACTGAAAACTCTAATCTCAAATGTATCCAGAATTTTCCACAAAACAGTAAAACATACCATTGTGCTAAATTGGCTACTCAAAAAGAAACTTTACATTATGCAAATTGATCGTTCAAAAAAACAAATTGATCAAATAACATTATATGCAAATCCGACATTCAAAAGCAATTACAAATTAAAGAGCAAATCAAATATACTTTAAATCAATTTAGCATTTAAGCAACCCTCAAAAATTGGGCTCGTTTCCGATTATGCGATCTTAAACTTCTGCATTTACTAATACAAACACTTCATTTTGTTATTGTTGATGAGGTTTCAAAAAAATTGAATTTAAGGATAGAAAAACGGGATAGAGATTATCGTTTAAGAAGAAAATATTTTCTTCTCATTCTTTGTTTTAAATCTCAAAACTGGTTGTGTTTAATATATATATTTCTTTATATTTATTAAATACTCATTAAATTTACTGCGGTAATAATCAATGAATGATGTACACATTAGCTTCTGAGAGTTATTTGAAGAACCTCGCTTTCTTCAGTCAGCCAAATAAAATTTAAGAATATAAATAGCAAAAACGGAGAATATTATACCACAAATAAATATTAACTTCTACTAGTTTAAAAAAAATCTAAAAATTGGTTATATCTAATGTACCCATTTTTAAACAACGTATTAATACTCACTAAATTCCTCTGAATTCTCAAGTCTTTGATGCCATCGAATTACAGAAAAGATGCGAAACTTTTTGTTTCAATAAACAAATAAATAAATAAAACAATAAAGTTTATTGAAGTGGATATTATAACAGTTCAATATAAGCATTTATTAAAAACTAACGGGGTTATTATAATTTATATAAATCTGGAACACAAGTATAAACTCACTGTGGCCTTCCACCAAATTTTTAATCTTTTGTAGAGAATTTAGCGAATCCGTGTTTATGTTAGACCTTGAAATAAGATTTTCATTTCCATAAGAAGAAAAACTAATTATACTGGTTTTAATTTAAACTGATTGCGCAAAAGTGTAAAAAATGTGAGCTTTTATATAAACACTTTTTCTTGGATTACGCTGAGAAAATGAAACTCAAGATTCAAGAGTTTTAATTACGCAGTTCATGTACTAAGTTGAATTTTAATCTTACTGAAAAATGTAGCTTTTTTTCCTTTCTTAAAAACCTTTATAGTCTTAAATGGGTTTTCATTAAAGATTTTAAATTTTACCTTAATTGAACTCTTCTCCCCCAAACGTATTAGGGGAACCTACTGTGATACCGAAGGGGCTGGGGTAGAATCCCAAAGAAGACATCGGTGTTCGTAAATGTATATTGTCTTTGCTGCATGGAGGCACTCTAAACAAATAGCGAGCCGAAAGTTCTCTGGCGTGGTTTGTTGTAGGGGTGGGAGACTATCCGACTCCCGGGATGCTATAATTCAAAATTAGGGGTGGAGCTGAGCAAAGTCGTACTGTCACCTTATTGGTACTCAAGGCTTTCGAAAACGACAGGCGCAATTTTGCAGTCCTTACCGCGTTGAAATTTGTGGGCTTATTCTCACGTTACTGTCAGACAAATGAAATAAGCCATACCAACAACATATTGTAAAATTTGGTCATTAAAAGGTTTTTGTTAATCAACTAGTTAACCAGTTATTTCTCTGTTATTTCTTTCCTGTACTTTCTATTTTTCAGTCCCCTTTAACCAGAAGTCATATGATGTTTTAGTTTAAATAGAGAATGTGAGTTGTATTTAGGGAGTCTGTATAGGCAACTGTTGACAGCAATTAGTCAAAACAACTCGCTGCTATTTACTATCCTGTAAGGATCCATGATTGATTTACCTTCTGTTAAAACAACTCAGAGTAAGCAGGACCTCCCCTGGGCTTCTCTTCCTCAAATTTGAGGTGGAAGTAGAAGTCCAACGTCCTTGAGGCTCTGGTAACCATTCTTCTGTAAATTACATGGAGAAGACAACGACAGAAACAACATTATTAATAACTCTTAATAATAAGTACCTTTTTTCTTGCTATTATTTTTATTCTTCAACGAAGGTCTCACAGTTTTCAGATGAAACAATCTTTTAGGATCTGCAATAGAAATTTTAAAAAAATTAGAATTCTTTCCAAACCTAATATTGTATAAATGGAAAAGGAGTTTATATTGTTTACACTATGTTAATAATTAAACATTACATTATTGTTGTTGTTTTGCCCATGAATTTCATGGAAGAAGGTTGGGAAAGTCTCAAGGAGGTCGTACTTTTATTTCCACCTCAATTTTGTGGAAGACCACCCCCCGGGGCGGAGGGTCTCTTCCCTTCCAACAAACCACACGAGAGGACTTTCGGCTTGCAATATATTTAGAGTGACCCCATGCCGCAAAGGTACTATCCATTTACAAACATCACGCCGAGATTCGAACCCAAGCCCTTCGGTAACGCAGTAGACTCTCTTAACCTGTATACCATCTGGGTAGCAAGGATTACCTTAAAAATTAGGGAAGCATAATATTTGAATTTAAAACGTATGCATTATTTAAAATATTCATAATAATTACGTATATATCCATATTAATTTCAAGTATTGGAGATAATTTACAAGGTTATTTTTCTTTTAAACTCTTCAGAAATTCCACAAACACAATCAGAAATTTCTTTTCTGATTCTCGTCTGCTCTTTCTCTCTCTCTGTGCATTGCATTTTATCTTCATTTCTGCATCTGTAAATCAGAAAGAAAGAAGTATTTGTGACATTTTTGGAGCTGAGATTTTTATTGTTGTTGTTGTCTGTCGTTTCTGAAGGTACAATAATGATTGAGCCAGTTTGAGAAAAGCCTAACCCGCAACAGAAAGAATATTTTACATCATTATGAGAATTTATGGACCTATATCCATACCCATAATAGTCCTTGGGTATTTTGGGTCTCCTTTGGGAAAGCGAATCCAATGGAAATAAATGTTTATGAGTTTTGAGTAGCAAGAAAATATAATGTGAGCTGTCTTCTGACAATTGATATACATTTTCTCTAAGATTGGCAACAGCTACTTACTCAAAGCAAAGGATTCTTGATATTATGATTCGAAAACGATCTTTCTTCTGAATACAGTTTCTATCCTTGAAAATTCTAACATCATTTTTAAAGATCAAAAACTTAAATAGATAAAGAGGGAAAATATAAAAGCTAGTAATGAAATGAATGAATGTAGAAAATGAATAAAATGAAATTAATGACTATTTTCCTGAAACCTAGGAAATTCTGAATTCATATTTAATTGATAAAGAAACCAAAGATGAGAATAGAAATCGGCGTAACGCGAGTAAACTTCCAGAACTTAATTTAGGGTACAATACATGTAGAATCTTCTCCTACAACCGCGCGAGTGAAATGTTAATGGATAAGAAACTCCTCTAAGAAATCTAACTCGCAAATGGTAGATTTATTTTAAGTACTTTTTTCAGCAGAGAATCGAAAATTATGATCTTTTAACCAGCAATAATAGGCAATGGAGGATTTATAACCACTTTTTATTCCACAGCTGAAGAAAAATGTTCCATTTAACCTCTGACTTTATATTTCTACCAATTTAATTATGTTATAACGATTCTTGTATCTCATTATTAATTTATTTAGCATTTTGATTAACATACTAATTACGGCATTCCCTTTCAAACATTCTCGAGATTCTGAAAAAACAAATTGTTTAGTTAAAAGCATAGCTACCAAAAAATTGTGAAAAGAATATGCAAATTTTAAGCAGAAAATATTAGTTAGTTTTATACTTATTTTTCTAAATTACCTTTTAATGAATAAATAAGTTGTGTTTATATTAATAAAGGGTTCAGTTACAAACTAGTGCGTTTTATTAAAACAGCATTTCTCATATATCTAAAAATCTGTTTTTATAACTGCTAAATAAGTCCTTTGTTTGCATATAAAAATTCTAGTGTGCTTAGCAAACAAGCTAGGGTTTTCTCCTTAATTGGAGGGACACCTTCGTATGGGAATTTTTAAGAAAAGCCCGCCTATATTTCTGTTAAATATGAAGTAAATGAAAAGGAAACACATACGCAGCCAGCTTGCTCACCGGAAGTAGGGAAAAATAATTACTATTCTGCGGTGTTATCTTCTATATCGTTGTTGGGTTTTAAATTCCCAAGAAACAATCATATTTATCTCATTTGACACGATATTTAATTCGAAATTTGAATTTAAAATTTAACCGAAAATTAAATAAATATTTCAATTCGAAAATTTAAATCTCAATTTTAGTCCATTCTTGGTCAGTAGCTTCTTACCAAATTTATGTGATCAATCAGATCACATTCTGTTTATACTTCCTGTAAAAAGGTTTTTAATGCAATTATTGATTAATTATTGAAGAAAATATTGAACAAGGTTTGGTTTGTAAGGGTTTATTTAATTGTGGCAAAGCTCCTGAGGGCTGTCTGCTAAGAAAGAGATCCTTCGTGGAGGACTTTCTAAGTAAGGCTGGCTGATATACACGTTACCCATGGGGAAAATAACAAAAACGCCCATGCAGCCTGTCCATTCGCCTGCATCGAACACAGGCGGAGCTACTAGAGTTTATCAACTTTACCGCTTGGCACTGGTGGACTTATATTGAACCGGAATGTGTAATCAATAATCTCATTATTTAATCGTTGAGCATCCGTCCGATATTTTCTTTTAATTACAGTAGAAGCCGTTTAATGTAACCACGTTTTACTGCTGCTGTTTGTGATAAATTAAATGATGAGAAAAATGTTCTTGAAAATATTAATGGAAGTTAACTAACTGAAATATAAGAAGAAGTATATAAATATTTACTTGCACAGCATTTTAAATACGAAAAGGTCTTTAATAGTTCAATAACTATTATTATTAGTCCAAAGGGGCAATTTGCTCAGAAGGGCTATTACTTTCGTTTGGGCATTTTGCGTTGATTCACTAAAAGCGTTGTTTCACGTTTCAAATCGTTGCCATCAAATATTATCGCCCTGTACTGTATTTGAATAAATTAAATAATGAAGAATCTGCATAAATGTATATATGTTTCTCGCATTGTGATATAACAACGGTACCTAGAGCCATCAGGTTTTAATAACGTACCTTTCCATCCGAATATATGGGCATCTGGAAGCCCAAATTTGATATTTGGAATTTGTTTTATTATCTATACAGTATTTTGTAAAACTTTAACGACTTTTTTATTAAGAAACTCGGGGATTTCAAACCCAGCAATGGCAACGTTCTACAGAAAAACATTTTTATCCCCAGCCGGTGAGACTGTGTATCGGAAATTCTAAAGATATGCTCAATTTAAAAATGATTTTGCGATATTGCTCTTGAACTGAATTTTATGGTTTAGGTGCAAAAAACATGATATTTAATAAATAAAGGTAACACACACAAAATGTTAAAAAAACGCCTCTTTGGACGTAATTTAAAATCTGAAAATTTCAGTTTTTTTAACTTTTCAATTTTTTTTATTTGTCTGCAATTCTTACACAAAAGGATATTTATGAGCCATTCAAAATCATAAGGTTTCTGGAAATAATTTGACAAATGTCGTACGTATTATTTACACACTCGTAGAGGGTTCCTTATTTACAATGTATGCAAAATTTCACCGATTTCGTCCTCCTCTTCTTCACTCAGTTCATCCCATGATATTTTTCAGAAAGCGACGATGCAGTTAGAATTTTTGCATTAACATCCATCCAGTTTTTAAAGTCTCCGCAATTTACAGAGGCTGTTCGCACATTTTTTTAGACGATTTTGGTAAGCGGTAAAAAATCGTTTGCTGCAAAAGAAATAGTTGCAATTGTAGTATGTTTTTAAAATTCAAACTTATCGTCTGTGGCTTGAAAGTTTTGTTTTTATGCAAAATGGCGACTTTAAGAAAGCAGTGGTTCGAAGGCTACATTTACGCTCTTTCCGAAGAGAAATATTCATACTCCGTTATCCAAAAACGATGTGAGAGTCATGGTTTGTGATATCTAAAGCGTCGATAGGTAACATCATCAACAAGAAAGGAAAAGGAAACGTCAAATTGGAGCCTCAAGTGGGACAAAAATTCCAAACAAGTATCCAAGAAAAAAACGGACATCTTCGACTATTGCAAAGGTACGTTATTTAATGTTAAAAGAAAATCCCCCTAGTCAAAGGACAGTTGCAAAATCATTAAAATGCTTGGTGTCCACAGTAAACGAAATGATAAACGTTGATTTAAATCTTAAGAAAGCAAAAAAACGCAATGTGCATCGTCTTCTTCCAACGCATATAGCTCAACGCAGGACACGCTGCAGAATTCTATATAAGAAACACTTATCCAAAGAAAAATGGAAAGCAATTGTCACAATAGATGAAGCATGGGTGTATTTAAATGACTGTAACAAAAAAAGAGCCATTTATTATCATAAAAGGGGAGAAAAAAATTAAGTACATGGTTCAAAGAATCGAAAGAAAGTTTTTCTAAGGGATTCATGATTGTTGCTGGTTTTTCTTATAATGGCAAGTTAAAAATAAAGAGAGTGCAAAAAAATGTCAAGATTAACTACAAATACTATCAGGAACATATTTCATCGCCAATTTTTCTGAATGAAATACCACCGCTTTACCCACAGTGCCATCCATCTGTGAGACTCCATCAGGACAAAGCTAACAGTCACACATCAAAATCCACTGTAAATTTCCTAAAAGAAATGGAACAAAAAACTGGTATCAAGACCATACCCTTCACTGATATCCCTACTTAATCTCCCGATGTGTCACCTATGGATTTTTGTGCTTTCGGACATTTAAAAACTGCATTATCCAAACGTCCCAAAACCCTAACAGGACTCTGGAAAGCTGTTCGGGAGGAATGGGATAGAATACCTTTTCTAATACTTCGAAAGGCATTATTATCCTGGAAATTGCGGTGTCGAAAGATAGTTCAGAATAAGGGATGCCAAATAGAGCATTTAAAACACAAGAATTTTATGTAATTTAGTTTTGTGAATACAATATACATGGTCTAAAGAATGTGCGAACAGCCTCTGTATATTAGCGGGAGACGTTAATTTATTCATTTCTTAACGTCATTTATCAAACGATTGGCTTGCTCACATCAGTTTTTATTGTCTTTTTTGATACGCGGTTCTAAGACATGTTTAACAAAATCAAAACATCCAGAAGGTTATTTTCCCTTGATACTTCATTTGCACTTATGTCAGAATCACCAACTTTCACCTCACAGGGATAATATTCTTTCATCAAGTTTATCCCTTAGAGTACGTCTTTTGCTGCATTCCCTGATAAAAAAATAATTAAAAAAAAGGTAAATTATTGTTTCTTAGAAGAGAATATTCACAAAACTGTAAAGCTTAAACAAACGAACAGATACTTTGGCTACAAAATTTAAGGTCATTTAAAAATCATCTTTGTTAAAATGTTAGTCCGGTTGCTCTTAGTAAAATTTGGGAAATGGATTCCGTTTAAAAGGCTTGCCTTACATCAAACCCAAAATGCTTAGAGATTTAATACATTATTTTGGGATATTCATCTGTCATTGCGTAATTTCTGTACACTTTTTTGACCTTATTTGGTGATTTTATATTTTATTTCGCGAAATTATTTCAGTAGCAGTTCAGCACTTTCACAGTTTGGTGAGAATGAAAATAGGTTTTGAAAATTATAAGTTTCAAAATGCGGGCAATTTTTTTTTAAATGACAGAAAGGTTATTAGCCACCCTCTCGAGAATAAGAATTTTCGAAATTTTAAAGACAAGAATTCTCAATAAAACTGGGATTCGAGATTATCTTCTGAATCTCAAGATTTCGTACGAAGAGATTATACAGCACAATCATTAGTTGAAATCATTAATTTTAAAAAAAAATCTGAAAGCTTTGAGATTTTACATTACGCCCAAAGGGGCTTTGTTTAACTTTTTGTGTGTTACTATGTGTATTACATTTATTTATTACATTCATTTATTTAAATATCATATTCTTCGCACTTAAAACCATAAAATTAAATTCAAAGCAATGTCACGAAATAATTTTAAAAAAGCATATCTTTAGAAATTCAGATACACAGTCTCACGCGCTGGAGATAAAAATGTTTCTTTTCCGTAAAGTGTTGCCATTGCTTGCTTTGAAATCGTTGAGTTTGTTAATCAAAAATTCGTTAAAGTGTTACAAAATGTGGAATAGATGATAAAACAAATTCCAGATTCCAAATTTGAGCTTCGAGATGCCCATATTCCAGTGGAAGACTACGTTATTCAAAATTTGATATCTCTAGACACCTTTTTTTCCACAATGGGAGAAACGTACATACATTTATGCAGATTCTTCGTTATTTAATATCTTTAATGCAGGGCTATAATATTTTGTGGCAACAACTTGAAACCTGATTCAACGCATTTATGTTTTCAACGCAAAATGCCGAAACGAAATTAATAGCCCTCCTGGTGCTTCGGGTTAATAAAAAATATTGTTTTATGCAATACTTCAACAATCCTCACATAGCAAGTAGCAATATGCTGTTTTTTGCTTCTAATTACTCTGAATAGAAAATTCGAAACTTTTTTTATTCGAAACTTCATTTTAGTTGATCATCAATTCATTATATGTAACCTCAAAAGCACTGCTCCGACATCACTCTAAAATAAAAATTAAAAATTCGGCTTTGTAATTTTTTTTAATAATTACTTTTATTTTAGAAATTTACTATTTATTATTGATTTATAATCTTTCCTTAATTTTTAATATTTATTAATTCATCGGAGCAGGTTATATCTTGAAGATTAGTTAAAATTCATTAAAGCTGAAAACGGTTTTAGATTTTCACTTTATTGCACTTTTAAAATACTTTAAATAATTTTAATTAAATTAATTTTTACTTTACATCTTTCTTTTAATTATTATTTCAAGAATTAAGAAAAAAATTACCTTGTTGGAAATCTTTCGGCTACTACTTGATCAAATAGACAGAGGAATTTTGAACATTTTTCATGTTTATTTTATTATGTTGTATGAAGTACATTTTATTATTTTATTTTATTGAATTTGTTTTTGATTTCTTTTAATTGTTTTAATTTCAATTTTGATGCGTGTACTTAAAATTAGGCTGTTGACTTGTGATTGAATTATTAACTCTTAATTATTACAGAAATCAAAAATATTTACATTACTTAAGTCTAAAACTATGCTTGTAATAAAAGACAGTAATAGTAACATATAAACTATAACTATGAACTAGAACTAAACTAGAATCTAAACGACAATTGAATCAATTAACAATTGCACTTAACTACCCATAAAGCCCTAGCGTGCATGCTGCTTTACTTCGCTGAGCAGGTAATCTGTCTTCCAGGTTAACGAACGCCCAATTAAACAAGAGTTAATGTTGTACAGGGGAAACTATGTTGTAAACTTAGAGTCGTTATTCTCTAGAAATGGCATTGTTAGTGATCTAACGTGTGATTTCTACAACACAAGTTATGCGCTTTGTGACGGTTCTCATCTTGAGCCAGTAATAAAATTTTTGGTATTGTAGTCAATTGCTGTTTTCCATACCTTTGGGCCACATTGTTATTCAATAGATTTCGAAATTAGATAGATCAGAATCTGGTTCCCGGTTCCTTATACCTGTTAAGAGCTCTGTATGGGCAGGAGAGCATGTAATGATCTAGATGATCCTTGTACCCGTACTTGTGGTTGCCGTCCTTTCTGAAGCCAAATTGGCAGGTATACGAAACACGGCCTATGGCCCGTGGGGAAGTACGTCAAATACAGTTAGTATTGGTCTGGGCTTTCGTCATAACCTTAGGAATGAGTTTACATACTCTGATTAGTGACAGTAGTGATTAGTGATTAGCGATTAGCCTACTAGTGGTTAATGACGCTAACAGCTACACCGATGAACCCGGATTCGAATCCCGAATAAAGGCATGAATGTTTATATAGAGTTTTTGCGCCAAGGAGGCATTCAAAATGCACCTCGAGCCGAAACTCCTTTCGAGTGGTTTGTGATAGAGTGAGCACAGATCTCTCTCGGGATGTTCTTGATCAAAACTGAGGCAGAGCATAACATCTAGCAAAGCCTGGTAATACTTTTTTGTATAATTAAGATACAATAACACGCCAAACAAATATTAATTTAGAAGTCAAAACAACAAAATCAGAGATATATTTTCTGTTTAATTCTGTTTTCATTCCCTTCTTTCCATCAATTAGCAATAAAAATGCACGTATTTTACAGAAATTTAACTTGCGGTTCGTTTAATCCCCCATCCATAACATTCCGAGTTCCGTACTCAAGGACCCCATTCCGGATATGAATTCCTGGTGTATTTGTAAGATTCCTTGCCAGTGTGGTTTAATTTACATTTGCCAAACTAAGAGAGCCTTAAAATTTCGCGTTAAGAAACATGAGGCATATGTTAGAAAAAAGTAAACATAGAAGTCTTAAGTTGCCCAACATCGTTGGTCCGAAAATCACACTTTCAATTTTTCTGCTGCCAAAATTATTCAAAAAACATCTTCCATTGGTGAATTAGATTTTCTAGAGGCATTTCACATTCAAAAAAATCTTTCTGTTCTAGTTAACGACCCTAATTCCAATCCATCTTTGCTTTCAGCCTTTAAAGAAATTATGTTTTAGTTCTGGTTTCATCAACAGATGGCGCCAGTAGCTAGTTTCCTGTGCAGACTTTCTTATTTTAGCTTGTCTAATTATTATATCTTATCTTGTTCATTTGCGCTTTTGCAGCTGAGAATGATGGTTCGGTAAAAACCATCGAAACTAGTCCTGCGAAAATTTGAAAATATAACGCTGATTTTTGTTGCTTGACTTCTAAATTACATTTTTGTATCTTTGGAAATTTACAGATGCCGATCTTCTTTCAACCTGTACATGTGTATTCAAATGACTACAGATTAGATATTTGGCACGGGTGAAGCGTTTTTTGTACAGAGAATCTGCAATGCGTGGCAAAACATTTGAAAAGTTACAAGTTGATTTGATATATACAGATAACTACGTGCGAACTAAATTGTTTGTTACAATCATTTGAAGTAGAAGAATTCTTTGCATTTTACTTTTTAGCATAACAATAAGATAGTACGAGTCTGCTGGCGAACTACCCAGCATATTATCTATAGCTCTGTAGCGTTTTCCGGTCATTTTCGCTTCGCATGGCCTGCTAATTATGAAGCATCTTATTTTATATCCGAAATCTCCATTTTTGGTTGAACAGTATTATTAGAATATTTTACGAATCTCTTCTAAATAGATTTCTGCCCAAACATGATATTAAACGCCGTCCCTAGAGATATCTCCTACCCCGAAAAGCCGCTAACAACGACTATAACTTCTAGAAAAGTTAAGTCACCAGCCAACTACATTTAACGACCTGTTAAAAGTCCAGCAGAAATTATCCCACGTGTGGGTTCATTATGCATAAGAGGAAGAACACTCGAACATGGAATCAAGCTGCTTAACTGTTATGCACTGCGATAATGAGCTTGGGAGAGGTTGAACAATTTGGAGAAGAGTTGCACTGAACAGTGGTCAACTCACAGACGTTAATAAATTGGAGTGTCTGTCATTCCTAGATGCGCCTTTCCGGCGGATCTACAATGACGTTAATTGGACAGTTTAAATCCCAATTGGCGCTAATGACAGATGGGCTTCAGATTTCAAAGTGTACATTGATTCAACATTCAGTGGCATATGGGACTGGTGACGTTTTATTGTGATAAGAGTGCTGTAGTGGAAGATGGTGTTAGTTTCGCTCTCTAAATGCCAAGAGAGGTGAAGATTTAATGAGTAATTAGCGCGCACTCTTTTCTGGGAAATTTTCCAAACCAAGGGATTCTAAACTGAATGAAAGAAAATTTAAGTTTTATGCAAATTTAAAAATCTTTCTTGTTACATAATCGGCATAAAGAGCTAACAGAAGATTTTATTGTTACTATTGCGGCATAGTGCGGTCGTCCCTGTTCTTCAAAGATTTCTGACCGAATACCGAGCTGGGTCTCACGTTCGAGGAAATCGATAAATAAGATTCTCCGGAACAGATCTAAGCAAAGTTTGAGAAACCTTTGAACTTCAATTACACAAATTTTGCAGATAAATTATCATGAATGTTTCAATAATAAAATACTACTGGTTACAAAAGTATTTTTTAATTTTATTCTTCATAAACTGTTAGGTTTTTTCTACCATAGCAAAGCTGGTATATTGCAAAATAATTTGAGGTTATTTGCTAAAGAAAAATAATACCTTGTTTTTAGGTGGATGTAATTTGTATCTAAAATGCATTTCTTTATTTGTTTTCATAAGCAAACACAATAAAAAATCTGAAAGCTTTCAGATTTTTATATTAAGCTCAAAGGGCCGTTTTTTTCACGGAGGATTCAAAACGGGATTCGAAAAGGGATGCAGATATCCAAAGTCATTCGACATAAAGTACCGTTAGACATTGTAACGTCTTTCCGTTGCTAGGCTACCAACATAATGAAGTCAGAAATGTAAAGAAACCTCGTGCATAAAATATCCGTCCTTGAAGATGCATGCGAAGTTAATGCTAATGGAACACTTTGAAATCGTTGAGTTTGTTAATCCAAAATTCGTTTAATTAAGTTTTACAAAGTTTTACAAAACATTAAATAGATAATAAAGCAAATTCCAATTTCGACTTCCAGATGCCCATGTTTGAGTGGAGGACTATGTTATTCAAAATTTGATGACTTTAGATACCGTTGTTTTTTCACAATGCGAGAAACTTATATGCATTCCTCATTACTTAATTTCTTTAAATATGACAAGGCTCTAATATTTGGTGGCAACAATTTGAAAAGTGATTCATACTTTTACAGTGAACCAAAGCAAAATTCCAAAATGGCATTAATAGCCCTTTTACGCTAACGCTTATTTGGCCTAATAAATTATATAAATATGTTTCCTGTTTCAAGAAATTATTTCTGAAATCAACATGAAAAGATTCAGAAAACAATGTTTTAATCAAACGTTTTCACGATTGAAATCCCCTTTTATAAAACAAATGAATGAGCACTGACTACGTTTAGACTACAATTGTTATCATCATGGCCAATTTCGGAATGTAACGACGTTTATATTTTGTAACTGATAAGTCCTACATTTATTTTGCTAAAGTTCAGTTCTTTTTGGGACATAAATAATATCTTTTCATAAAAAAATATATTACACAAAAGCTTTGGTTCTTTTCTATTAAATTTATAGTGCCAAGAATATTTTTAAATTTAACCTCATTTAATGCTTGAATAAAGATTTAAAAATTACCCATTTATATTCTATTTGTATTCTGAAAACTTAACTCTAGTATTGTTTTTCATTTCTAATTTTCCCACCAGAGACCGGGTGCATAAGACAGCTGAAATGAATTTCATCACAGATTTTGTTCTGGGAGAAAGGACTAGTTTTCTAAACGTTTTGGATTACGTTTATTCTGACTGTTTAGAATAAATGATTAAAATGACAATTTAATTCTAAATAATTTTCATTTCGTTCTAGTTCCACGTTAACTGATTTGTGACAAAACCTTCTAAGACTTTTTCTAAAGCCCTTATTAAGGGTAATGGATAGTATCGTGAAGAAAACTGGTTCGTTTTTACTTTATATAGAAAGATTCAAACGTACAGCCTGTTAGCTGGGATTAGAATATGGGTTTAATTACCAGCATTTGACAGTCATATCCACTCGGCCCTTGCAGCGCACTTTCTGATAGAAGAAACTGACCCTCAGATTGGTTCTTATTTTAAAGGCATTTTATGTTGAAAATATAATTTGACTTTGGGTGTAATTATCCAAAAAATTTCTTTCATTGGTCAATTGAATTTTCTTAAAGCACAAAGACTTATCTTGTTTAGTTTATTACTATATTTCCAAATCATTCTATCTTAAAACTTTAAAATTCTGTTAACTTAATTTTTCAATTTTCGATGCTATTCAGATGGCGATACCTTCTGGCCATTTATACTCCTATTGGGTATAAATACAACCGTTGCTTTTTATTCGTTGCAGCAGTCCGTGATTTTCGCTGAGAAACACATTTAAAGAACTCTCAATTTCGTCATGCCCTTAGGGAACTCAATAAGAGCCCGGAAAGAGCTATTTTATAATAGTTTTATAATTTTATAATAGCTACATGCCAGTATAACAACTAGTTCCAAGTTCCAACTTCGTTGCAGATTTCTTTCCTTCTGATGAAGAGAGAAACGACCTGTTAGCCCTCGAAACGGATAGAGTCTTGACTTAACGCCAAACACAAGGATGTTACTTTTCTAATTTTACATTACATTTAGTTTACTGAACTCTGGCATAGGATTCTTTATTGCTCTTTAAAGTAAAGGTCTTGTTAAAAGTTCTTCAATTGGTAGAAGTTTCGTTATAATAAATGGCAATGGAACTTTCAGAACTTTGCTTAATTTTTAAAGTAAATTCAAGAGATTTTGCTAAATGGTATCTTGCTTCGAAATTTTGCTGAACTCTTAATTTTTGAAGATTTATGATTAAACCCTAACAATTATTGAAGCCCAAATTCTTTTTTTACTTATTTATAAATTAGCTTTTAATTTCAACTTCAGTAAATTAACTAACAATCTCTAGAAAAAGTGTAAAAATTTATACTTCAATATTATTTGTGCAGACTTTAGCCATGATAATACTTCAGGACAATACCTTTACTACTCCGAGTGAACCCACAAATAAACCTTTATTAAAAGCTGTCTTGCGTGGACCATTTGGGAACACACCCTAGCGTGTGGGACACACCCTTTAAACGTCAATTCGGGAAACCATTCCGATACCCATCCTGATTTATGAAAATTACTGCTCGAAAGTAGGTTGATATTGCATAGCACAATGAGAATCAGGTGTGTTTATTCTATTACCTAATAGTGCATTTTGCGAAAGGCATGCGCAATAATTAAAGTAAATGACGTGCATAATTTATTACGAATTATATGTAAATTTCCGAACGCACTGTTTGATCAGTAATTCTGAATTGAGTCAGTATTTTGAGCTATGAATATATTACCGGTGGCTAATTAAGTTACTGTGATTTACGTAGGCGTATGTTAATTGTATAAATTAGCCGATGTACCATTACACGAGATATTTTATGAGTATAAAGCGGCTTTAAAATTATTAATATAAGGAGTACTGAAATTAAACGCAAAGGAAGTAAGCATTTTTTACTTCCTTGTACGAAGTAAAAGGGAAGTATTGTAATCGCGATAAATTTCGGGTGTCATGTTTCAACAAAAAATATCCATTTTTACAGCTATCGAATGCAATTTAACGATGTTTTTGCGTGACATCCGTAGGACAGAATAAAGGACTCTTTTTCTCCAAAAACATTATAAAACTGATTTAAAATGGATTCTGAAGAGATAATTTTAATGGCGTCTGTACGTACGTATGTATCTCGTATAACTCAAAAACGAGTAGCCTCAGGATGTTGAAATTTTGTATATAGGACTGCTATAACATGCAGATGTGCACCTTCTAATTTGGTTGCAATCGGCCGCACCAAAAATATATAAATATATGTGTATATATATCCATTCTGTTACTCGGCTCAGTGAGCTCAGTTTCTTTATTCTTTCTTATATGTTAATTGTGCATTTTTTTGCTTTAGGAATGACCGAATTATGTTGTTCTTAACTTCCGGTTAAGTTTTTTATGCCTTTAGTAAACTTGCATACAAGATTTGTAGAATTATCAACATTTTAAAAGTTGTTTAAGTGCGGCTAAGCCTAATCATTCTTCTCATGGCGGCCATATTTGTTTGCATTTGGAAGTTAGGAGGGTAGTGGATTTGTAAGAAACTAAGCTTCGCAATCAAAAATAACGCCTTCTTTCATTATTGCGAATTAAATCATGCTTAATCCATTCCGGAAATAATTCGAGGGAATAATTGTTTAAAATTTTCTTCGTAATTTTTTAATACGGATATTTTGTGTTTTTATGCATATCTGCCTTGTCGCGAAGTGGGAACTGAATAAATTAATTGAATGAGAAATACTGAATCGTCTGTGAAAAACTATTTCTTTCTTTCTTTTTTTTTCTATTATTTTTTTTTGTTTGTTTAATTTCTTTTATAATAACGTTTTATATTTATTACAGTATTGGAATAGAACATGTGACAACAATTGGATAATTCTTCAAATGATATACATAATTTTTATGCATTCTGAGTTATAAACTGGATGAAATGTAACGCTGTTAAGTGTCTTCAGCGCCAGAGTGTCACTATGGAAAACAAGTATAGTGAATTTTAAAGCGTACATACATTTAAGCTATTGTGGTTTATGCGCTATCGACGAAGTAGATTTAATTAAATCCGATAAGCTTAAATGAAATGCAAGAAAAAATACGTATAATTTAATATTCCGTGCAAAGAAGTCATGTGGTTTATAGATGAGATTTTTTATATTTGTTCATTTAATTGCAGCTAGTAAGCGTTTAGCGCGGTAATTTTAAATCAGCTCAATGTATTAAAATTGAGATGTTAGTGAGAGTACAAATATGAAATTAAAGAAACTAAATATGATAGTATGCATATGATGTAATAATGTAAAAAAGTTCCTTTTCTTTTAACTAGAGATCATGGTACATTTACGGTATAACGTACATCCTCGTTGAAGCTGCAATTATATAAGACATATTCGATGTTTGCACGTTGTAGATTTGGCGATTAAGTTTTCCATTTCTGATGAATAAGTGCAGTAACTGCCGCCTTAAAAAGGAAGTATTCATTAAATTTCATACTGAGATAAACACGAGTCTGTCACACATGATTATCACATATGCTCAATTCCGAATGAGGCAGATGAGGCGAGTTGGTAGAATAGGTCCAAGAAAAATATAACAAATTATATTAGTAGCCAAGGTTACAATAGTACAGTGGTGACGATCCTATGACCATCGGGTCAGACACTGACCTAGGGTTGCTTTTTAAATGAACCACACTTCGATTTTTATAAACTTATTTTTATCACAAAAAAGCAAACAGACACTTGAAAATATTAACAAATTAAAATGTAAATATCTAATTTTGAATTTATTAAAAATGTACTTGTCAATGGACGTTGCCAAACTGATTTTCTGTAGTATATCCTTCAATACTCAGCTCACACATCTTTCGTCTCCTCCGTGTCTAGGTGACAGGTCACGTGCCTACAATTTGAAATGCGCTGGTGCTTGAGTCTGATGCAGCTATCTAACGTTGCCATGAATTAAATGTAGAAAAGCATAGATTTCAACGAAAACGATAGCAGAGTTTATATATAAATTTGGGTGCATAGAAGATTCCTTCGTTTTCCTCGATTAAGTTTGCAAAATCTAAAAATAGAAATAAACCTAGACATGAATTGATCGCGAAATGTGTTCAACTAATGAATACAGAATATAAAGCTACTATTAAGAAACTGTCTTAAAACAAGCAACATAACACATTTTCATTGAATATACTTTTATCAACTTTCATAACAAGATGCCAACTTTCGTGCCAAGAATTCCTCAGAACTCTGACTTTAAAGGGGAAACAAATCGTCCTCCAGTGGGTGCTTGGCCACTGTGGCCTTTGGGGCAATGAACAAGCGGACTTACTTGCAAAACGAGATGCCAACTTACTCCAACATCCAAATATAGCCTTTTCTTATTATTGGAGGATTAAACTGGTTTTAAAAAGTTTATTTACATCTAATACCTTACGAGATCTTCAGACTCGTACAGCGTTGAAAAGCTGGACAATGATAAGCGCTTCTCTTATTACCGATAATCCAAGACGTACTGCAGTTGCAGCTTTCCGTTTGTCTACAGGACACGATTGCCTTGCCGCTCACTTGCACCGCATAGACATTTCAATTGATCCTATTTGCCCACTTTGCAATTCTGGAGAAGAAATGGACATGGACCACCTGCTTCAATGTGGGGCTCTACGTGCTCTTACCGAACAGTCAAGATACTGGGAGGCAAGAGCGCTTCTTAGGCAATGACTTTGGTCTTTTTGCTCTTTGTTCTATTGTTTGTAATCCTTTATTCGTAAGATTTTAGTTCTTTGTAACTTTTTGCCTAGCCATTGGAAATAAAAAAAAAATTCATACATACATATATTTGCAGTTATGCTTATTAATGAAAAATATTTCATGATGTATATGTGCGTTTCTTTATTCCTCGTACATTCAAATACTGAGAACAGAGGGGACACTGGGCATGCTTTCTCTTGGTACGGGAGTTCAAGTATTAAAATATCATTCCATTGACAAAACGTTTTTGACATTCTCTTTTATTTTTTGGTTGCAATAGGAAAAGTTGCAAAAACAAAAAAGAAAAATTATCATTTTTAGATGATTTTAAAATTCAGAGCAAAAAAAATGAAAGGGTCAGCTGTCAAATTTTTCTGTTAGCGTATTTTCAGTGTTTCCAAATTATTAGTACCCTTTTTATCCCCCTACCAAGTGGAGCCGCTGACTTAGTGACCCACGGGCTAGTATTTAAAAAAAATGAACAAAATTTGACACATTTCTCCAAAACGTTTCGCCATCTCTGCTATAGTATAAAGTTTGCTCTTCCGTGACGTCATAGTCTGCGCAAAAGCAACTGTTCCCCATAAAACAGGTAAATCGACAACCTCGTATTCGGCATAGATTTTGTAAAATTCCAATCGATTTCGAGGGCAAAATGGGTCCCCCTTCATCAGGAGCAAAAAAAATTCTACAAGAGCGAGAAAGCGAATGTCGATCATGTTTAGAACCTACAGGCGACCAATGGAAGAGCCGATAGCGCCATCTGTCGCCAGAAATAGTAACGGAAATTTTTTTTGCTCCTGTTGAAGAGGGACCCATTTTGCTCTCGAAATCAATTGGGATTTTACAAAATCGACGCCGAATACAACGTTGTTGATTTGCCTGTTTTATTTTCTACGTCGGTGTGTCTCTCTTGCGTCTTGAACTGTTCTCTTTGTCTCCATTGTTTCCAGTTCTATACGTCAAATGAAGCTTTCGAACTTTAGAAAGAGCCTAAGGATCAGGAAAATCTGTAACAAATTCACTTCACGAAATTCCCGCTTTAGGAAGGCGAACTTTACAAAGCTCATATACCCCACAAAGGATGAACAGTTATAGAGAATCAATGTCTAAAGACAAGTTGTTGCTGTACCCAGTCCGATAGATATTAAATAAGAAAGGGGGTTCATGTATCTTTTACTCCTAGAGCCGAGACTATCCGTGTACAGATCTCGGCCAGTGTAGAGAACGATCGCGCGGGGAAAGGGTGGAACATTAAGGTAAGAATTTATTTATCTTCTATTCTACTAAAAATAACTTTTCTCCACTTTGCTTTTACAAAAGCCTTTAATTTGTACTCTTAAAAGTTACGGAAAGAAATATGAAGAGAAATTTCGCTTTTGCCTTAAAACGAAGAATTGAAAATATAATCAAGTTTCCTTTCCCCGCCATGAATAAGGAAATACATACCTTTAACTTTGGAAACTGCACCCTCAGTTTGGACAGTTTAGAAACATGTTTGACTGCACAAGGAAAATTGCATTACAGACAAAATACTGTAATCTAAGGGTCATATTTCAAGGCTCTCATATCGACCAAAGCAGACGGAAAATGTGGACTTTGATTAGGAGGTAGACAAAAGAACTGTTGGCATATTGACCTTCCATATACGAAACACCAACGAGTTATTAATACACAAGCTTTTTTCTGTTTTGCCTTCATCATCATTTCTAACACCTGCTGCAATCGAATCTTCGAAGACGCAAGTTATCGTTCCTGCAGGGCTTTGATGTAGTTATCTTCCTTGCTACCCCTAAAATTTCCCGTTTGTCTGTCCATTTCTGGAGGACTTAACTGTAATTAAATGTAATTTTGTAGGTGCGTGAAATCGCAGTAGTAATAAACACTACATAAAACAAAACGTGTGTGTAATATATATATAAGTAAATTTACCTTTATTTAATAAAGTATGCTTTATAATGCTTTCTTTCAATGCATAATGTTGCCAATATAATAATAATAATAATAATAATAATAATAATAAAAAAAAAACTCCTTACAGAAATATACAACTCCTTATTCTATAACACATATACTCTTCCGGCACTATTTTGTGCGTACGAAGAATAAGGAAATCTGAAACTACACAAATTCGCAAACGGTGACGAAAAAAGAAATTCCCATATTGTGTAGCATAATTTACTACTTCAACACATGTTATCCGCGCAAGTTACTATAGTACAAGGTTAGCTGTTCCGTAACGTCATTGACTCATAGTCTGCTCCCAAAGCGTTCTATTTCCTCGTGTCTTCATTTTTCCACTTAAATACGTCAAAGGAAATTTTCGACCTTTCGAAAACGTCAAAGCGTTGTTTGTCTCTTTACATAGGCAGAGGCTGCCAGTGGCCAAGTGCGATGTGATTAAAACTGTTGAGCAGCGGTAGTTCATCTTGAGTTCAAATCCAGAAAAACTGCTGTTTGGATACACAGGTTTTTTCAGGGTTTTTCCATATATAATGTGTAGCCGAGCCAGCTTCTCTAAAGAGTTTCTCGAAAAGACGTCCTTTTGCTTAGGTAAATAATTGTTATGTGCTCAATCAAGTATTGATTTGGTTCATTTGAATATGACAAATTATTCGACAGCTATCAGTCTAACGGGAGGGATGAGTTTCTATGGTAAAATGGCTGGTATAGAATTTACATATGGAGAAAACCACGAAAACGCCCAAGCAATCACCCCGTTGACCGTTGTTCGAAACACAGATCGAATTAGCAGTGTTCAGCGATTTTACCGCTTGGCCACTGGTGGGCCTATTAAATCAACTGAATTAAATACTTCAATTCAAGACGCAAGGGATAGACAGAAGTTTTCATTGTTATTCTCCTAAAACGATGAGAATTAATGGACTCATAGCAACGCGAGTGCACGTTAAAACCGAGTGGCTGAAAATTTAATCGAGATCAACTGGCCTGAAAACAAAAAAGCGAGCCTTCTTTAACTAAAGGAAATAACAAAGCCTAGCTGCAGTTACAAAATCATAACGCCCGCAAAGAAACGTGAGCATTTGAAAGATCACGTTAACCTGAAGACATATGAAGCTTCCCACTGACTAGTTTTACCTTCCGCAATTTGTTACAGAGATCGTAAATTAGCGAGCCCATCAGCGTCCAAGCTGTAAGTCGCTGAACACTGGTATTTTGTTCCGGGTTCAGTCAGACAAACGGGGCTGGCTGCACGGGCGTTCTCGTGGTTTTCTTTATCTGTAACGCCTATATGAGCCAATTCCCCCTAGAACTTCTTCCACTAACGCATCCCTCTCCTTAGGCAGATAGCTATGCAGTGCTTTGCCATAATTAAATAAACCTGAAATAATTAAATCTGAAAGGTTTCAGATTTTAATTACGTCCAAAGGGGCGTTTATTTAACATTTTGTGTGTTACCTTTATTTATTAAATACCACGTTCTTCGCACTTAAACCATAAAATTCAGTTCAACAGCAATATCGCAAAATAATTTTAAATTGAGCATATCTTTAGAAATTTCGGTACACGCTCTCACGCGCTGGAGATAAAAATGTTTTTCTGTACAACGTTGGTATTGCTGGCTTTGAAATCTTTGAGTTTGTTAATGAAAAATTCCTTAAAGTTTTAGAGAATATTGTTACGAATTTAATATTTATTTGGCTATTTATTTAGAATTGTAATTAAAATTCCATTTCATTTTCCCGTGCAACGCAGACGATTTTTGAAGAGAAAGCTACGTCAAAAAAAAGTAAATAAATAAATAAATAAATAAACAAAATAAGCAGCAAATTGAAAAGTTAAACGACGCAAAATGCCAAGACGAAAGTAACAGTCCTAGGGGATTCAAATCCCTTTGGACTAACAATCTGAAGTGAAGTGATTTTTTTTCTTATATTACGTGCTCCGCCCTAAGGCACTACACGGAAAGGGAAGGATGCCCCGTGGTGGTCTTTTTAAGGGAAACTGGCTCGTATCCACGTTACACATGGGGAAAACCACGAAAACGCCCATGCAGCCAGCCCGTTCGGCGGGACTCGAGCCCTGGACCGAACTACCAGTGTTCGCGGCTTTTACCGCTCGGCCGCTGGTGGGCCGAAGTGAAGTGATTGTAAGTATTAATCTGAAGTGAACAATCTGAAGTGAAGTGATTGTAAGTGTGAAGTATTCAAGTGAGTGCTTATCATCACAACTAGTATGAGCAAATGAGAGTGAAGTTCGGGTTTTACCGTAAAGTTTCATTTGAGTTAATGCTTATCATTGTAACTAGGGTTGGCAAATGAAGTAAGGGTTGGGTTTTATTACACTTCCAATTCTTACTTGGTAAGGATTTACTAACGTAATCTTTATTCATTTCGATCCGTTTCTTCATCTCGGGTAGCTTAAATTAGATTAATATATTACCCAATATGGGATAGAAGACTGTACATGTATAGTGTGTTTTATGACATAATTCCTGCTTTCACTGTTATTTGGTGCGATTTTAATTGAAGCCGTATATACCTAATCATGGGAACAGGGGTATGTGTACATCACTAGTCCTTTCGATACTTTTTGTACACCCTGGTAAGCTGAAGGGAGAGTGAAAGAATCAGATTGCAGCCGAAAACATCGCAGCAAAAGCATCGCCGACGAAAACGTCGCGGAAAAAACAACGCAAGGCGAAAACATCGTACTACAAAAACATCATGGGAATAAAGAAAGCAAAGAGATAACATCGCAGTTCTAAAGCAGCGTGGTAAAAAATATCGTCATTGAAAATATAGCTGTTCAAAAACTTCGCAGTTTAAAAACATCGTCGTCGAAAATATCGTGGTAAAAAAAGCACCTATAAATCATCGCATGAGGATAACATCGCACACATGCGCTTTTCAGGTTTTAAAAGTTGTAAATGCATATTCGCATAAAGATTTGGAAGCGCAAGAAATGTTAACGACACTTTAATAATAAAAGGAAACAACACAAGAAATAATTTTCACCAAAACAATACCATATTAACAAACGTAAAAGAAAGGAATTTGATAATTAACTAATCAATTTTTATAGAGGTAATTTCATGCAGTTATTTATCTTTCTGTTTCTAAACATTTTTAGACTTTATTTTTCATGAAAAATTATGAGTAAAATTTTATAAAAAATTTAATTTATTATTAACCACTGTAAAATAACTATATAAATTTAAAATTCTATTAAGTGTTGTAAGTTGCATTAATTTTCTACCCGTTTTCAATTTTAAAACCTCCTTCTTACTTTTTCAATAAAAAATTATTATTTCATTCAAAAATGTGAAAAATAAAAGTAAAAATATACATCTTTCCTTCTTGCTCTCCAAATCATTATGCGAAAATGCATTTACAGCTTTTAAAACGGGAAAAACGCATGTATGCGATGTTATAGTCATTCGATGATTTGTAGGTACTTTATTTTTTACCGCGATATTTTCGACGAAGACGTTTTTAAACTGCGAAGCTTTTGAACAGCTTTATTTTCGACAGCGATATTTGGTACCACGATGTTTTAGAACTGCGATGTTTTTCCTTTGCGGTCTTTTTTCCCACGACGTTTTCGCCTTGCGTTGTTTTCACCGCGATGTTTTCGGCGAACATCAAGAATCATGGAGATGCTCAAAACGCTTTTCCACAATTAAAATCAGTTGTAACCTCTCTTTCCTTTATGCCATTTAGAACTTTATAAATTTCTTCATGAAACCTTAATAAAAGTAAAAACTTTCATACATTTTTCGATTCATCTTCAATTAGTAATACTTTTTTTTCAATTATGAAGGCATTTATGAATTGTATTGCAGACGTTACAGATGTTAAAATACTATATTAACCGAAAAGCAAATTAATATGCTATAAAAGTAAACTTTCAACGAAATCTTTGCAGCAACAGAAACATATATGTACAAAGAATCTATGGTAAAAATAAGTAAGAAAAATACGTTGTGTTAGAAATTTAAAATTGTATAAATCCAAAAAATTGCAACATAGCATTTTTTAACAATACAATCTGATTGAGACACCTACAGTTTGATTGAAAACGAAATGTGGAAGGAGGATAAATATAAAATGCTTTTAAATGAGCGAATTACGAAAACGATTTGAAAGATAGTAACTCAGCATATTTACCATTAACATAATGCCTAATAACATGATTTTAATCATCATTACTTTAATTACTAGATACATTTCTGTTTCTCCTATAACTGAAGCCTTCGATATTACTTAATAATAAATTTAAAAATTTAATTGCAACCTAACTACATTTCATCTTCTTTTGTTAAAGACAAATAAGACAAATTAATTAATTTGACTATGTAATATTTGTAAGCATCTGCTACGTATATACGTCAGAACTGTAATAATCAATTTTGTGGACTGTACAAAAAGTCAAGTTTGCGTTGCAATAACTTGCTTTCTAAATTGTGCAAAACGTATGTACTATGTATGTACTAGCATATGAAGCATAGTGTATGTACTATTAATTAAATTCAGCAAACTCCAATACACTGAAGTTCGAACTGTTGTCACATAAATAAATAATCTTAAAAAAAAAACAAAATCTGAAAGATTTCAGATCTTACATTACTCCCAAATGAGCTTTTTTTGACATTTTTGTGTGTTACTTGTAGAGCCATTAAGTATTTTTTGAAAGCAGGAGAAAGGAAAATTGAGCAGTGCCTCGCCGGGACTCTAACCACGGACCTCTCGAATAAGCACCGAGCGTGCTGACCACTGCACCATGGAGGCATGTAAAGAACACGGGAGAAATACCACATAACTTTTATTTAATAAAAATCATGTTCTCCGAACTTAAACCATAAAATTCAATTCAACAGCAAAATAAAAAAATATTTAAAAAGAGCATATCTTTAGAACTTCCGATAAACAGTCTCGCGTGATGGAGATTCTTTTTTTTACGGTGTTTCCATTGCTCGCTTTTAAATCGTTGAGTTTGTTAATAAAAAAATCTTGAAAGTTCTACAAAATATGAAATAGATAAGAAAACGAATTCCAAATTTGTGTATCCAGATGCCCATATTTGAGTGTAGGACTGACTATGTTACTTAAAAAATTTGATGTATCTAGATATCGGTTTTTTGGAAATGCGAGAAACATACATACATTCAAGCAGATTCTTCCCTATTTAATTTCTTTGAAATTTAGGGCTCTAATATTTGGTGGCAACAATTTGAAAATACCAAAAGGAAGTTAATAGCCCTTCTGGGCAAATTGAGCCTTTAGGCTAAAAAATATTGAAAGGATTCAGATTTCAGCGTTATACCAGAGGATTTGCTAAGATGTGTTGTGCAGTCGTTGAGACCACAGTTTATCAATTTGCTTTTCATTCAGACTCATTCCTG
>KK113444.1:65056-113801 GCA_000611955.2 Stegodyphus mimosarum
AGAGGGAAGGTAGATGATGGATGACTAATTCAAATGATGTAATGTAAAAAAAAAATGTAGTATAGTTTCTTTATACTGCATTAAATTTTCTCTCTTAAATTGGCACAGAACTTCAGTTAAATTATTAAATTTAATATTAATATCACTATTTTCTGCCCATTTCTGTCCTTTTATCAATTTTAAGCGCCTATTTCGTTTCTTAAAGCTTGCAGGCCCTCTAGCAAGAAGGATTACGACTTTTTACTAACAAATTGTTTTTTTTTTTTTTTCAAATTTCAACTGCTTTTGGACAGAATAGCAATTTCTTAGTGTTTAGCCGTTTTGTTTTTGCCTTCACATTTTTTCATGTTTGAATTTGAACATGACAGCATTTTCTAATGATAGCACCCGTCTTCACCCTTCCCAAAACCCTACAGGCTTGTTTCAAAGTTTCCCCACTGGCCATTACGCGCCATTGGCTATTGCTTCATGACGTTTGCTTTCCACTTCTACGTTGTCTCACCTAATTGGTGACTTTTGACTACATTACTTTTGAAATTGCACTCCTATGCTTCTAATTCTCGCAACCATTTTCAGCGTTTCTTATGTTCACTTTACTTTGATGAGGCCAATGCATGGAAGCAGGTATGTTAATCTTTTTCTTCACCTTTGCTTTGCCTTTGGTCTTCGCAAGACCCATTTTGTTGCGCTATTTTAATTTACCTTATTTTTAATTTATATTTTAAAAAAAGTTTTAATTCTTTTAGCTCAGAGGGCTCTCCCTTTAAATTTGTATTTTCTGACTAATGGCTTTTTAGCTATTTATTTTGATTTGTAAATTAGTCTAACTAGGCTTTCTTGTATCATTTTTCATAATTTCTACTATTTCAAATTTTTGGCAGGCGCGTCGGGAAAAGAAACGGAACCATTGAGGCTTACTATGCTTATTAATTTAATTTAATTTGATTATTCTCTTAAAGTCCGCTTTCAGTCTCTTTGTTTTCGTTTGACCAAACGCGTTAATGGTGTTGGCTGGATTCGAATTTTATCACGCTTTTCCTTTGATAAGTCCGTGTTAAACATCAAATTGGTCTAACGTGCCATTTAAGGCCATTTCTTGTATTTTTACTGTATATTAGAAATGTTTTTGATATTTTACATGAATTTTCTTAAATACTTTCAATTTTTAATTTGATAAATTTTTTCTCTTCCTTTGTAGTTTTTATAGTTTTTCACATTTTTTACATTTCGTTCTTTTTCGGGTTCTTTCAATTTTATAGTTTTGTATAATTTTTTAGCATGGTGTAAATTTTTTACCCTTGAACTACAGTATCAAATGTACTTTTAAGCAATAGCTGTTTAAAACTTCCTCTTTTTTACAAATATTTTTAAATTTTGCAGCTCAATGCGCAAAATTCTGACTGCATAGTTCTCTCTTGTTCGAGTACTATTTTGTACTCTTTCTACTCTTATTATTTCTTGTTATATACACTGCTGGCCACCGTAAATGCAACACTCTGAAGAAAGCATGCAAATAACAACAATTTTGGCATTCCCCGTTCCGCGAACTGAATCGCACCACAGGTCCTCCCCCGCAGAACCGGGGTCGGGGTTCAACCTCTTTCCCGGAACCTTATGAGGTCGGCGCACCGCACCGAATTTGGGGCGTCACTGGTCGTCAATTTGCTACCCACCAGGCGCACGGGCGAGCCCGTCGCAAGAAGTCATTACCCAGCATACCCAGGGAGTTACACCCGGGCTACTAGAACCACCCTGCTCTAAGACATGCCGAGCCGCGGGCCGGCCATTAAATGACCTTTCCGGAGCCCCCAGAACCACTAGGTTCATAATTTGTATATCCCCGGGGCCGAGACTGCCTAGGTACTGCCTAGGGCAGAGACTGCCCAATAGCTTCGCAGAGTTCTCTACGTCGACCCCGGGGGGACGGCATGCAAGTAACATGAAATTTACAACATGCATTAGCGGAGGTGAGATATGCAAATGATTAGAATTTCAGCGCAGACGCACATCACGCGCGCCTGAGGCGCCACTTCAAAGCGCTATTTAAGGCTTGGAGTTTTCGACGATTTCAAGTTCGGCGATTGTGTTTCTTTCAAAAAACTGATCAATTATGCCTCGTAATAAACAGCGATCATTGTTTGATCAAGTATCCGAGTTCGACAGAGAAAGGATAATGACCTACTGAGAGTGTGGATTATCTTTCAGGGAAATCGGTAGTCGTGTTGGACGAAACCAAATAACTGTAATGCGGATATGTGACCTTTGGATGCAGGAGGGTATGACGGGCCGATGTGTTCGATCGCATCCACCTCAGTGTACCACTTCACGTGATGACAGGAACACTGTGCGCATGGGAGTGACGATTCACTCAGTCACATCACGAACCATAGCAAAGCACATTCAGTCTCTAACGCATCATCCAGTGTCTGCGCGCACCATTCGACGCCGTTTACAACAGAGTGGTCTGTCAGCAAGACGCCCATTGTTTCGTCTACCCTTGACGCAGAACCACAGACGTCTCCGCAGCCAATGGTGCGATGAAAGAAGGATGTGGACGGCAGAATGGAATGAAATTGTCTTTACTGACCAGTAACGCTTCTGT
Organism: Stegodyphus mimosarum; assembly: GCA_000611955.2. Lineage (NCBI taxonomy): Eukaryota > Metazoa > Arthropoda > Arachnida > Araneae > Eresidae > Stegodyphus > Stegodyphus mimosarum. The sequence goes on from KK113444.1 coordinate 67,659, forward strand.
CTGCAACACCACGATGTTCGGATTCGAGTCTGGAGACACCGTGGAGAGAGGATGCTGAACAGCTGCGTTACGCACCGCCACACTGGTCCTGTACTGGGTACTATGGTATGGGGCGTTATCGGATATCACTCTCGCACTCCTCTAGTACGCATTTCCGGTACTTTAAACAGCCAGCGCTGCATCTCCGAGGTGTTGGAGCCAGTTGTTATTTCTTACCTTCAGGGCTTGCCCACAGCCATATTTCAACAGGATAATGCGCGACTACACGTGGCACGCATTGTCGAAGGGTTCTTCGTCAATCGTCACATTGAATTGCTTGTCTCGCCGGGTCGCTCTCCGGATCTTCCGCCGATAGAAAACATGTGGTCCATGGTTGCTGAACGATTGACCCAGATTACATCCCAAGCTGCCACACCAGATCAACTTTGGCAACGTGTTAAAGCTGCTTGGTCTGCTATGCCCCAAGAACACATCCAGAGTCTCTTTGAATCAATGCCGAGGCGTGTGGCAGCGGTGATCTCCAACAATGACGGCTGTTCTAGCTACTAATTCTGGAAGGAACCACACTTCACAGAAGTCTATAAATTTAATCATTTGATACTTGGTCAACATGTTATCTACTAAATAAATTTTGTTGTGATATCTTTTGTCTTTCTTGGTGTTGCAATTTGGGTGGCCAGCAGAGTAGTTTAAATATGTGCCAGTGTACAATGGAAAATATTGTAAGAAGGCAATTCTTTTCTTAGAACGATAGCCACCACTATACCGTTTTAAACAATAAGCAGATATAAGGGATTTTGAACCGTATACATTCCGTAATACAGAGTGATTGGCATTTAAGAAACCGGTGGTACTTGTACCACTGATGGTAAGCAAAGAAACAAAGTACTTTTAATGGTTAAAATATCTTGTTTAAGCAGTATCTTTAGCAGCAGGTATTTTGTCTTCGTGTTGCTTTGTAATATTTCCTGCTCTTCTACGTGAATTTAGAATATCGTCGTTTGTTTTTGAATTTTGAAGAACTTTCAATATGTTTTACATTTAACTTTTTGTGAAAAAAATAATAAAATAAACCTAGATTTTCAAAGTGGAAAAATGGCTAAGATTGACTAAGTAGAAAAGTTCTGACTTATAGGCAATGAATCCAGGATAATCTGCTAGCACTAAGAATACTGGAAAGGAAAGAGAAATTGTTTATAGAAAATGCAATGAAAGGGATTCATCATTTGGGTTTCCTTGAAATGAACCCTCAACCTCAGTGTGTCGTTTGCAGTGAACTATTATCCAATCAAAGCATGAAACCATCGTTTCTTAAAAGACATTTTGAATCTAAGCATGAAAATGTAAACCATAAATCTGACGAATATTTTAATAGAGTTCAAAATTAGTAAACAAGTAATGAAAGGTTTTGTTACTTCAAGTGAAAAAGCTTTAGAAGCTAATTACCTAGTAAGTCTAAGAATTGCCAAGACTGGGAAAGCTCATACTTTTCTAAAATTTCACTCTAAATATCAGAATTAAAGCACTATAACTTAAATTTTGATAATTAAAATGCTGACAAATTTTTAATCTAATATTTATATGTGCATATTTAATATAAATAGCCAATAGGTTGTGCAAATGGCAATATATATATATATACTTTTTTAACCCTTCTATTGAGAAATTGAAAAATAATCAATGTAAAATGTAGAGGTGGTATTGAAGTTTTTAAATTTTTGTTTCGAAGATAAGCGTTGGTCAAAAGTTTGAAAAACCGTTGGAGAAAACAGTATATTTTATATTGTAATTCCACCTCATTCGTATAATAAATTTATAAAATTTGGTTCATGATTCTAAGCAAATATGCGTGGGAAGATAAAAAAAATAATGTAAAGCATATCCTACGCTTTTCAAAATGGCTAAAAGTAAACAAAGTAGCTTTGTATCCAAATGGTTAGAAGATGAATTCAGCTCAAAAAGTATTTTAGTTTTGAAATATCAGATGTTTGTTTTCGTATTTTTTTGTTGACTGTAAAATGATATAAATAGAAAAAGATCAGTATGCTAAAAATACATTATCGTTTAAACAAAATGAAAATAGGAAGAAATAGATGGATCGATTACAATGTATACCTTTTTACAGAATTTCATCGCTATCAATAATTTTTGGTTTAAACGACAGTTCCGGCAAGTGGGGGTAGGTACGTGGGTTGTGGTATAAAGTGAAGACGCTTATTGTGTGCCATTAAAAGCATATACATCCGTTAAATTTTTTTTATAAATTTTTCACAAATCATTACAAAGAAGTAGCTTTTGACTTTACAGGAGTTGTTTGTATGCGCTGATATGCAATGCTGTTTATAATTTGGAAAAAATATAAAAAAACTTATGCTGCGTTTTTTAGCAACAGCTTCTTTTTTATTACTGAGATAAGATTTAGTTCGTTTCTTTAATCTATACCAGATATTACCTTTAGAAGTAAAAGCATCAAAAACATTTAAGCTTTAATAAAATGCTAGGGTAACAAAATGAAATGAAAGGGGAAAATAAAATTCGAAAGCAACCATATACAAAATGAGTACCAAACGAGCTAAAAAAAAGCAAACAAATCCGAAGTAAATTAAATTCTCATTGAAAGTATTAAATCCTATCAAAATCACACAGCATGAAAAACATTACATTTAATCATGAAATTCTAATTCTGCTTGAAAAAGCATGCGATATCAAAACAAATCCGTATTTTTAAAACTAATAGAATAATTTAAATAAAATTCAAAGTTGATTTTACCCTGGAAACAATCAATTGCAAAAACTGATGTCTTACTGAAACTAAATATTTTGCATCGCGTGAGAAATAAGTGTAGATAAATTTATATCGAATGATTTGTTAACGTGGCATAAAAATCACACTTTTCTCTGCTGTGTCTGCTTTCATTCACCTAAGCTGACATTTAAGGATCTTTTCCGAAAACAGGATCTGGTCTTTACAGATGAATCATTTGTTTAAGTAAACTACTCAAAGGCAGAAAGGAGCTCAAATAGTTTCAGTGTCATCACTATTCTCGCTTGCTGAATTAGTTATTTATGGCAGTAGTCATCTTCAACGGCGGAGGAACCTGCCTACCTTTCGAAGTTTTTTACTGTAATTGGATGCCGATTCGAAAAAAGAACGGACTCCAGTCTTTTATTCTGAGTTTTATCAAGTGAAGTATTTATTGCGGTTGCAGCTTTGAGAATAGAAGAACCTATCTACCACTCGAAGATTCTTTTTAACTGCAGCTGGGTGCCAAGTGAACGGGTATCATCAAGAACGCGAATCTTCATCAAGAACGCGAACACAGACCCCGCCTCTTGATTCTGCCAATACCAAATTAGCTGTTTATGGCAATAACCAACTCCGACTATGAATGAATTTACTTAGCACTTCGAAATGTATACAGCAAGAAGATATCACCAAACTGAGCTAGGGTTCTTCAAGAAATCGCAAATAGATCTTCATCTTGATTCCGCTGTTATTAAATGGCAGTAACTAGTTTCAAGTATTTTTACTTAGTTAATCAAAGCTCGTCATTTTTAATTTTAGGTGACTGATTCTACCCTGGCTTCCTGATCAAGTTAACCCTATACGAGTATAAAGAGTTTCAACATTAAATCTAGAGCCCACTTTTATTTCCTCATTCAAGACAAGCGCATTTCATGAGAAGCTATCAGTGTCTGAAACATTCAAGTCTAAAAAAAGGAAATAGAGTTTCGTGAAAGGAGTTACCTAGAAGTTACCTTTCTTTGCCTTTTCCTCCGTCTAATTCTTCCATCTGTAGTGACAGAAGGTCAATTTAGAGGGAAATTTCTCTTTTAAATGGCATATCTCTGTTCTTGCAATCTCATTTGAAGAATGATGAATAGGATCGGTGCGGTGATGAGAATTTTAGGTACCATTTCTTTTAACCGAAATGAAAGAGTGAGTATATTGCACCATTTAGAGTCCCAGTTACGTTTACCTTATAAAAAATGCCTCGTTATTGTGGAATTCATTCTCTCGCTGTTTGTTTCTTTTATTTTAACCCTCAGAGTGGCGTGGCTTTTAGAAGCTGTTCAAAAGACTTGAATTTAAACAACATTTACTAGCTAAATATGTATGCTTACTTATTTCAGTCTTTATTTTCATAAACTCAATTCATTAAGAGGACATTCATGTCGTTAAAGAAAGTAAGAAAGCAAAATATTTTAAGCTATAAGCTAATTTATACTAAGAAAGGAAACACTCTTTTGCCTTTAAGAATTACATTAGAATGTTGATAGAATACTTTCTTCTCATTGATCAGATCTGCATTATTATCGTTTCTATCACTTTTATTATTCAACCCTTGATACCTTGATACTTGCGTGATTATGCAGGCTACCTACTGCAATAGTAGTACTTACCTTCTCACATGAATGACCTCCGAAAAGGGCATGGTGATGAGAAGTTACATGAAATAATTCTCCGAACGAGATATCAGATAGTTCAAAGAATTGAAACACTTTCATTCTAGTATGTTGCGATATATAGTATGCGAGTATGCCGCTAGTATACAGCGAGCATACGTAGCAAATAATCATAATTAAAATATCCAAAGTCAGTAGTCCTTAATCAAAACGCAGGGCAGAGTCGTTGCATGTAGCCTAAAAATTCATATATGCGAAAATAATCATGGTACAAATATAATAGATGCTTAAAAATCACTAACAATCACATATAGCTTATGAAAACTAAGAGCTTAAGTATGGTAATTGCTGATTTTTTGTGAATTGGGATTTTTAAAGCAGATGCAGGCATTAACAGCGGTTAAAGAATTTCATTAAGCATATTGAGTGTGTGAGCTGTAAATGGTCTTGAAAAATAATCTTCAGCGATTATTTCATAATTTAATATAGTGGCAAATCTTGCGTGTTGGTTATTCTTGGCCTTCCTCTAGAAGTTATCGTTGAGTTTGTTAAAGTATTCTCGTAAATGTTCAATTCTGAGATCTTTATGAAAGTTCGTATTTCTATAAAATGGAGCACCTGTAATAATCCTCAGGAACTTGTTTTGGATGACTTAAGCTTGTTAATATCAGACTGTTTAGCATTTGCCCAGACAGGTCATGCATAAGTGAGGATAGGTCAGATGATAGCAGAAAAATCCTCTTTTTTTCGAGTTAAGCTAAGTCCTGAGGATTCCGAGTGAAGGAAGGAAAGTTTCCTGATAATGCCGTAGATTTTCCCACCGGTAATATTAATGTGGGTAGACCAATCAAATGTCCTATTGAAAGTGATTTCGAGGTATTTGGCACTATTTACCAGAGGGATGCTTTGACCGAAGAGAGAAATAGAGCAATTAAAGATGTCGGTACGCTTAAATCTTCTGATAAGTAGAATTTCTGATTTATCCGGATTAATACTTGTCCTTCATTTTCGACACCAAACTTCTATTGCGGGCGTTTTTCTTCTATGTAACTGCGGTGCCTAACACCAGGGTGCCTGGGTAATCAAACCCTACCCACATCGAACAATTACGTGTAGTTTTGAATTATGAAACTTTTAACAAAATTTACAAGTGAAAATCATAAATTGAGGGAAATACTTAATTGTCGACTAACATGTACATTAAAGTAATTCCAGAAAAACATATCATAACTTAACTTAGTGACTGTATAAGAAAGCAGGTGGTGTTTTTTCTTGTAATTTCTTCAGAGCATGATTTGGGTTTCTGGATTTTTGAAGGAGTGCTGTGTCGTCAGCATAACAAGCAAGTAGGAAATTGTGATCAGAGCTGAAATTGGGGAAGTCGTTCACGTAAATAAGATATAAAATTGGTCCTAAAATACTTTCTTGAACTAAGCCACCAGTAATGGGGTGCGCATCAGTATATGAATCTCCTAGTCTCACTGAGAAGGATCGATTCTCAAGGACTGATTTAATTAGCAGGATAAGCTCCCGGGGAATCTGCTGTTGAATCAGTTTGTAGATTAGCCCCTTATGCCAGACACGGTCAAAAGCTTTGGCCACATCCAACATGAGGAAAACTACACTAAGGTTGTTTCGAAGAGCAGAGCCGATGAACTCCGAGATTCTGACTAGTTGATGAACTGTAGAAAGTCCCTTCCGAAAGCCGTATTGTTCGTTAGGCAAAAATCCCAGATGCGCTTGGAGTCTGGTGAAGATGATACGTTCTAGAATCTTTCCCAACCAGGAGAGAAGGCTGATCGGGCGATAACTGGATGGAATATCAAGTTTTTTTTTAGGTTTTTGCAGCCAAAAGATGTTTGCATGTTTCCAACATACAGGGAAGGTGTGTAAGGCAGGCGTTATAAATTCCTACCAGCTTGCATATGGCGTTGTGAGGTAGATTTTTGAGTAGCTTATTTGAGATCTGATCACTACCAGGAACTTTTCTAGTTTTGGAGTGCTTAATGATGTCTGTGACTTCCCGAGGGGTGGTGAGTCGGATTAAACCAGGTGTCGATGTGGTTATGAATGACTGCGATGAAGGCTGGGTCGGCAGGAGAGTCGTGGGGAACAAACTCTTCAGTCAGGTGAGATACAAAGACGTTTGTTTTATCTTGATTGGTTATTATTCAAATCTATCTGATTAGATTTTTGTATGTTACTATCACGTGGTTTTCAGAAACGTAGGCTGTAAATAGTATTTTACTCTCACGTGACGTGGAAAAATTCCTGATTGGCCGATGCTATCTCAGTAGAATTTTATTCATATTTATTTATTAATTTATCCCAGTTCTGCATTGTTTTAAATAGTTATTCTTCGCTCAATAAGTGCTCTACTGCATCAGTTTCATAAAAGATATGCCATGCCTATAGCTTTTCAATAGTTGCTATACATCACCTCAACAGTCATCGCTCACCTCAACAAACTTCACCAGCGGCTCCTCGATGGCGCCATATTTTCTCGACTTCGCTAAGGAAGATGAAAATCGTTGGAATTCTAAGCTTTACTAAGACTACCCAGCAGGTTAAATAATTGCTGAGTAAAGGCCGTTAAGCCGAATGCTCCTATACCATATATCACCGAATTATCACTTGTGTTATTCAAACAACAAAATAATGTAATAATGAACGATGCACTAAAATTCGCTTAAATTTTTCTACGCCAATTTCATCTACATTTAGCTATTTTAAGCAATCCCCCGTTTTATTATTTATTCCCTCTAATAATTAAACCTTATTTTTGCGTTTCATTGCATTGGATTAAAATTGTGAACAAAAGAAACTCCAAAATTATCCTCATTCTTGTGTTTTAAATTTTTTTACACAAACGTGAGTTGAAGAATTACCTTGTGCTCTACGTAGGCTTCTTCCTTTATGATGAACGGTGCAATAGTCCTTAAACGTGTGCATTCCCTCTAAATAGATTTTTCATCGCACATTTTTTATGCTCCGCTTCCATCAATTCTTTGTCTACAGACTATCAGCCAGCTCGCAAAGCACCTTTAAATTCTCTAAAGTTTTGATAGTCTGGGAACCAGCTGATTCTGCTGCAGAGAGAATGTAACAGCATCTCGAAATCCAAATGTTTAATCAACGTTATTGTGTTTATGCTTTTCTTGAGCTCTCTTGACGTCCAACTAGCACAGAATTTATGGAATGGTTCGCCTGCATCATCTCTTGCATTTGCTAAAATTTCTCATTAGTGGTACAGGATGTCTCTCTTTTTGTAACACATTTGACAGGCCACTATCAAACTTCTCGATTCACTTATACACACTTCTACATGACGAACTTGGAATTTGGAACATGTAGGTACATATGGCGTATAGCAGAATGCTGCTTTAACCATAAATAGTGGAAATGTGCCCTAAGGCGCTGGGGTATGGATAATGAATACAAGCGTGTAACACGGTTCTCCAAGAGGCAACATAAAGTACGAATCTTGAAAATAAATGTAAAATTTTGCTGTCCGAACTGTTTTTTCTTCGATGTAAATACTAGATTTTAGCGAAGAATTTACACAAATTCCCCAGTCTTTGCAAGAGAAAAAACAAAGTTCGGGCTTTGACTCCATAATCAAGCACTGCCCCTGTATTATGTTCAAAGCCTTCCATGAATTTCAGTTCGTGATATGACGCGATCAGTGATCAAACCTTAATCACATGACTATTTGATCAAGGTTTGATCATTGATCGCATCATTGATCGATGACTAAAACTTGATCGATCATTGATCGATGTCTAAAACTTGATCACATGGCTATAGTGTTTCTAATACTTTTGATCACATGACTATAGAAACACTAAGCATGCATGCGCAAAAGCGTGAGCATGTTGTTGACTTATTCTGATAATTTTAAAATATATTTTCATACACAGTAGTATCTCCTTTAAGGGACACCTCCGAATAAGGAACAGTTCTAGCCAATGGACAATTCCGTTGGTCCTGGTCGCTTTGTATAGGAACCTTAATGTATTTACCTCTTATTAAAGCTCTCTGAAAGAGAAGTTTCAAAAATAAGATATAGGTAGAGAAATAAATAAAAGAAGAAATGCTGTTTGTTAGTAATATTTTGAGGTTTCAAAGGAAATTTTGTGCTCAGTGAAAGATAGTTATGTGTCAAGGGAATAATAAAATGAAACGTTAATCTCTTTCTTTAGAAATATGCTATCTTGTATGGCAGAAGAGAACAATATATTAAGAGAAAGCAAACTGCTCTATCAAAAGGATATTTCACATTCATGGAATTTCAAAGTCAGTTATTCTTGCTACAGTTCTCAAAGAAGAGGAGCAAACAGTTTTATCAAGTTGTAAAGCAATCCAAGACAGAGACCTATGGAAATGGTCGTGACAAAACTGAAGTACCTGATAAAGCAAAGGGGGATTCACGATGTGAATAGTTTGTTCTTTTATTCTTCTTAGATTTTGCTAGGATTGGGGAATAATGAAGTTTAGTTTTATACGGTAGTAATGTAGTAGTGTAGTTTTTGTTATTTTTATATGTCATTAAAAGAGTTATTAACATTAAACCAAATAGTTGCTATAATTCAGAAATTTGAAATATGTACAAACCAAGCACGTCATGTGCTAAAGGCGAGAGAAGAAATAAAATTATCATGTATTACAAATTGAATCGGAAGATGTAAAACAGGGTCTATGTGACTAAACTCAAATTTTACAGGAGCAAAAATATCAGAAGGCATTTAAATAGGATGAATTACGTGGATCCTAGTCACATCGATCTCATGATTTTTCCTTATTGCTATCTGACAGTCTTGTGAGAAATGGGACAGTTGTTTCTTTGCTGCTCTTGCAAATTTTGACAATTGTCACATGGCCCCTATTTATACCTTCCGCTGCAATTCAAAAGAGCATTCCAAGAGTAAGAAATTTACAAACTGAAGCATGTAGGTAGTGTCAGCTGGCTTTATCCTGCAAGAGCAAGCAATACTCCTATAGAGTGTTACTGCAAGAAAAGGCAAACGAAATTTTGGAACGTCTGGGAATACAAAATTTCAAAGCATAAAATATTTGGCTAGAGAAACTTGAACAAAAACATACGTTATTTTTAAGATTTGTCATGAAGAAAATTCAGTTACAGACTGGATAACCTGTAACAGACTGTAAAGAAAAAAGAAAGTAAATGAAACTTGTGAATCATATGAGGCTAAAAACATCTACAGTGCAGATGAAACTCGATCATTTTACTGGATTTTGCCTAATAAAACTCTATGCTTCAAACGAGAAAGGTGCTCTGGTGATAAAAGCTCCAAGGAAACATCCCACCTTACTATTTCGTTGCAACAAAAAGCAAAGTTTAAGCAACCACTTGTAACTGGTAAGACGGGAAAAAAATCAAGATGCTTCAAACACGTAAATCCAAAAGATTTATCGTTCCATTGGTATCGCAATAAAAAAATCACATAAAGCGTCATGTCAGAATGGCTGAATGCTCTTGATGAACAATATCTAGACAAATAGAAAAATTCTGCTATTTTTTGACAATTTGCCAGCCACCTACCAGATATAAAACCTGAAATAAATAAAATTAATGTTTATTCCACCTAATGCAACATCAGCCTTTATACCAATGTATAATTAAAAGCTTTAAGGTTCACTACAGAATGCTCTTTCTACAACATGTTCTTTGCCAAGATGTTTGCAGAAACAGAGACTAGCTTGCAAAATGTGTCAATGTATTAAATGCCATTCAGTGGAAAACAAAAGCTGTTAAATACGCATCACAAAGCTATTTTCAGCACTGTTTGAAAAAAGCAGGATTTGAAATTCCAGTTTCGACCACCCAAGGTGAAAATACTATTAATGAAAATGAATTGTTTGAACTTGTCTGTAGCAGTACTCAAAGAGAAAATTCTTAGAAATCGATAAAGACTCGTGTACTGAATTAGGACATAAAATCTTCTATTTTAACTGAAGTTGATGATGTGAACGTTACCAAAAATAGTTTGAAAAGTAGTGAAGAATACGAAGAAGAAACAGACAAAATATGCGACATAAAATATTACACGGATGCTTTAAAAGATCGCCCCAGATCAAATCTTCATTGTAATTATTGGTGACAAGATCATCAGTAACTTTAATATCCACTTGGAAAAAAATGCTTACAATGTACACACTTCCAAACAAAGCAGTGTAATGCATTTCCAATGAATTTCTGTAAGCTTCCAATAAATTCTGTTGTTCATTTCAAATACATGTTTGCAATAATTAAATTTTTATTAAGAATTTTCATTTTCCATTGTGGTGTTGCAAATGTGACTCCCTAATCTAATGTGATACTAAGAGTATCAAATATAAATCAAGTCTGCATAAATTTAACTAACCTAAAAATTAGTGGTGTACATTGCGTTTACTCTTTAATAATAAGAATATAAAAATGGTTGACTTACTCAATAACCCCCATGCATGAGACTTGTAGATATCTTTTAAAGACTCGTTTATTATATCACAAGAAACTTCTCTGGGTTATTCTACATCATACATGTTACAAAAACTATTCATGAAGGACTTACAAGTACTGTCCAATATGCTAGACATGGATGCTATCAACATCGTTCATTTTTAATGGAAAGTGCAGGTTCTTAATCTAAAATCATCGATGGTACAATACTTATTAACAATTTCCAAAATGCCTATTTAAGGTCCGGTGTATTTTCCGCGAGCAATTTCTTGTATATGTACCCAATTATCGAGCACATGGCCGTCACTTCGAAGATACGAGTTGCGTAGATTATACACACTGAACACAAAGCACAAGAGGTATTTTCTTTTGAGGTAGATTCATCTTATGGACTCGCAGCTCCCCCCGGGGGTTGACTCAGGAGAATTCCTGGGAAGTACTGGCTAGGATCTGTACTTAGACAGTCTCAACCACGGGGGTAAAATATCAGGTACTATTGTACCTTATTCTTCACAGGACTAGAACCCGGGTATTGTACCTAGGATGGGATCAGGCTCGACAGGGACCGTACTGGTACTGGCTTGTCCGCTCCCTTGGCTGTGGTGGAGCTGATATGAAAAACCAGGAGGAGGGCGTGGGACCATGCCCGTATAACCACAACGGTAAAGTTAGGGCGTCCCCGTCTCTCCGTAACGAGTGAACGAACGAGTATGGACTCGCAGCATGACCTATTAATATCATCCAGAGTTCTTATCTCTCAATTATGCACTTTTCATTAAATTGAAACTTGACTTCTCCTCCATCTCAGGTAAAAATATCACATCGACGTGATGATGCTTCAAGGAACGATGGCGCGAGACGTGTGAGGTCTTAGAACGACGTTGCGAAGAAAGAGAGCGAAGAACCAGTCCGTCCAGTTTTTTATACAATGCGGCGCACGTAGCAGCCCGCGATTACGATTACAGCGGCGAGAACGATACACTATGCGCGGTGAGAATTCTATGTTCTCACATCCATAAACTTCAAATTCAAATGACCTGTGACTATGTCATTATTTAAAGCTTGATATTACCAGAATTCCTAAGTAAATTATATTTATTAGTATGTCCCCTCTGAAAAAGAGACACTTCCACTTAAGGGACAAGATGCCTGGGCCGGTGGGTGTTCCCTTTTGGGAAGTACTATTGTACTTGCTTTGCAGCGATAATCCGTAGTCGCATTATTAACCAATTAGCATAGTTATTATCAAACAGTTACAAGAGTAGTTCACTACCACGTTTTATGTAGAAAACGTCTATATAGATGAAAGAAATTCGTTTAGCAATCGTAGATGGTTTAGGGAACAGAGTCGTGCTCTTGAGCGGCACTGGGCGGTTGCTTGAAAATACCATGCGGAACAGTGCATGAAGATAAAATTTGCCACTCGTCGTGGACAAAGCGTCCGTATAGTAAAGCCAAAGAATATGTACTGTTAAGAAAGAAAACTTCGCAAAAGCAGAAGTGGCTCTCTTCCAACGAAAAGGGAAACAACTGCGCATGCGTGAAATATCTGTCGCCAAAGTTCGAAGCTGAATGTCGAAGTTGGTTTGGACAGGTTCGACCGTTGCGTTTAGCAAGAGTTTAAACAAAGAATAGGTTATTTGGTTTCAAGTAGCGCTATGGGCAATGGAAGTTCAACAGCCAGTGAAAGTGAAACTTCACCTAATATTTCATCATTTCCGAGTTTAAATTATCGCGACAAGTCAAACAACGATTCATCTTAACCCGTGTTTCTCAATTTCCTATACACGTCGCGGAGGGGGAAAATGTCGGCTAGGTACCAAAGAACCGGTATATCACAAAGGGGAAATTCTCGCCAACAGATTCCGCCGCCAAATCTCTTGGCGAATGTTCCCTTTTCTTTATAGCGGCGTTGCATACAAAGTGGTTTACATTACGTCTATGGAGCCATTCCTTCTTTACATAGAGGTTCTTTGGTAAAGCGGCGGCTGCGTTGTAAACTAAAACAACCGTTAGCAGAATCTAAAGAAACAACTAAATTTATATAATAAAGAACAGTATATTTCTTTAATTTTTTTTTCTCTTTCCCAAAAAATTTAAGTTTTAACTTTCGCAAATTTGTTTCAAATATCCAATATAAAAAGTTCAAAATCAGATGGAATACATTTCTACAGATTTCCTACAGAAGAGCAGAGGGTAATTGATTATTTTACACGTTTGTTATTTCAAAGAGGAATAGAAATGTGATTATATTTAAACGTGAGAATAATTTTATCCTGCATGGTATGGTTTCTATATGACTATGTGCCCATTAAACATATTTGTTTGATATACATAGGAGAAAAATTTATATGATTTACAGTAAGCATCTTATCATCAACATTTAATCTTACACAGGTGACTTGCATTAAAAATAAACATTTTAGTAGTCTTTTTTATTTAATTTATGTAGTAGTTTTTTTAATGAAAGTTGTACTGGGTTTAAAAATAGTTTTAAATACTGAATCATTTACCTCTTTAATGCACATTTCTCATCTTTTACTAATGTATTTGCTACAAGAATGAAATTCTGTTTAAATGTAAAATAATCACATTTCTATTCCGCTTACAAATAACAAAAGTGTAAAATAATCAAGCACTAACCTTTGCTCTTCTGTAGGAAATCTGTAGACATGTATTCCATCTGATTTTGACGAAATCTTACACGTGCAACCTTTAAGGCTGCAGTATCGGTACGCCATTTTGGCCAAAGCTTTGGAGAGAAAAGGAGCAAAACCACGGAGTGTGAGCAAAACAAATTCATATATGAATATCCAATGACTGAAAATAAAAGGAACATGCGTAGTTTTACTGAATGTGTTTCCACAGCGCCACCGCTACGAGCGCTGCGGTCGCTTCGAATCGCAAGTTCTCCCATTGAAGTGTCGACGCTTTGCTAATACGCTTGGGTCACAGAGGTATATATTGCAACATGTAATGGACTGAGCAAAAAAGCTAAACAAAATTAGTGAAGGACATGAGGCTAAAACCATCCACAGTGCAGATAAAAATGGACCATATTATCGAATTTGCCTAATAAAACTCTGTGCTTCAAAGGAAAAAGTGCTCTTGTTGTAAAAACTTCAAAAAAATCTCGCTTGGCTACTGTGTTGTCACATGGAAATCGAGTTTAACAACCACTTGTATCACAATAAAAAATCCTTGAAAATGCGGCAATATGTGTAATAATTAAGTACGCGAACATAGAATAATCTAATATTGGTATGGACAACGTTGTGTTCTGCGCGATATTCGCGGAATGCTAATTGATTCGATTAAAGTAAAAAGTCTTGGAGAACATAAAGCATAATATCACGATCGTTGACTGCTTCTCATAGGCAACAATTTCTTCGCCGCCCCATCCACCAAATGTAAAGCAGAAATCATTGTAATTAATCGGTTTTACATCAGAATTGCAGCCTTTGGACCAAGGTACATTTAGAATCTTCAATGCTTTTAGAGTCATTAGGTTATACTGATGTAGGAACGTCAAACATGTGCAATATCCTTGCCGGAATTGGAATTCCCGCCCCCCAGACCTCCCGAATATACGTTGAGTGTGCTTCTAGTTATACCACGAAGTATGCGGAAAGGAGAGCGAAAATATCTTAATGGTTTCATTATAGAAAACTGTTTCTTACGCCATGTTCTTTGCTAAGCTGCTTACGGAAACAGAGGTGAGCTTGCAAAATGTGACAATGTATTGAATGCCATTCCGTGGGTAGTAAAGGCTGTTAAACCTGTATCACAATAATAGTACCACTATTTTAAGTAAGCAGGCCTTGAAATTCTGTTTCGATTGTCCTGGGCGAAATGGCTACTGATGAAAACGGTTTCTTTGAATTTGTCAAGTAAGTGGCAGGTGTTAAATGTAGGAATATTTAGAAATCGATGAAAACTGGAGTACTGAAGACTTGAAGAACAGCATAATTTTTTTAACTGTACTTGATGGTGTCAACTTAAACTAAAATAACTAGGAAAAGAATGAGGAAGACAAGAACAGTCTGATGAAACTTGTGAAAACAAACTGCACAGACGCCTTAAAATACACCTCCCAATTCGAAAAATTATGGTAACGGTTGGTGACAATGAAGGTCTTAAGATTATCAGTAACTTTAACATTTTAAAATTCACGTGGGAAAAAAATACTTGCAATGTACAAACATTCAGACAACTATGTAAAGGAATTATTTTCAATAAATTTCTGTATTGAAAAAACTATGTTATTCATTTCATACATTTTTGAAATAATTAAGTCTTTTAAATCAGAATTTTTTTATTAACTTCAAATTCAAAAACATTCTTGCGACTATGTTATTTATTTACATATAACTTATTCAAAGTTTGATACAACCTATATTCCTAAATAAATTACATTTTTACTATGTACTTTCTGAACAAGGGACAGCTCTATTTAATGTACAAAATCTATAGTCCGCTGGGTGGCCCTTAGTGGGCATTGTATTTCCTTTGCAGCCACAATCCGTTGGTCGCATTATTGTTTCATTTCGCAGCTCATTATTTCTTAAACAATTAGAGAGAGAAATAATTATCATTTTTTGTGTAAACAACGTTGGTATGGATAAAATAAATAAATAAAATGTAACGAAAATCTAAAAGCTTTCACTTTACATTATGCTCAAAGGGCGTTTATTTAACGTTTTGTGGGTTACCTTCATTTATTAAGTACCATGTTCTTCGCACTTAAACCATAAAATTGAGTTCAACAGCAATATCGCAAAATAATTTTAAAATGAGCATATGTTTTTAATTTCCGATACAGATTCTCGCACGCTGGAGACAAAAATGTTTTTTTTTCGTACAGTGCTGTCATTGTTCGCTTGGAAATCGTTGAGTTCGTTCATCAAAAATTCGTTAAAGTTTTACAAAATATGAAATGGATAATAAAACAGAATTCCAAATTTGGGCTTTCAGATGCCCATATTAGGGTGGAAACCTACGTTATCCATAATTCGATGGCTCTAGGTACCGTTGTTTTATCACAATGCGAGAACACGTATATACATCTATGCAGATTCTTCGATATTTAATTTCTTTAAATATAATACAGAGCTCTAATATTTGGCGGAAACAATTTGAAAAGTGAACCGACATTTGTAGTGAACCAACGCAAAATGCCAAAACGAAATTAATAGTCCTTCAGGGCAAATTTTCCCTTTGGACTAGAAAAAAAAGGCGTTGGAATTACGCGGAACCAGCTGGATATATATTCAAAGTATTCTTGAGCGGCCGTGCACGCGTGCGTGAAATGCACGAAAAATTAACCGAACCTTAGGGTTGATAGATGAGCGTATTCTTTAATTGTAGAGGTGCTTTTTAAACTTGTTAATTAACCAGTTAGGAACAGATGGAATTCCATTTTTATCTTAGAAGCAAAAGAAATGCCGAGCACCGCGTAATGTAACAGAGCAATATAACATGACAAGGAAGAAACATTTTAATGTCAAACTCTATAACCATTTGCAATATTTTATTTCTCATTGAAGAATGACGAATATAAAGCATAAAAAAAGACATTTTGAAAATAAAAATAAAGACTCTTCATAAAGACATTTTGATGTTTTGAAAAAGCAAAAACCACTAACATCATTGGCTCAATGAATGCATTTTATAAAGTAAAAAATATCATAAAACTTCCATTATCCCAATTCACGCGATAGTGAGTTGGGTGTAAAACGAAGTCTGGAAATTGTCTGCTGCCAGATTATTTTGTTACGGTTCAAGAAAGATCTGTAGTGGTTTTTTTTCATATATATATATATATATATATACACCTAATATTCTAGTTATTTTGTCCAGAAAATTTTTCTTTTGGTGTTTAGGAGAACTAATATAATTCATAACCAATCATTAGATTTCGTTTCAAATGATTTTGTTCTTTTTCTTTCTTTTCTTAACAAATAATATCAGATATTTTGAACACCAAATGCATCTGACTTCATGTTAAAATAAACTAATCAAATTCTTCTCCAGTCATAAGATTTCATTTCATATGTTTTTCCCCAAAATATTTTGGGCTAGTGTTGAATTAAGTTTTTGTACTGCCTGGTGAAATAATTATTGCTTTGCTGGCTTGAAACATGAAAGAAACACTCACGGAGTTGCATAGAATGTTACCAGCTATAAAGCTACGCACCCAATACAATGAGCAGATTGAACAGTATGTAATTCATGTAACTATCATATAACCTTTTCTCTTGCCTATTTCGTATTGCCTATTTCTCTTGCCTATTTCGTATAAGCAGAATTTAGCAATTACTAGAATATAATGCATTAAAGGAAACTGGTAAATGCAAAATTTTATTCTGTGATTTTCTGCTTTCTTTTGAAGTGTCCTTTTCAGAAAATTCTGTAATTGTAGATTCACCAGCGGCTGAGTTGAAAAATCGCTATACACTGGTAGTTCCATCCTGGGTTCAATTCCAGGCGAAAGGGCTGGCTGCATGGGCGTTTCCGAGGTTTTCTCCATATGTAAGGTGTATACTAGTGAGTTTGCTTGGAACGTTCTCCACGGAGGTATCCCTTCTTTTAAGCAGACAGCCCTAGTGAGTTTCGAGATATTCAACTAAGCCAAACGAAATCAAACCAAAAACAAACTTGTAACTGTAATAATCAATTTTATACTTTTTGCAAGGTGCATGTAGTGTTATTTACTTGCCAATATGATTGCATAGTTCCGATTCCGAAATACTTTTGTATTAAACCATAAAAATATCTCAAAACAAACTTTAGGTAAACTATTATCCTAGTCATGCAGACAAAGTCCAAAGGAAGGCCCATAATCATCTCTTTTAATTCAAACTGAATACTCCCAGATTGTATGTGTCAAGTCGGTCACTAATGCAGTGGATATGACAATAGAATAAAATTTATTATAATTTTCCTAATGCAGCATTGTAATCTTATAGTACTAACCAGATAAGTAACAAGTCACCGAAATATTCAAATATTTCCATAGCCTATATTACAAGTACTGCACTTTGCCAAACATTTTTGATAATAGAATTTTCAGTTAGACATGTGTTTGAATCATTTCTGTTGCTACTTTAATGTATACAGTTTCCATTCCAAGCTTAAGTCCTTTAAGAACTAATTGTTTAATGAAAATCTTGAGCGTTTTCCTTACCTCCTCGTTTAATTTACATACAAAATTCATTGATTGCATTCTTTATTAACTATTCCTCTTTAATTTGTAGCTTCATTAGTTTAAGTTCTTCTATTCTTAAAACCAAGGTTCAGCCAGGGGCTGTCCAAGAAGGTCGTTGATTACTAATAGTTCAATCAAGATTCAAAATTCAGGGTCAGCACACAGCGAGGTCTCTCTAAGGTGACCAGCCGCACATAAAAAACATCTTTGCAAGTGGCCGCCTTAGAGAGGTGACGCTCAATACCAACATATACTTATGTTCTCAGAAATACTTTTATCTTTTAGAGGTGGTTGTCTTAGAGAGGTTGCCTTCACGAAATGAATCTCTCTAAGGCGACCAGTCACACTTCCAGAATTTTCTTTGCGGGTGATCGTCTTACAGAGGGAATGTTTCAATACCAAAATGTACTTGTGTTTTCAGAAATACTGGTCTCGTTCAGAGGCGGTCATCTTACGGAGGTAACTTCGCCACGAGTTGGTTCTGTGAATACACACACATACACATATATCAACATATATGCATATATCAACATTTCTAACATTACAAATAAATACCTGCATCAACCATCATCTCTTTAACGAGGCCGCGTTTAAACTATTTTTCTCCGTGTTAACACTGAGGTGAGGAAAGGAATTTCCCTCCCTCCCCCGCTCTCAGAAGAAGCAATATAGCACCATTCTTGTTAATGTTGTTATGGGATATTAGTGTTATCGTCCTGCTGGATAGTAGGCTGTAGTAATGCAATAAATAATTTACTATATTACAATTTTTACTATGTTTTACTGTTTAGATGTTTATAATAAAAAATAAAATACCAACACTAACTGTGAATATGAAATAATATGAAAAGAAATAACAGTAAAGCCATGCATGCGTAATTGTGTCTATGCATTCAGAGAACCTTTTATACAGTTAAATAGTTCTGAAATGGGTTTTCTATGCGTGGAATTTATTTTTTACCTTCACTTTTATCCTAAAAAGCAATGTGCTTGAAGACTGAAAAGTGTTAATTTCAGACTCGATAATTTGGTTCAGTGTGTTTACATAAGATGCACATTGCAATCTACTAAAACTGTATTTTTGAAAATTTGTTTTTTTGATTATAATTTAGAAATACTTTTTTAAAGATTATTCATGTAAATCTTTATCATTTGAATACTATGAACGAATAAATTTGAGCATACCTTTCTTAAAAAAGATTTTGCATGGTCAAGTTTTCAATTTTTCGACTAATGTGATGTGGGTGAGCAGAAGGAATATTTTTCTATGTCATAAAAAATGTACTCATTATATTTCGCAAACAAAAAATGTAAGTTCTTTTTAAATGAAGTAAACACTGAAATATTTAATGTGCGCATTCAATGAGGTAGGCAAGAAGTACAAGCCAAGGAATCTTTTTTGCATTACTAAAATTGCGTGAAAATTTAGTTGATTATAGTAGCTTACATTCCTTAGACTGTTTTTTTTTCTTTTTAGTCTATATTTCTGTACAAGTATGAGACTAGAACCACATGGTTACATTAAATATTTTGTGCTATTTTGTTAAAACACATATAATCAAACATTTTTATGCATATTTAATTTTCATCATTATTAATTTCATGAAGAAAATTTCAAATGTTCTTTTTTCATAAATTGCTTTTGAATCCAGTTGGCTTAGAATCCAGTTGGCATCCTTAGCCAGTTTGCTCAGAAATACTTCCGAATGGCCACTTTCTCCTTTCTACTATTTAAAATTCATACAGGTATTTGCATAGTCAAATTATCCAACTCAGTCCTCCATTAGCCTATTTCTTCTATTGTTACATTTCTAATTTTTCATTACCTTTCAAGCAATGGGATTTTTCGCTGTAGTCTTTCACTTTTATTTAAATGAAATTAATGTTATAAGGTATTCTTCTTCGCATGCCTCCGTTGGGTAGTGGTCAGCGCGCTCGACGCGTAGCCGAGAGGTCTGTGGTTCGATTACCGTTGAAGACGTTGCTCATTTTTCATGTCTCTCGCTTCTAATTAATCTAACGTCTCTACAAAGTAAATGCCAAAACTTTTACAAAAACATGGCTTTTCCACTTTCAGGAAATATCACATTCCTTCATATATTGTCTCATGGTGCAATTCGTTAAAATTGGAAGATCGTGGTTCGAATTCTAAGGAGACTGCAGTTGAATTTTTATGTTCCCTGACCTGACATGTATAATAGCGTACAGACTTCCCTTAGAAGCACTGTATATGCAAAAAAGTCATAGAAATCATTTTGCATAAGTTTTGGAACATTTTGCACATCGTTTGGATGAAAGCAAAACTACTTCTGTCAAAACCATCTACAAGTATCGAACGAAAATGGTACGAGTTCATTCCAAGTAATAATGAAGCTCTAAATAGAGTCATACCAGATAACTAAATACAAAAGTGATAACTCTAATGAGTTGTAACATCTTCCAAGACTGAAAAGAGAGTAAAAATTTAAAGTCACAGTGGCAAAACTGCTAGTGAAAGTAATTAAAGATAAAAAATTGAATTATCTGCAGTGCTGCCATAATAACCGAAAGGGAAGCATATTACGATAATATTCTGGTATGCCTTAATAACTTCAGATTAAGAAAAATCAAACTAACTTACCCATATATAGTACCAAAATATACTCAACACATTTCACCTATGAAACACATGTTTTATTCAACACCATAACTGTAGCAGAAATACTGACAAATATTGGTCGAAAGGAATCTACATAACCGCGGTTGCAATCACAAAGATGAAAATTTTCTAACATCACAAAAATCTTTTCTTAGGTTTCAAAGCCCTGCTAGCAGGAGAATTTAGGACATTCAAAAGATAAAAAATGTCCGGTTCATTTCGCATAGTTGCCATTCTCGTTCACAAGTATGAAATATAAATAATCACATGGAGAAGTGAGAGGACATGTCAGCGGTGATGGCGGTGCGGAATGGCCTTGGAAGAAAATTTGCCCGACGTATCTAGCAGACGTCATCTCTAGCTCGTCTAAATTGCCCAACCGTCATTGACGCTTCCGTAGACCACACCTCAGGGTGAAGTGAAGAGGAAAAAGCGAGTGAACTTCGAACCAGTCTATTCATAGTTTCTTCAGCCAACGTCCGTTGCCACTGTCGAAATGGATTTCGGAGTGAAAAAGGTGAGGGCTTGCCATCACAATACTAATGACAAGAATGTAAACACCAATTCTGTAACACCTGTAATGCATTTTAAAAATTGTAACACTTACTATCACAATTCAAAGCTCTGTTTGAGATTCCTATGTAAAGACATAGCCACATATTTTGTTTCCGTAACTGCAACTGTTAAATATCTGTAAGATTTCAGTTTTCAAGATTTCTGAAATCCTTGAGTCTATAGGTTCCGGTTTCACGTAATGTACGCACAACTGCATCTGCAAACTATAATTGCATTTCTACTAATACACAGAAATAAATGCATGATTGTAATCCCTGCAGACCCAGCCTTTGGGGTGGTGTTGGCTAGGTAGTAGATAACTTACTACTGGCTGGACATAATGGCTTGAAGCATGCTTGTGTGTGTTTATTTTACGAGCTCTTAATAGTGTTCATAAAATACTAACTTCTACATTGCAATTACAGTGCACAAACACTAGAACGTTCTAGTCAATATTCGGCACTTTTAGTGTCAATATACAGTAGAGTCCGTCTTAACCGGTCTAAATGGGACCGGGGTTAAGCCGATGAAGCGTAATGCCGGTTAAAGCGGAAAACGGGAGAAAATTATTTAATTGATGGAAATGCACTTTTTATGGCTAAAGTAAGTATTTATTTAATGTGTCAACTTATTACACAAGCTTTGCATACAATTAGTAGGAATATTTAAAAAAATCAGTCCTTTTTTTGCTGAAAGCTGGGAATTCGGGTTTCGCTGCATAATTTCGTACTTTTTTAAAAGCATCACATCAGTAGAGGAAGCCGATACGTGTGGCTTCCCATAGCATAAACATTTCCAATGCTTTTGCTCCATCTTATACAGATGGAGCGAATATCATACAAAGATAATACGGATTACATATATGTTATCACATACAGTTGGAGGAAAAGCATAAATGCTTTTGCTCCAGCTGTATGTTATGTGACGGCGATTACATTGACATCGATGTCGGAGTCATCATCATCGTAAATCGCATCAGCGACAGTTCCAATGACGTCGTCATCTGATAAAGTTGATGCTTTTGCTTTTCTAATGCTTTTGGTGCATTACATTTCCAATGCTTTTGCTCCATTTCCAATAATTTTGTTCAACTTGCGCTTTTGCTTTTCCTTCATCTGTATGTGATATGCCGGAGATCGCATTTTCATTGATGTGGGAATCATCGTCATCGTAAATCACATCAGCGACAGCTCTGATGATGTCATCGTCTGATAAAGTTCCTTGCTGAAGATCCATATCAGCGGTCAAACACCGCTGCTCGTCTTCACTATCGACAGCTTGGCATCCACTAAGGCATTTGAATGACGTTAATAATTACTGAATTTTAATTTTTTTGTCATTTGTTTTCTTACTTTTCGATTTTCGTACTTAAATGAATTGCGCCGTTTAAAGCGAAGATCCGGTTAAACACAAGCGGTTAAGGGAAGTCTGATGCATTAAATTACAGAATCTTAAAGCTATACGAATACCGGCGCATCCATATGAACACCACCCAGGAAAGAAAAATAATATCACATTAAGCATGAAAAAAGAAGTAAACGAAAAGAAATTCCCTCAACTCTATACAGACGGTTCCGGCGTAGAAGAAGGTAAAGGCAGCGCAGTCAAAATCTACATAGATCCCAATTCGACAACAGAACAAAAGTTCCACCTAGATCAACAAAATAGCGTATTCCAAGCGGAATCAGTAGCGCTCCTCCAAGCAATAAAATACAGCATCACAAACTCCCTAAAAACAGCATATATCTTTACAGACAGTCTTTCAGCGATGCATGCCATCGCAAACCCGCACCACCGATCAAAATTAATCCAAGAGATTACAGAAAGAGCTTCAGCATCACAAAATCAACACTTCTTTGTCACTTGGTTGAAGGCACACGCAGGAACAAAAGGCAACGAGGAGGCTGACATCCTAGCCAAAGAAGCAGCTAGGGGTCAAAATGCACAAAACTTATCAGTACCATGGCCTGGCTCGCACCTTAAAAAAATCATAAGCAACAAATCTAAAACTGAATGGCAGAACTGGTGGGACAACGCCGAACAAGGAAGAAGAACTTATCAATTGTTCCCAAAAGTAGGCACTGCACCCAGTGTAATAACAAGAGAAATAACGTGGTTCTTATCAGGGCATGGCCCTTTTCCCACGTACTTTTATACAAGGAACTTAGCTAGATCAGACCAGTGTGTATGTGGAGAAAGAGGTAGTCCCGAACATTATTTATTTAAATGCTCCCTCACAGCTGAACATCATTTAAAAGTCCCGAATTCAGAAAGTGATGTGACTCCTTTCATAAGATATGCTACCAAGAACAACCATCTCAGAAAAAAAATCATAAATATAATGAACTTCCTGTCCACAAGAGGCACTGAGTTATGCAGCACAGCATAGAATAATATAACATAGCTATTATTTAAAATATTGTATGTAAGCAGACCTGGAGCTGTCCTCCATAGCATGTAAGTGCGAAAGGCACCAACTGTGAAAACATCAATGTATATTTAATGGAAAAAGGCACTAACTGCGGTATGGTACCAATACAAAGCATTACAAGCAACGCCTGACAAAGTCTTCTGTGAGCCCAGTGAGGTGTAATTATCTGGATAATTAGTGTGCCTGGACAATACCCATATTGCCAATGGTTAAACAATGGGTGTCCACCACACTTCACCATATCCATATAGTATACATACCTACAATTTCTTACGCATTACATATATGCATTTTTACACAATTACTGCTTCGGAAAGTATAAATAACTCAAATTTAATGTGCCAAACCTACAGTACGTTCCTAAAAATAAGTTATTTCGTACTAAGCCATTCAGATATTAAATTGGGAGGAATTTTTTCAAGTCTCAGCCACGGAGATTTCTTTAAGGAACCAGAAATTAGATAACAATCACCCTTGCTGATAAAGCACAACCAGAACTTAAACTCAATGGAATGGAAATGTCTCTTTTTATTCGCTTAAAATTCAGCTTGAATTCTTGGGATATCTATTTTTGAGAAATCGACAGTAAAATTCTGAAAGGGTAAACCTGATTTACATTTGAGTCGTATTATGCTCGACAAGGTATTTTAGATGACATATCTGGCTATGCAAAAAAAAACTTTATTTCTTTTCTTCAAATGCCGTCACCGTCAGTATTTAGGAATGAAAGTCGCAAAATTTATCTCATTTTTCACATTGCCTTTTCTCACTTTACATGAATTTAAGTCGATTTCTTTATTCTACCGTTGTTTGTTATTAACTTTATTAGCCCAGAAGGGACATTAGCTCCTAACGGGATATTAGTGTCAAAACGGCATTTTGCGTTGAACCACTATAAACGGCGTGTCACCCTTCCAAATTGTTGCCACCAAATATTGTAGCCCTGTATTATATTTAAAGAAATTTAGAGAAAAATATATGCCAACATTTAACGCTGCGTAGGGAATTCTAAATGTGCACTGCTATGCTGCTTTTGAAATTTTTGTGACTTTCCTGTTGAATTTTGTGATTTTTCGTAAGCTACGAAGAAAAGATGCTTAATAATAAAGCTGAGAGGACAAAAAAAGTGTGTTAGTAGGACTGAGTGTAAAACCGTACTGATACACTCAGCGAGAGCGTAAAAGCCCTCAACAAACTCTTCAGGGCTGCGTTTATAAGCCGAAACCTTTCGAGTTTTAGTCCAAAGGGGTTTTGTTCCTGAAGGACTAATGTTTTCGTTTCGGCATTTTGCGTCGATTCGCTATACATGTCCGATTCACTTTTCAAATTGGTTCTACCAAACATTATCGCCCTGTATTATATTTAAAGAAATTGAATAATGAAGAATCTGCATAAATACATACGTATGTCTCTTGCATTGTGATAAAACAACGGTACCTTGATCCATCCAATTTTGAATAACGTACGTTTCCACCGAATATGGGCATCTGGAAGCCCAAATTTAGAATTTGTTTTATTATCTATTTCATATTTTGTAAAACTTTAAAGAATTTTTGATTAACAAACTCAAAGATTTAAAAGCGAGCAAAGACTACACTCTACAGGGAAAAAAATACTTTTCATGTCCAACGCGCGGAACTGTGTATCGGAAATTCTAAAAATACGCTTATTTAAAATTATTTTAAAATATCGCTCTTGAACTGAATAAGTGCGAAGAACATGATATTAATAAATAAAGGTGACTCACGAAACGTTAAAAAGCGCCCCTTTGGAAGTAATTTAAAATCTGAAACATTTCAGATTTTTTTTTAGCCCAAAGAGGCGTTAGATGCAGAGGGCTATTACTCTCAAGTCGGCATTTTGCATCGTTCTTTCTGCGTTAATTCACTTTTCACATTGTTGCCACCAAATGTTATCGCCATGTATTATATTTAAAGACACTAAACAATGAAGAACCTGCATGAATGTTTCTTTGTATTGTGAAAAAATAACGGAATCTAGGACCATCCAGTTTTGAATAACCTCAGCCCTCCAACCGAACGTGGGCAGTTGGAAGCCAGAATTTTGAGTTTCGAATTTGTTTTATTATCTATTTCAAATTTTATAAACCTTTAACGAGTTTTTGATAAACAAACTCAACGATTTCAAAGCCAGCATTGGCAGCACTGTACGGAAAAAAACCTTTTTATCTCCAGCGAGTGAGAATGTGTATCGGAAGTTCTAAAGATATGCTGTTTTTAAATATTTTACCATGTTGTTGTTGAATTGTATTTTATGTGGTTTAAGTGCAAAGCACATGATGTTTAATAAATAAAGGCAACACATAAAACTTTAAAAAAACGCGCGTTTAGGCGTAATATAAAAGCTGAAAGTTTTCCAATTTTTTATTCCATTTTATTTATTAGTCCAAAGGTATGTAGTCCCAAAGGACTATTACTTTCGTTTAAGCGTTTTGCGTCGTTTCACAAAAATGTCCGATTCACTTTTCAATTTAATGCTTATGTTTCTTTGTTGGTAATTGAAGTTGCATTGGGTTGGCTATTAGAATTTTTGGAATTGTACTGTGTTGGTTATTGGGTCTGTACTGGATGGATTAATGGAATTGTATTGGGTTGACTATTGGAATTATATTGGGTTGGTTTTTGTGTTCGTATTGGGTTTAGTTTAATGTTTGTTTCGTTCGGCAAGTTATTATATTATTAAGCAAGATCCCTTTGGACGTAATCTAAAATCTGAATCCTTTCAGATTTTTTTTTATTTATTTATTTTAGTCCGAAGAAGCATTGTCTCTGAAGGACTATTGTTTCCGCTTTGGTATTTTGCGTTGATTCATTATAAATGTCCGATTCACTTTTCAAATTGTTGCCACCAAACATTTTCGCCCTTATTATATTTAAAGAAATTAAATAATGAAGAATCTGCATAAAAGTAGGTATATTTCTCGCATTGTAATAAAACAACGGTATCTAGAGCCAGCCAATTTTGAATAACATACGTTTCCACCCGAATAGGGTCATCTGGAACTCAAATTTAGAATTTGTTTTATTGTCTTCTGCATATTCAATAAACTTTAATGAATTTTTGATGAACAAACACAAGGATTTAAAAGAGAGCAATGGCAACACTCTACAGGAGAAAAAAAGTTTTTATCTCCAACGGGCGGAACTGTGTATCAGGAATTCTAAAGCGCTCATTTTAAAATTGTTTTGTGATATTGCTGTTGAACAGAATTTTATCGTTTAAGTGCCAAGAACATGATATTTAATAAATAAAGGTAACACACAAAACGTAAAAAGACGACCCTTTGGGCGTAATTTAAAATCTTAAATATTTCAGATTTTTTTTAAACATATTTCTCATATTTGCCACCAGAAAACGTGTTGTCGCTTAATAAACATACGCTCAAGTATAAAAAGAGATTAGGAGTTTTAACATAAAGGTTCTTTCTCATTTCAGAATGAATTATTAAGTTAAATCTGGTGCTGGTTCCTGTGACCTGCTACTTTCGTTGCGTATTAATGCATGTTGGGGCGAAGTGCTCTGATAGCATTATCTTTAACAGTTTTTAAAAATGAAGTCAAGTTCAGTAACTACTTAAATACAAAGAGCGAGCGTCGTCTAAATATAGCTGTACGCGTAGGATTTATAAATCTTCTTTAAGAACTTGAAGTCATTTTTAAAATAAGGACACTAGATTAAGGAATTTTACTAAAATCATTCATTGAAAATCACATCCTGCAGTTAAATGAAGCATTTTCCTTACATAAACAGCAAATTTATAAGGAAAAAGGGTCGGCTGTATAGTAGAGTTTCATTTTTATTTCAAGACTGCTAAAGCAATAAGTGAAATGCTTGAACTCAGTTAAATAAACATTGTAGCTGTAATCCCAAGCTGACTAACTTGTATTGAGCTTGTATTCCTAAAGAGCTCTGTAGAAATTTCTAAAATGGAATATATTTCCATATTTTTAATTTATTGTCGTTTTCTAGAGCTTGTAATATCAGTGTAAGGCAAACTCTGAATAAATATGCCGCTAATTTTTTTTAAGCTGGCCATTATTTTCTAAGGTTGCCTGGTATAAATAAATGCACAAAGATGTCCGGTGCCCTTACGAAGCTCAGCAGCAGGAAGAAAGCAACACTCATCAGGGGTCGAGGACTCCCATGTGAAGGTCTTAATATTACCGAACAATTGTCGACTGGCATAAAGTTGCCGCCATCTTAACAGCAATTTACAAAATCTCGTGAGTAGCCTGGCATGCAAGTTACTTGCTTCTATGCAGAGGATTAAATAGTTAGATCCAATAATCCAACAATAGTTAGATCCAGAATTTAAGAATAAGCTAAGGACGACACGATTAGTACGTTTGACATTATTAGATTATCATTTTTTGATTTTGGGGGTTCTTTTTGAAACCTTTTGAGCTTATGGTTTCCACGGCATGATGCCTGTAGTTATAAGTAATGTTTTAGCTTTTTTAAACCGGGTACCAAAAAAAATTCATAGACACCGACGCTTCGGGAAATATACTAAATTTCCGATAGTCTCATTGGCCTCTGGTTGCCTTCATCTGGTCTGCTTTCATCGTAAAAGTCCAATTATGCCCCCCCCCAAATATTAGTGCGTATTTCTTTTTTATTATTTATTTATTTGTTTTTACAAGTGATTAATTTCACGGGGGTATAAAAATATGTTTGGTCCGGTAGCGCAGTGGCTAGGAGGTCGCACACCGTCACCATAGGTACGGGGTTCGATCCTCGGGTTGGGCAAGGTTAACTCAGCCTTTCTTCTCTTGACTTGGTTGATAAAATGAGTAGCAAGTTCGCTTGGGGACTAAGCACAGGAGGTGCTGCGACAAGCTGACCTGTTGTCCAGAGTAGATGCTCGTGAACCCCGAAGCCCCCCGGTCTAGAAAGTAGATATAAGGGCTCTGCAGACCACGGCTCACTAACGGCTGTTGCTCCAATTAGGTTTTATAAAAATCAGAAATTTTTTCCTCTTTTTCCCCGAGTTGTGAATTATTCTAACTAACAATGTTTCATGTTAAAACAAAAACAAAACATGCAGAATACACGTCAAAACAATCAATTCTGAAATAATATCCCAATTCTAATCCCTCTTTACCCTCAGCTTTCTGAGCTGTGTTTTGTTCACGTTTTGGCTAACAGATAGCGTCAGATTTTGATTTTTTATGATTTAACTAAAAGATTTGCACGTTTCCTCCTAGCAGACACAATCCCTTTCTCCTGTCGTTTTCGTATCCAGACTTGAGGAAAAGGCTCTATTCAACCATCGATTATGATCTTGCAAATTTACTCACGTTACGCCATTTACTGTTACATATTTATTGCTATAATATTACCTCACTTTATCATGGAGAATTTAGGTTTCTGCAATAGTTCTTTTCCTAACTGACTTCATCAATAATTATCTATGAATACGTAGTAATATTAATATTTCGGGTATTATTTAGTACTTAAAGAGTTCATTTAGTACTAAATGAAGTATTAATTTAGTAGTAATTCGTTAAGAAAATTCATAAATTAACATAAAAGTGATGATGGATTCGTGCTTAAGAAAGTAATAATATGCAAAGACTATCCAGTTAATCTCCATATTTACCGAAAGCTTCTGTAACTCAGCAATATCTGAAGGAAGCTTCCTTTGAGATGACAGAAGCCTTCGTTACCATATGGAGATTAATAGGTAAAATATATTTGCAGTTTACTAAAGTTTTAAGCATTCGCTCTAGTATACGTTTAAAGCTGGACACAGAATTAATGTTTAAAAGATGATAACAGATCCATATATGGCGTCGAGTTCAAAGGTATTCGCGACGCTTTCTGAGACAAATGCACATCGAAAGTTAGTGATGTCAACTCATACGGGCGGCTTTCTGATGTTTAATTAAATATTATCTTTCAATTTATCACCTTTCAATACAGAGTACACTAATTTTGAAGCTAAGAATCGAAAATGTCAAAGGTTTATTAAATTCAATACCTTTTAAGGTGTATCATATATAGAGTTAGATACCTGTTATTCAAAATCTTATGCTTTTAATTTTGTCTATTATTTCAGTTATTGAAAATATTAGTTAAAAGAGCATCTAAAAATGAGCTATCGAAAATGAAAAAAACAAATCCTTAATTGGAGGGTAAAAAGTTTTAGTTAATGATGGCAAAGCACAGTAAGGCTATCTGCCTAAGGGTCCTTCATGGAGGACTTTCTGAGGGAACCTGGCTCGTATACACATGGCGAAAATCACAAAAGGACTCATACAGCCAGCCCGTTCGTCTAAATTTGAATCGAGGTCGGAACTGCCAGTGTTCGGCGATTTTACTGTTCAGCAGCAGGTGGAAAAGGTGTAAAAGGAAAATATTCTTTAAGCACTATTATATATAGTTTGCTATTAGATACTTGCTTTCAAAATTTATATTTTTAAATACCCTTCTTAATTCTCTTACATTCAACTTCTTAGCTTTCTACAAAAAGAGTACCCAAAATGGGGTATTGAAAATACCAAAGACTTGTTACATCGAGGGTAAACGCAAAATATTCTTTAAGGACTATTATATATAGTTTACTATTAGATACTTGCTTTCAAAATTTATATTTTAAATACCCTTCCTAATTCTCCTACATTCAACTTCTTAGCTTTCTACAAAAAGAGTACCCAAAATGGGGTATTGAAAATACCAAAGACTTGTTACATCGAGGGTAAAAGCAAAATATTCTTTAAGGGCTATTACACTTGTATATAGTTTACTATTAGATACTTGTTATCAAAATTTATATTTTTAAATACCCCTGTTATTTCTGTTACATTCAACTTCTTAGATTTCTACAAAAAGAGTACCCAAAATAGGGTATCGAAAATACCAAAGACTTGTTACATCGAGGGTAAAAGGAAAATATTCTTTAAGGACTATTATATATAGTTTACTATTAGATACATGCTATCAAAATTTATATTTTTAAATACCCCTGTTATTTCTGTTACTTTGAACTTCTTAGCTTTGTACAAAAAGAATATCCAAAATGGGGTACCGAAAATACCAAAGACTTGTTACATCGAGGGTAAAAGGAAAATATTCTTTAAGGAGTAGTGTACATATATACCATTAGACACATTTTATTCAAAATTTATGTTGATAAATACATCTGTTATTTCAGTTACACTGCAAATGTTAGATTTCTACTAAAAGAGAAGGTAAAAATGGGGTATCTAAAATGTGAAACATTTTTTAATTTGAAGGCAAACGGAAAACATTTATTAAGGAGTATTATATACGCTTTACTGTTATACACATGTTATTCAAAATTAATGTTTTTAAATACCCCTGTTATTTCTGTTACGCTGAACTTCTTAGCTTTGTACAAAAAGAATATCTAAAATGGGGTACCGAAAATACCAGAGACTTGTTACATCGAGGGTAAAAGGAAAATATTCTTTAGGGAGTATTTTACATATATAAGCATTAGACACATTTTATTCAAAATTTATAATGATAAATACCTCTCAGCTAGATTTCAAATGTTAGATTTCTACTAAAAAAGGAATGTAAAAATGGCGTATCGAAAATGTGAAACAGTTTTTAAATTCGAAGGCAAACGGAAAACATTCATTAAGGAGTATTATATATGCTTTACTTTTATACATTTGTTATTCAAAATTTATGTTTTGAAATACCTCAGTTATTTCAGTTATATTGAAAATGTTAGCTTTGAATAAAACAAAAGTGTCTAAAAATATAAATTTTAAATACTGTTTCAGTTGAAAACTGTAAAGTAATCAATGCACCGTTGACATGGCAAATTCAAAAACACTGAAATCTGAAAAATTCAAATTTAACATTTTGTCTCTGAAAGATGACCCCCAAGAGATTATAACTAAGCCTTCAAAAAGTTAAAAAAAGTAATTCAATGAAGAAATACGAAAATTATTACATTTAAAAACAGCAGTCTGGTTTCGAAATGTAAATTTTAATCAACTCTTGAAATAATTAAGCTGAATAGTTATGACACGCAAATTGGTTTACACATAAATTTCTGAAGAAAATAAAAATTAAAAACATGAAATTCTTTATTTAAAATGAGGGTTTTTTAAAATGAAATTTGCAAAACTAACCTCAGTTTTGTTCATTAAGTCACATTTCTAAGATACAAGATACCCTTTCTTTATCTCAAACGTCATGCAGAATATGCATATGAGGGAAAATAAAGGGAAAACTTACCAAATATACAGCGTGTTTATAAAGTCCCGGACCCATTCTGATGTTTAATAACTCATAAAAAAATGAAGATATAAACAAACTTATGACATTTATTGACGGAATAACTTATATATTTTCCTTTTCAGGTTTGAATATCTTTACTTTTGTAAATATCGTCTGCGTGTGCGGTTAATTTCAGATAATTTCATTTTCCAGTCTAAATATCTGTACTTTTCTAAACATCGTCTGCTTATATGCCAATTTCGACGGCGTACAAGGTTATTAAGAAAAAAATAAGACTGCATGCATACAAAGTTCAAATTGTTCAAGTTTTGGAACCGGACGATAGGCCTAGGAGGATGGCCTTTGCAACAGATAATGCTAAGGAGGATAGAAGATGATGCTGAATTTCTGAAGTGCATAATGTTCTCCGACGAAGCATCCTTTCATCTTTCTGGCATTGTTAATCGCCATAATGTGCGCATATGGGGATCTGAAAACCTCTATGAATACCGTTAAAGGCAAAGGGATTCCCCAAAGGTTAATGTGTGGTGCTGAGTCATTGGGCATTTCTTTTTTACAGAAAAGACGGTCTCATCAGTCGTATACTTAGACATGTTGGAAAACTTCGTATTTCCACAACTGGAAGAGCTTCAGCCACCTGTCCTTTTGCAACAAGATGGTGCACCACCTCATTGGGGTACCATCGTTCGTAGTTCTTTGAATGACCATTTTACAGGGAGATGGATTGGGCGAGGAGGTCCAATTCCTTGGCCACCCAGATCACCTGATATAATGCCACTGGACTTTTTCCTTTGGGGATTTGTAAAGGACAACGTTTACAGGAGGAGAGTGTCGAACATGGATGACCTACAAGCCAGAATGACAACCGCAACAGCCTCTGTGGATGCCGACATGCTTGCCGGTACGTGGCGTGAAATTGAATATCGACTTGATATTCTCCGTGCGACGAAGACGACACACGTGGAAGTTCATTGACAAGGGTCATGAAACTTTTTGAGTCTATCTAACCATTTATGTTATTAATTTTAATCTATCTTTATTATTTTATAAGTTATTAAATATCAAAATGGGGTCCGGGACTTTATAAACACCCTGTACTGTTTACAAAGAATAACGTTATTCACGCAAATGCTATACATAGTTCCTGCAAGTTAAATTTTTTTTTCATATACATATACAAAGACATACACATTACGGTAAAAAGTTTCGTTTATGAATTTTTCTGGAGAGTTTAATATGTGGATATTCTCGCTTCATGATCCAACAAAATTCAGCGACTATATATATACTGCGACAAAAAAATTGAACAGTTCCATATCTCCCGTTCTACTGTGCCGATTGCCGAAATTCAACTTGCATTTTTCATGTCTCGAAAGCACGACTTGGGATATGTATTAGATTTATACATATAGTATTATTCTAATATAGGTATTTTAACACGAAAATGGACTTTTTCTGATATGGCATGCCAATTGTTTACCGTATTTCGATTCTATGACTCAAATTATGCCAAACTGCCAAGTTTCGTAAAACTCGCACGAGTAGATTTTTAAAAATTAGCTCTCAAAACTTTAGTTCCTCAATGTTAATTGAATTTCGTATATATTAATTAACATCTCTTATTTTTTGTTAAACCTATCTGGATCTTCCTTTCATATTTCGAAATTAAGGTTCATTCCAAATAAAATTCACCAATGCTTTATAATTTAGTTTTAAAATTTGTATTTTTAAGTAATTTTTACAAACGTTTCGAAAAACATTTTGAATTACAACCTATAAAATGTTTGCCGTCATCTTAAAGTAGATGTATTTCTAAGTACATCTGCAAAAATTAGAGTTTTTTTTTATTCAAGATTTCCGAAGATATACGTGAATTTACATTTTGGCGCTTTTTGAAATTTGGTGTATTTATTATAAGCGATAATAACAAAAATGTGGCTTACGCACTCGGTTAAAATTATTTGAAAGTGTAAACTTATTTGAAAGTGTAAACTTAGTTTTTTTTCGGCTGGTGGACGATGAAGAAAAAGGAAAGGAAAATAGGTTGCGATAAATTAAAAAATTCGTTAAGTGAATTATTCTTGGCGCAAACTGAAAAAAAAATTAGCTAAGTTACTTTTTACATTTTTCCGTAAGTTTTTCATTAAAAATTACAAAATTTAATATCTAGGCATAATTTCAGTCGTAGAATCAAAATATGGGAAAAAATGGTATGTTATTTTAGAAAAAGTCGGATTTTGTATCAAAATACCTATGTTAGAACAATGCTATATATAAATCTAATATATATCCTAGGTTGCGCTTTCGATATAAGGCAAAAGCAATTTGAATTTCGTGAAATTACCTGTTATCTTCAATTACCGATTTTCAATTACAGAGAACTGCTTTTAGAAATATGATACTAAATTAAGCTTCGTTTTGAAAACAATCAGAATTTCATAGGTAGTTCATATAGTTTATTTACTCATGTTCATTAAGCTATAATTATATTTTCTATTTTACTAACCTCGTTACAATTTTACAAGCTAAGTTTTATTAAATGGGGAAGAATATTTGGAAGTAAAGCTAATGAAAGGTAAGGCAAAACATATCAAATTAAAAATGTATCTTAGTTAAAGTTTAAAATACAATTTCACTCGTAGCAGAGTATAATCAAGCAGTTTACTGCTCTGTAAATTTCCTGAGACATATTTTTTTTTATTTTGATAAAAAACTGTGTTCAAATAAATGATTCAAACAAATGCTCTCCGAAATCTCATTTGAGAAAAATCGTTTGCGAAGTTTTTTAATGAAGCAAAAAGCATTTATTTCTACATCTACCAAAAACTAAAAATAAAAGGAATTTTAACGATTTGGAATAAATTAGAACTGCTTCTTTTTCAAAGAATAGTGTCAAACAAAAAGTTACGCTTCTATTTTCTTTAAAAACTTTGCTTTTAAGAATGAAAAGGAAAGAGTAAGAATATATTCAAGAATATTAAAAAATAAGAAAAAAATATAACTCGCGCGAAAAACATATGTTAGAATAGAATAAACATTATAATAAAAGCTACTCTTTTTTATTTGTTGAATTTTCGTTTCCTTTGTGTCTTCTGTTTTTTAAATTTTTTATTATCTACTCAATTGCTTCCAGCATTCGCCACAGTAATGTCATCAGGAAGAAAATGGCGAATTAAAAAATACATTTTTGAGCTTTACAGATGAAGAAATCGTTAAAAAACACAGTTTCAAGTATTCTCTTTTTACTTATCCTTCTTTTTCGACGGAAGGTTACGAAAATGCTTCTAAGATGAGAAGGTGAATAATAGAAAGAACAAAAAGTAGAACTTTAAAATACCTTTTCATTTCTATCGTACAGTTAGCCAAAACAATTGGCTGTCTTAGACATATGTTTCACCCTATGATATTTCTTAAATCGGAAGATTAAAAACACAGTTTAGCGAAAGAGATTTTTCAACGCTTTTTTCCTGCTCTTTTTTTTTAATCTGAATAACTCTTTAGCTGTTTGCACAAATTTTTGTTTTTTAGTGGTACAAAAAAAAAAAACAGCAATTCAGGTAAATTTATCGTTGCAGTTTATGCATAATTTTATGGACCTGTGAACAGAATTCAATAAAGCGTTGTTAACATGCTTTAAGTAACTAAGAAATAAATATAATTAATAGTTTTTAGAAAAATTAGAAGTTTCTTTTTATATGCATAATAACTAAACCAGAGCTTCGCGTGCTATTTTTTGGGCTTTGGGTTTTTAAAATAAGTTTTTATCTCCTTGTAAGAAGAAGGAAGTGTATAATTTTGAAAGAACTGAAGCCTGCTAAGTATAGCAAAAACATATTACAGGTTAAATGCACAATTTTTTCACTTAAACAAACTTCTTATCTATTGAAGTGTCTGAAATGACCTTTGTCCAGCTGTTTTCGGATGACAGTTTTGCATGCGACGGACATTAAGGGAATGAGCTTGCGTTAAGCTTGCTTACAAATTCATTCGAAAGGCTTCTTCCCTTTCCTAGGCAGGTAATTTCGTCTGTTTTGTTGTAATCTAAGTTAAAGATAGTATTATATATCGCAAAACGTACAATAACTAAATCAACTTCTATAGACGCCAGTCTGAATGGGTTAATTTTGCTTGCTCGTTTGTTTAGAAGAATACAAAAAAGTACTCAACATCAGTTGGCTGAAACAGGAGACATGCCCTCCTGAAGCAGTTTATAAAGAAATTTAGCTCTATTTGCGACAAAAATACCTAAAGTTGCGAACGCTACTATGTTTACGAAACGCAGAAGATCAATATTTGCTTTCATAGGTGAGTGCAATTTCCGAAATTGATACATATATCATTTACAAGCAAAGAAATGTGAAAACACTTATATTAACATTCAGATAAACCACGCTATTTCCGCCAATTTCGTTCAAAGTAACAAACTGTAGTAGCTTTTTCAATTCATCCTACGACGTGAAGGAGGTATTGCTATCGCGAAAAATTTCGTATACCACATTCCAAAGAAACTATTTTGAAAACCATCGAATCCATCCGAACGATGTTTTTGCGGGACATCTGTACGTACTAAGAAAACAAAGGACACATTTTCCAAAACGGATTGTAAAATAGATTTGAAACGCATTCAGAAAAGGTGTTTTTGTGACATCGCTACGTCCATGTATACATAAGCATTTCTGTCTTTTCACATAACTCAAAAACAAGTAGCCGTAGAACGATGAAATTATGAGACTGCTAAAATATGGGTCAGGTATAACATTTATTTGCGCACATCTCTTTTTTGTTGCAATCGCCAGCACCAACATATTGCTAGGGATTCCGTACTTTTTTAGCTATTTATTTAGAATTGTAATTAAAATTGCTTTATTTTCCCGCGCAAGAGAAAGCTACGTCGGAAAAATAAAAATAAAAGAGCCATCCACAAATATTCACAAAAATCGAGGTTTTACCAGAATGTACTAGTAAATAATTAAAAGCTTATAAAAGCAGAATTAAAACACCTCAGCCCAGTTGCTGTTCTTTTAAGCGAACTGTGTTGTTTACTTAATGCTGTTATTGATTGTAGCGAATTCGCTGTGAGATTGAATTACTTTCTCTGTTTTGAATTGAGTTCTGTTTAACGTTAGAGATATTGTGATACTGGACGAATATCTCTGAACAAATATTTCAGAATTTTGATTTATTTCTTGTGGAAAGAATAAATTTTCGTTAAATTTTTAACGACTTGTGCATTCAATCCATACGAACCCGTACGCACGCAACAATATATATATATATATATATATATATATATATATATTTAAAAAGATAGCCATTATTGTAACAAGATGACTTAATGAAAGTAAGTTGCAACGGATTGACGATGGTTCTCTGCATTATAACTCGAGAATTTGCTGCGTAGGTAGAAAGATGACACTCAAAAAAAGATGTAACGATAAATTCCACACATAATTTTATTCCTTGATAATGCACATCATCACCATGCACTGTATACCCCACAATTTTATACAGTTTACATTTTCTTAAACAATGCACGAAATTAGAAAAACAAACTCTGTGTGGCGATCGGCATGCCGACATACCTGAAAGCAGCAGAAGAAAACAGCGAAGAGAAGAGAGAGTTGCGATGTAATTACTTTTTTCATACTGCATTCCATTTCAGATCACATGATAGATTAATGTCCAAATGTTTGGTTCATGTTTCATGGATAAGTGCGGAACAGTGTTTAGTTAGAAAGATTATTGCTGTTATTCTTAGAATGAAAACGGAAGTGGTTAAAATGCTATTATTAATTTATTGTTTGTAAGATAGATTAGATATTTTATATTTTACACACACATATATATATATATATATACTCAGTTTGTTCCCCGTCTTCGTGTGCTTAGTTTTTTTTTATTCTTATATGTTGATAAATTGTGGATTTTTTGGCTTTCAAACTGATTGAATTACGTTGTTCTTATGGTCTGGTTAAATTTTTTATGTCTTTAATTAATCTGCATACAATAGTTGCAGAATTATCAGAAACTTAAAAGTCGCATTAGACCTAACAACACTTCCATTTGCTTCCATTCGAGACTCTTAGTAAAATAGTGAATTAAGTCAGTTGGTGTGCCGAATTCGGAGTCTCACACAGTCGAACAGAAAGTTAACGTTCAATTTTGTGCACCGAAAATTTTGTATTCCTGCCCGTGGCTTGTATTTTTATCCGCTGCTTTTCCCCAAAAGCTTGAACCGTTACAAATCTACTGCTTCTCTAAAAGTTAGCTAACGACTTTTTCTTTTAGATTATTTTTTTATTTGAGCTTTGTCTGCTAATATGTGCTGCATTCAGAGTGCAGTGATATAAAAACTCTTATATGCAAAATGGGTTTTAAAAATACTAAAGAGAGAAAATTGAAATGCTTTTCCGTTCCTCCCCTTAAATGAACCATATTTTGTTTCTATTCTTGGTTTGAATTTAGTAGTTCAATAGCTATTATATTCTTTTGATAATTAAAAATTTGAATTTTTTATAAGTTTACTTATTGTAGAATATCTTAAATTAGTAACTGCTAATTACTCACCTTGAAGCTTCTGTGTCTCGCTAGTTATTCATCTTCACATTTGCATTTCAATATTTAGTTAGAATTTATCAAATCGATAAATAAGAATTTGAGAGCGAAGATTCCTTTCTTCTCTTGAGTACTAAACATATCTCGTCCTGGAAGCATACAACAAATAAGAGCAGCTTAGATCATATTATAATTCCACCGGAATTTAAGTAAGTTTCCCATCTTGTCGCTGAGTCAGATTTAATTATCTTCTCATAACTAGGATTTAAAGGCATTTAAAAGATTGAATTGCGAAATTACTCACTAATAAGTTTGCTTCCTTAAGCTTGCCAATATTAGAAAGCTCTTACAATTCTGTATTTTAAAATACTATGTCACTTGTTCATAAACTTTCATGTTGCAATTAAGTGTTGCGTTTACATTACCCAAAGAAAAACGCAAATGTTCGGAATATAATAAACATCTGGATTATTATTATGAACGGAATTCCCCCACACATGTGTAGGTATTTATACAGTAAGTTAGATTTTGTAGTTGTTGTAAAAAATGAATTATTTATAGACACCATATTTGGCGAAAAATCACCAAATCCCGCCACTTTCTGACAGACTGTAATTGAGCTGTCTTACGAAATGTAACCTCTGCTGTTCTAAAACTTAATGATCCGGAACAGCAAGAAACAAATATGTACTTTCACAATAAATAGCCACATATGCGGTTAAAGTAAAGACACAGAATAAAATATTTCCCAATATATGATAAGAATACATAAAGGGCGATATACAGTATAAATAAATACTTAAAAACATATCTGAAATGAGCACCACATGACTTCCTTGTACGGCCTATTTAATTATATATATTTTATCTGCATTTCATGTAAACTTATTTCCTCGACTTTCGTTACAGATACATTTCTCATTCAATTAATTTAATTCTCACTTCGCGGTAAGGCAAAAATGCATAAAAACTCAAAAACACCTCCATTAAAAATTCTAAAGTACAGAAACACATGAAACACCTAATACAGTTAAAACAGTTAAAGAGAAACAATTTTAACAATTAAAATTAGAGTTTTTTACGTAAAAACAAGCAATTCAGACAGCGTTTTCGGTGCACAAAATCAAAATTTTAACTTTTTGTCCCATTGGCAAAAAAACACTGAATTTAGTGCACCATCTGACTTTATCCATTATTATACTAAGAATTTCAAATAAAACATGGTCTCTTTAGGTCTAGGGCCTCCTAAAGTTTCAGCTGCTGATAATTCTACAACTATTGCATACAGATTAATTAAATATATTAAAACTTTAACCGGAACATAAGAATAATATAATTCAGTCACATTTAAAGCAAAACATTCATAATTTACCAATGTATAAGAATAAAAACTCTGATCTCACCTATCCAGGTAATGGTTTGAGTATGCATATCTATTTATGTACTTTGGAGCGTCGATTGCGACCAAACAGGGAGTTGCACAACTACATGTTACAGTACTTCCATATACAAAATTGCAACGGTCTGAGGCTATTAGATTTTGAGTTATACATACATATGTACGTACAGAAGCCACGACAAATGCTCAAATAAATCCATTTTTGGAAAAACGTCCTTTGTTCTGCTCTTACCTACAGGCGTCCCGCAGAAACATCGTTCAGATTGATTCGAAAGAGATCAAAATAGATATTTTCATTGAAATATGATACCCGAAATTTTTCACTATTACAATACATCCCTTACGTCGTACGAGGAAGTAAAAATGAACTTTTCCCTTACGAAAATATCATATTCATTCAAAAATAGAACCCTCCCTTTTTTGTCTGTATTTTCTGCCTTAACTTGGTTAAAGTCTTATGAGGTAGTTTGATAAAAAAAAACTGCAGAATGATTTAACCAAGAAGTCTTAACTATCATAATTTGTAAGATAGTCAAACTGTTTAAATAATAATTCCGATTATACAGGAAAGTTTCCCTGTTTAAATACTAAATAAATTGTTTTAAATACTTCAATATTATTAAAAAATTGTATTTATTTATGCAGCTTACTTTAAATTTTAATTATTTCAATCAGAATCTTAATTATTTTAATCAGAACCATGTGCTCTCATAAAAATCTCTTAAGTTTTGGTTTCTTAACATTTATCCTAAATTTTCAGAAGGGGTTACATTTAAGGCCTTTTTTATTTTTCAGTAAATGCAGTGTATAAAACCTGCATTACAAACAAGTAAACACGAGACTTATATTTAAATTCATTTTGCAAGTTTAAAGAATTGCAAGCCATTTCTAAACTGTGTTACTGGTCTATTGATTAGTTTTGCTCGTATGTACATGTGTACTTTGAAGTGTTTAATTATTTTCACCGACGGCCTGTATTTTCAGGAACTTTAATATTTTAATGACAAAAGTGTCTGATATATAATAAGGAAACCTGGAAGGAAATTATTTTAAGGTTTATCGATACGCCTTCACAGTAACACAAAAACCTCCTCCAAAATTAAAAGCCTTCTAGCATTTTCTTCTTACATAACAGACGTAAAATGATACAATAATTGAATTCCCTGCCAGAGAACTCTCATTTCTTCTCTTGCAGGTAACAGAGAAATAAGTCAGCAATCCAAATTTCTTTGACGCTGAATCCTAGAAAATATGTCAGAGAAAATTGCGCGGTAATTAGAATCTGGGAACGCAGTAAAAAGAAAATGGAAAACTCACAATTACCGGGAAATGAATAAGCTTAGAGAATTCTTTGCGTTTCCATTTACACAAAGAGAAATGTCATATCATGAATCTGACTTTCATTATCTGGCAACGAGAGATCCAGTAAAGAATGTGTCAGTTAAGGTTTTGGGTAATTAAAAAATCAAGCATTTCGAAATAATTGCATTTTGTTTTTCAAAAGAATGATTTGCAGGTGGAGATGCATTATTTTAAAGCCGCACTGTTTCCGTGAACAAATTTATAGTTAACAGACGCGTAATATTGTGTAATTGTTTCCTCGTTTTTCTTGCTATGCTAGAAAAATTACATTATCGTGCTCCATAAATGTTCTGTACCAGTGCTTCTCAACTTAAGAAACATATAAAACATATATATAAATGTTCTGTACCAGTGCTTCTCAACTTAAGAAACATATAAAACATATGCATAAATGTTCTGTACCAGTGCTTTTCAGCTTAAGAAACATACGTATAAATATTCATAAACATACGTATAAATGTTAAAACATACGTATAAATGTTCTGTGCCAGTGCTTCTCTACTTAAGAAACATATAAAACATACGTATAAATGTTTTGTACCAATGCTTCTCAAATTAAGTAACATATAAAACATATGTATAAATGTTCTGTACCAGTGCTTCTCAACTTAAGTAACATATAAAACATACTTATATATGTTACTTAAGTTGTTCTGAACTAGTCCCTCTCAACTTAAGAAACATATAAAACATATGTATAAATGTTTTGTACCAGTGCTTTTCAACTTAAGAAGCATATAAAACATATGCATACATGTTCTGTACCACTGCTTCAGAACTTAAACATAAAGAACATATGTAGAAATGTTCTGTATCAGTGCTTCTCAACTCAAGAAACATATAAAACATATGTATAAATGTTCTGCGCCAGTGCTTCTCAACTTAAGAAACATATAAAACATATGTAGAAATGTTCTGTACCAGTGCTTCTCAACTTAAGAAACACATAAAACATATAGAGAAATGTTCTGTACCAGTGCTTCTCAACTCAAGAAACATATAAAACATATGTGTAAATGTTCTGTGCCAGTGCTTCTCAACTTAAGAAACATAAAACATATGTAGAAATGTTCTGTACCAGTGCTTCTCAACTTAAGAAACATATAAAACATATGTGTAAATGTTCTGTACCAGTGCTTCTCAACTTAAGAAACACATAAAACATATGTAGAAATGTTCTGTACCAGTGCTTCTCAACTTAAGAAACATGTATTTTGTATTTCTGTCTATTCTTTCCTATTTTTTAATGGAACCCCATTTAATTTTAGGACTGAAAGCATCTAAAATCATTGAAAATTAATCAATGCTGCATACATTTTATGAAGAAAATGAAGCTAAAATTATTATTTCTTTGTTATTTTACGCGTACAGACAGGTTTGTGTTTTTATTGTTTTAAGTAAAAATATACCTACAAATATAAATATTAATTTATGTTTGAGTTCAACCTTGCAGAACCTTTTGAGGCGTTTTATTGGAACCCCAAGGTTCCATAACAGAGACTGGAGTAAAGGTATTATTTAATGAATTATTTTAGAAATTTAGCTTTCCGTTCACAAGGTATTCAAAATTCTTTTGCTTTTTGATTTTGATTTGCGGAATTCGTAGAGACAATGCATTGAGTCCCAAGGTTCCACAATAATAATAAAATTATAAATATTATGGTACTTATGTATTAGCGCAACCACCTTGGCTGAGATTGGAGATTTTTTACAGATGTTATGTTACTTATTGAATGCACGTTGGTGGGTTTTGTGGCATTTCTTAAAAAAATTCCAAAACTATAGATATTTATCGTATATTAGCGGCCATTATCGACACATTAAAAAAACACACTTTATCAATTTAAAATAGAAAAATTATAGTTATTAATTACGGGTTATATGATGCACTAAAAATAAAATACATT
Organism: Stegodyphus mimosarum; assembly: GCA_000611955.2. Classification (NCBI taxonomy): domain Eukaryota; kingdom Metazoa; phylum Arthropoda; class Arachnida; order Araneae; family Eresidae; genus Stegodyphus; species Stegodyphus mimosarum. The sequence goes on from KK113444.1 coordinate 110,824, forward strand.
TTATATAGATGATTTTATAAGATTATTTAAATCCAGCAGAGCATAGAAGGGCTATCTGACTAAGAGGGGTGTTTCATGAAGGAATTTTTGAGGAAAAGCCTCGAATTCACGTTATACAACGGGAAAGCGACGGAAACTAACCATAGGCTCAGCTTCTTATCCTGGAATCGAACCTGTAACGACTCTAACTATTCAGCAATCTTAACTATTCGACCAGGGGTGCAGCAAATATATGCAAAGCGGTCTAATTAACGAAAAAACATTAATTTTATTACTTTTAATTAAATTTATATAAAAATTTTATTATGGCTATAAAATGAAATCTGCAAATAACTAATTGCATATTTAATTTAATTGTAATAAAAATAATCGTGAAAAACACGTAGAAAGTATTAGATATAATAGCAATAAAAACGTAAAAAATACAATTAAAAAAATCTGGAAGCTTTCAAATTTTATATTATGCCCAAAGGGTCGTTTTTTAACGTTTTGTGTGCCATCGTTATTTATTACATATTATGTTCTTCGCACTTAGATCATAAAATTCAATTCAACAGCAAAATCATTCCGATACACATTTCGCAAAAATTTGTTAAAGTTTTACAAAATATGAAATAGATAATAAAACAAATTCCAGATTTAGGCTTCCAGATGCTTATATTCAAATGGAGGACTACGCTATTCCTAATTCCATGTCTGTAGTTTTTACACAGTGCGAGAAATACACAAACATTCATGCAAATTCTTAATTATTAAATTTCTTTAAATATAATGCAGAACGATAATATTTGGCGGCAACAATTTGAAAGTGGAACGCCTCTTATAGTGAACCAACATAAAATGCCAAAACAAAATTAATAGCCCTTCTGGGTAAATTGCCCCTTGGGATTAATAAAGAAAACGTAACAATGAAATTTTTGTGTAAAATATATATTCTTGTCTCTATATGAAAAGATCTCATATTCATAATTAAAATATTTAAATTTTTTAATTCTAGCTTTCTGTCTGTGAAATTCAGCGATTGTTATTAGCTTTCAAATGACATTAAAGCTCAGTTTTCTAACAAAAATTAAAATTAAATATTTCTTGATTATAGCTTTTAATATAAATTTTTACATATACCTCTGTGCGACAGCCGTTTAACAGAGCATATTCATAACCTCTGTAAACTGAGGAATGAAATCTGGTTAAAACTTGTCAAATATTACATTATTTTAGACTGAACTGTTTTGAAAATTAATTTTCTGTACTTCAAACGTAAGCAGAGCAGAAGCTGTGAAGCATAAATTTTAACCCTTCCGTGCACACCAGCTGGATAATTTCCTTCCGGCATTCCGCTGTTATATCAGACCTTGAATTCCTAGTCTTACTTGAATTTCCTTGTCATTTGAGACAGAAAACTTACCTTGCAACGTGCCATTACATTGTGTCACGCAAATGTAAATGGAAGTTGGTATTAGTAACAGGCAAGGTTATGCGTGACCTACGTTAATAGAAGCTTCATATTCATCTAGGATTTGGGTATTATTGGCAGGAAGCCTAAACTATGCTGTTTTGGCAATCTGAAAACTAATCACTTGATAATCTGGGAAATGTCACCACAAACGTAATCTATATATATAAAGAAGAAAGTTTATTCGTTTGTTCTTTAATAACTCAGTCATTATTATAGATATCGTCACCAAACTTTCTACAATTCTTTTCTGGGTCATGGAAAAGGTCGACGTCCACTTTGTTTCCAAAAAAAGTCGCTAAAGTCGGAAATATTAATTAAAAACTCAGAAAAACAATAATTTTTGCCCTGGTTTTTCCGAGTGGCAACAGTCTCGCAAGCCGGAGATGAAAATCTGCTTTATTTCGGAAGTTGTTGTCACAGCTCGCTTTCAAATTCTAGAGCTTGTTAGTAAAAAATTTCGAAGTTTTACGGTGAAATAAAAATAACATTGCCAAATGTTAAATGCATTATTCCCGATTCCAAAACTTCCTGGGAAGCCATTTCGGCTATTCCCCTATTTGTGCGACTTTAATCAGCCGAAATACCAATTAAAATAGTCTGAAAGAGTTAATTTTGGCAACTCATTTTTCCGAGTGGCAACAGTCTTGGGCGTTGAAGATAAAAATGCTTTATTTCGGAAAAGTGTTTCTATTGCTCGCTGCTTTCAACTCGTACAGTTTGTTAATCAAAAATTTGTAAATTTTAAAGAATTTATACATGTAAAGAAGAATGCCTGTTTGTGTGTTTGTTTGTTCACGTTATTGATTTCTGATCAATGGTGATAAATATTTGGCACATTTAATTGACTAAAATTGAATATAGGTGAAATATTGGATGGAACGTGATCTGCTACAACCATTTGATTAGAAAGACGGAAATCATTAAAAACTGCATTCCATTGTTGCTGATATAACGAGAGAGAATCAGGTTATGTTTCTATCGAAATTTTTTATGTGGGTTCCATATCGCATCAGAGTAAAAAAATATATGGTTATGAATCGTACTTTTTGCATCGCTATTAGAGAAGGATTGATTACAGCTGTATCGTTCTCACTATTGTTAGATGCATTTTTCTCAATCTAACTTAACTGGAATCAGGTACTTCCGCTAGTTACTTATAAATTAATTCAAAATTTATAAAGTGAGACATTCACTTTCATACTTTGTTTAATGAAATAGTCAAACTTAAGACGCATATTATTATTTATGCTTATTATAGTCGAAATCAATTGATGATAAGACTATGTTTTATAGCTGGAAGTATCAAATTGGGCCATAATGACTTTAGGGAGAAAATTGTTTGTCGTATGTTGTTCTGTAACGGGAAAGTCTTCATTTTTTTGTACGCATTCTATAATAATTTTTTTCTTGAGATATATATCATAAAAGAATAACTTTAGATGTGAATTCTCTTTAATTCAGAAGCTTATGTTTTAATTTTTAAAATTTGAATATATATATAAAAAGATACATATTATTATTT
>KK113444.1:118928-161786 GCA_000611955.2 Stegodyphus mimosarum
CTAGTTTATTTTTTGTATGTTAATAGTATCTGTATCCTTTTTGTTTATATGCATATTCGTGTCGGGGAAGTTTTTTGTGGGCAAGAGTTTCTAAATTAAATTGGTTTACTAAACAATTGGTTTTATAAAGGGTATTGTTTTGTATTGGCTTTGATTTGTTCTTTTCTAAAAGTTCCACTCGTTTGAATTGCTTTTGGTAGGTCGCATCATTTAGTTTTACTTTTGGTTTTGAATTTTACACTTGCCTACATAAATGACGGAACACGAATTGAGTAATTGAAGAGTTAGGTTTGAGGGCAACTTCCCCTTGATAAGTCTATCTTCTGCCAGCTCAACAATTATTCAATTATTCATATTTATTATTTTTAGGATTTTTAAAAAATTTATTACAGTTTTATATTTGTTAATAGATTTTGATACTTGCACTTGATTTACTTATGTTTTCAGAATTTAAATGATATCGTAGATTAGTTCGCGGCAATATAAATTATTTATAATTTCTTTTAATCCTATTTCTATAATTAATTTTTTGCTTTAAATTGCTTTTTACGAATAGAAATTTTGTTAAATTCATATATATATAATGTACGAAATTATGTATCTATATATATAGATATATGCATATATGTACGAAATATATCTATATATTTTTTTTCGAAATTACATATATATATATATAGTAATTGACAAAAAATGAAATAATCGGCTAGGCAATAAATCAGAGTAATATATAATTTGACTATACTTAGAATTATTAGAAGTACTTTCTTAGAGTTAGCAATAAGGTTTAAAATTTAAAAACTAGATGTAAGTTATCAGCTGTTTTTTATGAGTATTTTTTAATCTGTGTGGCGTATGTATATTTGATTTGCGCTTTGGTCCATTAAAATTTCCATTTCTAAATCAAGAAACCCCGTATATTTAACTTTCACCGCCCAAATAGATACTACAAACTATCCGAATCGCAAACTAAGCAAATCGTATTAATCCATTTCATTTAATCAAAGCAGTAAAGATCGATCTTCATAATAAACTGACATCACATCACAGGATGAAGGAAATGCAAAAGTAAAGAAACGACGGCTGCTTTTGAAAAGGCAAGTAAGAAAACGGCTAAAGTAATAATTTGTATTCAATGTTTTGATTACCTAGAAGCTTTAATTGAGTGATTTTATGCAACTGAAAGCAACGTTTGATTGTATAAAAAAGAAGGTAAACTTTTAATGTAAGCACGTTTTGCCCATTAACTTAAAAGAAGCAGCCTTTTGTCCATTAACTTAAAGTTTTGTGTGTTAAGCCTCTTAAAACAGAAGACATCCCAACTGTGAAAATTAGCAATGTGTACATTCAATAACAACTGTTAAAATCTCATATCATGCTATATTCGGAGAAGGTGATCGTAACATTAAGAACTAATTATATAATTTTCATGGATTTCGTTAGTATAGAAAATTCTAAAGATATCAAATAACGTTGAATCTGCGAAGCATATGGATGTAAATTATTCTGATATACTGTAAGGTTTTTGTGAAGCATAAAAATGTAGATTGCTCCGAAATACAAAAACTTAAAAAGGTTCTGAAACACAGAAATATGAGATTAAATGCTAAATGTATCGCATTTGAGCTGAAGTACAGATTATAGCGATGAAGACCAAGCCAGTGTAGATGCTATTGACGATGAAGATGGAGACTGTTTAAACGACGGTGACTATTAAGCTAGAGACTATTTGAACGACAGTGACGATAAGCTAGAGTTTCTACAAAAGATAATGAAGAAAAAATTATACGGATACTGATAACGATGAAGACAGTATGGATGCCGATGATGACAAAGCAAAGGAGTACGACGAAGAAGCTGGAAAATAGTTACTTGTGCTCTGAACGTTTGCTCGAAGTCGTTATCCAGTTTATAGAAGAAGCCAAGCGAAGAACTATGACAAAGAATCCAGCGAATAGTTCACTGTGTTGCGGGAAGTCGTTATTCGGTTTGTAGGGAGAGCCAAGTGAAGAACTATGACAACAAAGCCAGCGAATAGCTCCCTTTACCTGTTTATAAATACCTGTTAATATATGTTAATGTTATATTTACCTGTTAATAAAAAATTATACGGATACTGATAACGATGAAGACAGTATGGATGCCGATGATGACAAAGCAAAGGAGTATGACGAAGAAGCTGGAAAATAGTTACTTGTGCTCTGAACGTTTGCTCGAAGTCATTATCCAGTTTATAGAAGAAGCCAAGCGAAGAACTATGACAAAGAATCCAGCGAATAGTTCACTGTGTTGCGGGAAGTCGTTATTCGGTTTGTAGGGAGAGCCAAGTGAAGAACTATGACAACAAAGCCAGCGAATAGCTCCCTTTACCTGTTGTGTGAAGTCGTTATCCAATTTGCTGAAACTGCCAAGCGAAAAACAATAACGAAGAAGTCCACGAATAGTTCCCTGCACCTATTGCGTGAAGTCATCGTCCGGTCTGTAGAAAAAGCCAAGCGAAGAACTAACAAACGGAGAAAGCCCATCGAATAATTCCCTGTAGTTGTTGCGTGAAATCGTTTTCCAGTTTGTAGAAAAGAGGGCGAATCTTTCAGGGCGAAAATTCATTAGGATTGCCTACTGTAGGAAGTGACAAAAAATTGAATAATCAGCATAGCAATAAATTAGAGTAATATATATTTTGGATATGTATACAGTTATTATTACAGAATGTATTTACAGGAATTCTTTCATAGATTTGGATACAAAAATTTAAATTCAAAAGTAGATGTGTCATTTTCTGTGAATATTTTGTATTTTGTTCGCTATATGTGTATTTGGTGTGTTCGCCATTTTCTTCCATAAAATATCTTTTTAAATCAAGAAGTGTCATTGCTTCCGTTGCCTACATAGACTCTCTGCCTCTCTATACAAAAATTTTTTGGCGTATTTGGAAAGAAAGGCATTAGAAATATTTTCTACGTTTTCAAATATGTTATTTAAACAGAGATTTAAGAAGCTCTTTGAAAGATTTAAAAAAGGCTTTATTTCTAGTTGTAATCCACTTTTAATATAACACTGTTTATAAAATTATACAATGGAGCATCTAAAAAACTAATCGTATCATTCTCAGCTACGTCAATCATATTCAGAATCTATTTGCATACGCCGCTACAATTAATACTCTTTGGGGGGGAAGGAGTATTGGATTTAATTCTTTAGATAACTCTAATAAGATCTTAAAATTGAATTAGGTTAATTGTTTAAAAATTGGGTTTTCGGAAAAAAGATATATGCATATAAATCTTTTCAATTAGTGCAGTAGTTGGTAAGCCACGCCCCTCATGACATTAGATTCGCTGCTTTAGGCCACGTGACCAGCTAAACAGTGCCTGACCACAGCTCCATCCAGTCTTGGCATTTTCTTGCCGGAAGCAATAGGCTTCAAAATTTTCCCCACCCCAACTTAAACCTCATCTGGAGAATACTATTTACGGACTTTCTCAGACGTCTGGCCCAATTTGGGATTCACTCAAGAATCTAGAAATAGCAGATATACTAACAATAATAGGATACACAATAATAGGATATTATTTTTATTATTATAGCATGCAGAGGGAATTCCTATCCCTGCTCTTTCCAGATTCCTGAGTGAATCCGAGTGAGTGAAAATGAGGCATATGAAATACAATATCGTGATTGGAGAAGAATTCGATTAGTTTCTCTTAAGATGAAGATAGAAAAATTTGCTGTTCAAAACATCTGATATTTATTTGTTAAGAGGAGGATGAAAAGGAACAAAATAATTTGAAACGAAATCTCATGATTGGTTAAGAATTATATTAGTTCTCCTCAGCACGAAAAGAACCAGTTTCTAGACAAAACAACTAGCATATTAAGTGCACAGGAAAAAAAACTCTACACATCTTTCTTTAACCACAAAAAAATAATCTGGCAGTAGACAATTTCCAGACTTTTTTTACATCCAACTCACTATAACGTCACTCGAGAAAAACGGAAATGCATTTCCGTGAGTCAATATTTTTTGCAATTGTTTCAATAGTGGTTTTTTTCTATTACAGAATATCAAAACCGTCTTTAAGAAGAATTTTTCATGTTTCATTTTCGTCAGTCTTCAGCAAGAAGAGAAATTAAAATAGACTTAATAATATCATTAACATTCATACTATTGCCTTAAATGCAGGTATCTTTGTTGAGAGGTAGCACACTAATTTTTTTTAAATTAGAAACTCAGATTGTACCAAGTTTTAAATAAATAATACATACATAAGCAATATAATGACAGGAATTTATTTCAATTTGATTTTAATGAAAATGAAAATTCTTAATTAAAAAATTTAATTATTGCAAAAATGTATGAAATGAATAACAGAGTTGAAAATATTCTGTTACTTCTGTGAATTGCGAGCAGTTTTTCCCTCATGGATATTAAAGCTACTGATAATCTTATGTCCTTCACAATCATTTATCAGGAATTTTTCAATTGACAGTTGTATTTTAAGGAATATACATAGATGCTTGTCAGACTTTTCTTCTGATTGTTCTTCGTCTTCCTAAATCTTTTTCAAGTTATTTTCGTTAAAGCTCTCATCAGCAACTACAGTTGAAACAAAATATTTTATATTGTTATTAGTGTCTTCACTATCCCAGTTTTCATCGATTTCTGAATATTCTTACATTTTGGAGCTGCCCAACTTCAAGCAATTCATTTTCATCAGTAGCGTTTACACTGAGGGAAATCGAAATAATAGAATTCTAAGGCCTGCTTTCTTAAAACAGGGCTAGTATAGTGTGATACGTGTTTAACAACCTTTGCTACTTACTAAATGGCATTCAATACATTGGCACATTTTGCAATTTGGCAGCTGTTTCCGTAAGCAGCTTGCCATGCTGTAAAAAACAGTATTCTATAAAGAAAACATAAGGTATTTTCGCTCCCCTTTCCACATATTTCTTGGTACAACTGGAGCACAACTCAACGTGTACGGGATATCTGGAATTTCAATTCCGAGAAGGGCATTACACATGTTTCACGTTCTCACATCGACATAACCTAATCTCTCTAAAAGCATTGAAGATTCTAATTATACCTTGGTTCAAAGCCTACAATACTGATGTTCATTAGCTGTGAAACTGACTAATTACGCTGATTTCTGTTTTAAATTTAGTGGATGGGGCTGCGAAGAAAGTGCTGCATTAAGAGGACATAACGATTGTATATTATGGTTTATGTTATCCATGATTTTAATGTTAAGTATTCTTGAATTTTCAAGTATTTTTATTGTAATACTAGTGGTTGTCAAACTCACCTTCCATGTAACAACAGAGTATCCAAGTCAGATGTTTTTTAAACTTTTGCAACTGTTACGGTATTCTTAACTTTTAACCTCATTGATTCATTACTCATGAGTGTCGTGAATGTGTAAATCAACTTGAAATCATATCAACACTAAAATACTGCAAAGGGAGAGATTGTGTGACAAACATTGAAAACAACATATCAGTAAGTTAAATGAGTATCAACATATATAGTTGAAAATACCATAACGATAATATAACAAGTGTAAATATACTTAAAAAGGCGCTGTGTTCAGTATTGGCAAAAACCCGTTCAAGTTTTAATTTAATTTATTGAAACCAGTGTTCTAAAAATTCTGGGAGAAAACAAACAAGTAAACTAAACTTCATTTTAGCAAATATTTACTAACACATTTTTTTAGATACACAAGGGGTGATGGTTACAGATGTGGTTTACTGGTGTGAGAAAAACATGTAGAAACATACCTTGGGGGGAGGGTCCCCGCAAGAATGCCCGTCAGAATCAAAATTTCTTGAGACAAAACAGCTCCCATTACATTGATTACAGTAAAAAGGTGAGTAGTGACATCCTTATTTCTCACGAATATCTGTAAAAAAAAATATTAGTGGGCCTTCCATCCTTTCAATCTAGACCGGGACCTCCACACGTTTCCGACTCTTCGCTAACGTTTTCAGCCATCTTCTCCTGTATTGCCCTCCACATAGCTCTCGCGATCAATTTCTCAGTCTCCGCAACTGCTTCTTGTCTGGCGAAAACTTCCAATTACCCCTCTCATAGGTCATAGGTCATAGGTCATCATTCTTGTAACAGGTAACGACCCAAAGGTCTCTGCCTATCTATAATCGCTTCAAAGTCCTGATGAAGAAAAAGCATAATCCAATTGTTTTGGAACAACCCCTCTCGACGACCGCTGCAGGTTCTTTTTCTCATTCTCGCCAGCCCCTGGCTTGGCGATGCTTGAAGTTCCAAAAGCCGCCAGTAGCAAGGGAACCCTAGGAGGAGAATCCAAGGCAGTAAGGTGAGGATATGGGGTGGTAAGCCGGATGTTGGCGGATAATCCCTATTTCTGGAAGCAGCGACTGTAACTTCCGCCGCTCCAGCGGAAGCAGGACGTTACAATCAGTTTTCTGCAAGCAGCGAAAGTTACAAGAGTTACAATCGACACACAAGGGTCTTCCACCTATTCTACGAAATAAAAATAAAACACATTCCTGCAGCTTGCCTCTCACAGGGTGTCACTTTAGCATGGAGGAAGCCTAACGGACTCCAAATCTCCCCGTGCCAAAACCCCGGCGTGGCGTAGCTGCATACAAACAAAACTTTTGAAGCAGGGTGCAGATTTGCACTTGGTTAAGGAAATTTTTTAGACCTCTGGCTGGTAAAGATAAGCCTTCCGGGAACTGTACCTCCCACGAAATTTCGAAAACAAAGTGATAATTTATGATTTCCAACACAACTGTAAAAATTTGTGAAAGGGAATTAAAAAACTTGTTTTTAATCACGAAATTAAATTAAACACCGAAGAACGTTTCTACAGTTGAAATATAATAGCAAAATTCATGTTTCTTAAAAATGTTTCTACAAACCATAAACGACTTTACCACCAGAGTCAGAAAATATGGATTCAAACTTTACCAGAAAGAGAGGTCCGTTAACAAACTTTTTAAACTTTATACGCCAACTTGTGCAAAACAAGGAACTTTAAAATTCAAAGTGAAAATGACCTTAAGAGTCAACCTAACCAGAAATTAAGCATTAAACGACACAAGTTAAAATTAAACGTTAACCAAACATTACAAAAACCGAGTTTAAATTAAGAGTTAAAGAACAAAATTAAATGGTTAACCAAACAACTTCTATGACTGATAACAGAATTGTGATAATCATTACAATTAAGATAAGTATACTTCAGTTACTGATACTGAATTAAGGTGAGTATTTATTACATAACAATCATTACATAACACAACCAGAGCACTTTTTCCTTTGAAGTACAGAGTTTTATTACTCAAATTCGATAATATAATACATTTTCATCTGTACTGTAGATGGTTTTAGCCTCATATACTTCACTAATTTCATTTAGCGTTTTTACTTAGTCTGTTACATGTTGCATGTGTATACCTCTGCGACAAAGAGCAAAATTTATCCTCATGATCTATCTACTCTATAGTATCTCATTTTCAGACAACTACAATCAATTACAATAGTACCTTCCAAAAAGGAAGACCCACAAGGCCAGGCATCTTGTCCCTTAAATGGAGGTGTCTCTTTTTCAGAGGGGACATACTAATAAATATAATTTAATTAGGAATTCTGGTTATATCAAGATTTAAATAATAACATAGTCACAGGTATTTTTTGAATTTGAAGTTTATGGAAAATGAAAATTCTTAATAAAAAGTTTAATTATTGCAAACATGTATGAAATTAACAACAGAATTTATTGGAAGCTTACATACGTTTATTGGAAATACATTACACGGCTTTGTTTGGAAGTTGTAAGCATTGTAAGGATTTTTTTTCAACGTGGATATTAAAGACACTGATGATCTTACATTCTTTACTGTCACCAATAGTTATAATGGTTTTTTATCTGGGACGATATTTTAAGGCATTTGTGTAATATTTTATATCACATACTTCGTCTGGTTCTTCTTCGTCTTCGTCACAGCTTTTCAAACTATTTTTATTAAAACTCACATCATTATTACCAGTTGAAGTAGAAGATGTTCTGTTCTAATTGGTGTCTTCAATACATAAGTCTATCGATTTCTGAGCATTTTCTCTTTGAGCACTGGTACAGACAGGTTCAAAAAATTCATTTTCATTAATAGTATTGTCAACGTGGATGGTCGAAACTGGTATTTCGAATCTTACTTTCTTCACACTGTCCTGAAGATTGCTTTGTGATACGTATTTAACAAACTTTGTTATCCACTGTATGGCATTCAATGCATTGGCGCATTTTGTAAGCTGATTGCTGTGTTCGCAAGCAGCTTGGCAAAGAACATGCAGCAAAAACAGTGTTCTATAATGAAACCATAATGTGTTCTCGCTCTCCTTTTCGCATACTTCGTGATATAACTTGAAGCACACTCAGCGTGAATTAGGGAGGCCCGGAGTTCCAGATCTAGCGAGAGCATTGCAGATATAGTGCCCTCCAACAGTTAAGGAACAGCATGTTTTTTGTGTCTCATTTGAAAATAAAGCAACATAGAAACAAAAAAATTTACAGGATATGCTATTCACTAAGCAGTTCTTTAATGAATGCGACATAGAATGCTTCTAAAGTTCAACACAAACATGAATTACAACAAAACATTGCATTCTTGGCAGAGAAATCAGTCTTGGAGAAATAGTATATCACAGTTTTTTGAGGAAAAGGAGGTTGTGACATTACAAAAAGGGGTTCAAATAAAAAATGTGTGCACCTCTATCTGCAATATATTAGCGGCAGCGACGTTCCATGTCGTGCATTAAGTTGTCGGTCACTTAAATTTACCACGAAGTAATCCTTATTCAAGCTCATCTAACGACCTTGTAGGAGGACTGAAATCAGGAACCTGTCTCCCAAGGTAGTCCTAAAGATCGAATAGAGGTCTGGAGATTGAGCTGGCCATTCCATTTGCTCCATACCGTGACCCTCTTCAGCAACCCGAGCTCAGTGCTGTCGCGCATTTTCGTCCATCAGAAGAAATCCAGGACTAATAGCAGCGGCATACGGGCGGACTCTTTGATCAAGGATCTCGTCTTGACATCTCACACAGGTCAAAGTTCCTCCACTGAACACATGCAGCTCAGTGTGACCACCGGGAGAGATCCCAGACCAAACCATTATTCCATCATATCTGTAACTTTGTGTTTCCACAGTGTGGGTTTGGTTGTATGGGGTGAGTTGTTACTCTAGATCAGCTGACAACCTAAATCACTCTTCAATGTGAACCTGAACTTGTCTGTGAAAAGAAGAGATGTCTATCGTTGGCTGGTTCTGGAGACGTGTGCTCTTGCCCAACATAAACGGACACTTCTGTATCCTCGGGTCAAGGGGACACAAACAACTGGTCGTCTTGGATAGAGACCTGTATTGTGCAGGCGTCTGGGCACTGTAGTGTCTAAGATTCTTGTTCCTGTTTCTACTAAATGATCTGCCACGAGCTGAGGCACAGTAATGTTTCTTCTCCTTCGGGCCGAAAGAGCTAAATAACGGTCTCCTGCGGGTGCTGTACCTCTAGGTCTGCCTAGAACATGTCTTCTACAAACAGAATCCTCAGATTCAAACTGATTCCACAGTAGGCATTGAGACGTGTAGAAGCATCAACTTGTGACATCCCCATTTCCATCCATTCGATCGCCCGCCACCTCAACGAATCGGGCAAACGACTTCTCCTGGACGTTGACCAACTGTCCTAGATATTGTCCACAAAACTGTAATAACCACTCAAACAAATTCTATGCCGGATTGGGATAGCAAGAGTTTATATACCCACTCTCAGAAGGTCCAGACTAAACCACAGGCCTCTCCCATTCAATGGTCCGTTCCGAATACCTAATCCAACCATCCTCGAGGGTAGCAAACTAACCCCCTCCAACGCTTACAGGCAGACAATGCCAATAATTAAGCGTTTCGGAGTACCTATGGTTCTAATCCATGACCACCACATCATAAGAATATTTAATAAGTGAGCAGAAATGCGAAAGTTGGATAAATAGTTAATTCGATGCAAACTGGAGGGTGCCACATTGGCTCAAAAAATTTAGGGATACACATAACATAAGTTTCGATGTTTTCGTACATTTTGATTTTCATACTTTTTGTATTTTTATAATTTTACAATTTTTTTGGGTTTTTATATTTTTATAATTTTACAATTTTGGGGGGTTTTTATATTTTTATAATTATATTTATATTTTTTATAATTTTATTGCGTTTTTCATGTCACGAAGGCGCGACTTGGGATATATTAGATTTATATACAGCATTGTTCTAACATAGGTATTTTGACACAAAATAGGACTTTTTCGGAAATGACATGTCAATGTTTTTCCATATTTCGATTCTACCACTCAACTTATGCCTAAATATTAATTTTGTAATATTTGGTGCGAAATTTACGGAGAAATTCAAAACTTTACTTCGGAGCAATTTTTTCAGCTTGGACCAACCATAATTCACTTGGCAAACTTCTTAATGTATGGCAACCCATTTTCCTTTTCCTTTTTACATTGTGCACGAGGGGAAAAAAGTCACGTCGTTCCTACTTTCAAATAATTTTAACAAAATGAATAAACCACATTTGATGTTTTATCACTTATCATAACAAATATGCCAAATTTCAAAACTCGCCAATATATAAATTCACGTATATCTTCGGAAATTTTGAATAAAAAATTCTAATTTTTTGCATGTATACTTAGAAATACATCTACTTTAAGAAGGTGGTAAAAGTTTTATAGATTATAATTTAAAATGTTTTTCGAAAAATTGATAAAAAAATTATTTAAAAACACAAATTTTAAAAATAAATCACAAAAATGGGCGAATTTTATTTGGAATCAACTTAAATTTTGAAATATGAAAGGAAGAATTAAATAAGTTTAACAAAAGAAAGAGAGATTAATAAATAAATACCAAACTGAATTAACATTGAGGAGCTAAAATTTCGAAAGTTAATTTTTTAAAAACTACTCATGCGATTTTTACAAAACTTAGCAGTTTGGCATAATTTGAGTAGTAGAATCTAAATATGGGAAAAAATGGCATGTCATGTCAGATAACGTCCGATTTTGTGTCAAAATACCTGTATTAGAACAATGCTATATATAAATCTAATACATATCCTAATTCACGGCTTCGAACCATAAAACATGCAAGTTGAATTTTGTCAATCGGCTCAGTAGAAAGGGAGATGTGGAACTGTCACTTTTTTTCTCTAGCAATTTCCTACAACCTGTCAAAAGGAATTGAGTATTTCTGAATAGAAGTTCGTGAAAACGTATTAGTAGTCATGTCCAAGTCAAGGAAGGTTCAATGCCCCGCACGTGAGTCAGTACAAAATGGTATTATTCAAATTTTAATATAATGATTTCACGGAACACTTAACGAAATTGTTGTGGATTTCCTTTATAACAGGTAGCAAATGTTACGATGGACCCAGTTTCAACTGGATTAGCAAAGTCCTACAAATTTACAACCATTACACTGATTCTTGTCGTTTAACTTCTCCAATAAAATTACTGCTGTTAATTTTAAAAGATTTTATCTCCGAAGTTAATTTCCATTAATCCGCATTCATTAAAATAACTAAGAATTTAAGTGATTTTTAAATAACTGGCACCCGTGACAGGACGGAATGGCTATTTGAAGAAAACGAAACATCGATTTCATATAGGAATTTAAAAAGTGTGTTTTATAATTTATTTGATGAACGTATTTATTTTAAAATAATTCAAGTTTTATTGCGGAAGCGTAAGCTTCTAAGGCAGTCCTTCTAAATGCACGAATGCTTTAGAAGCAGAATTACTAAAGCCATATTTTGAAGGCAAAAATTCGGTGCAGTTGGTATTATGTAAATCAAGAGTAGCGCGTGCCAAACAGTAACTATTCCTGGATTAGAGTTGCTTGGAGCATTAGTAGCCACTCGTTCATATCGTGAAGACACTGACTCACTTAAATTGACAAAGTGGAAAATAATTTTCGAAGATTTTAAAACATTCAAATTAAGATATGACTTGATGTGAGCAAAATGCACACTACTTTTGTCCATAAAGTAACTTTTAGTTTACTTCTTTCAATAACTACCATAGGCCATAGATCGGATATTGTTCGCAGACGTCTTGACGTCAAAAAGGGAGAAACAGCTTATTGTGTTATGGCAGGCAATGGTTGTCATTCGATGACGTACTTCCTCTAGGTAGACAGCCATAATACTTTTCCCTTGCTAAGGGATTATCTGTAGTATTTATTATTAGTATTTATTATTGGACGTAGTACAGTAATTAGTATTTATTACTGTAATATTAATTATTGTAGTATTTATTCTGTAGTATTTACTTTCGTTGGCATGATGAATGTCGCCGATATCCTTAAAGAAGCCAAGTTGGCGCAACCAAGGCTGTTCTCCGAACAGTATCCCATAGGATCACGTTTGTTCATTAACTTAACAACCACGTAGAATTTGCATCTGTAATTGCAGCGCTCCTACGTCATTACAAAAAGCCGTTATGTTATATTTTTCATCCATTTGTTAATTTGTTGTTTTACGTCTTTAAGTAACTATCATAGGCCATAGATTACGATTCATGCTTAACAACCGCTTACTAGTCCAAGGATTCGCCTTTTTGGCATCAGCAATACTGTGCTCTTAAACGTTTAAATAACGCCAGTGCACTCGGGCAAAAACTTCAGCTATAGATAAAGGCATATTTTAAATGCCTACTTATCCTGATGACCAATGACCAATTCCAGTTGTTGCAGGGTTTCTAAACCACTAACGTTAACTCCAAAGTAAGTGTATATGCCTCATCTTATTACATATGGGCAACTGAAAGTGTTTCAGTAAGGTGATAATAGAGTGTAATGTTCATAAAGTTCCTGGAGCAATGTGTGAAATAAACGCTCTTTAAAAAAATGAAATACCAGAGAGAGTTCTTGGCTTGAAATAGTTATTGGACACTATAGGCAGTGACACAATAGAAGTACGTGATGCAAATAAAATTAACACTAGATTAAATAAGTGAAACAAATGGGTCAGTTCTATATCTCCCGTTCTACTGGGCCGATTGACGAAGTTCAGCTTGGGCTTTTCAAGTCTCGAAAGCGCGACTTAGGATATGTATTTGATTCACATACAGCATTGTTCTAAAATAGTTATTTTGACACAAAATCGGACTTTTTCTGAAGTGACCTCTCAATTTTGTTTCCATATTTCGATTCTAAGACTCAATTTATGCCAGGTTGCCAATTTTCGTAAAACGCGCACTACTATTTTTAGAAAATTAGCTCCCAAAATTTTAGCTCCTCCATGTTAATAGAATTTGGTGTATATTTATTAATATCTCTTTTTTTCTTAAACTTTTTTTTATTCCTTTCACTTTTCGAAATTTATTTTCTATCCAAATACAATTCGTTCATTTTTTATGATTTATTTTTAAAATTTGTACTTTTAAATAATTTTTATAAATTTCTAGGATAAAAAACGTTGAATAATAACATAAAACTTTTCCTATCATTATAAAGTAGATGTATTTCTAAGCATATCTGCAAAAATTAGAGTTTTTATTTAAATTTCCTAAGTTATAAGTGAATTTACACAGTGGAGCGTTTTGAAATTTGGCATATTCGTTGCAAGCGATAATACGCCAAATGTGGTTTACGCACTTTGTTACAATTACTTGAAAATAATGAACGTGACCTTTCTCCGCTCGTATACAATAAAAAAGAAAGGAAAACAGCTTTGCCATAAATTAAGAAGTTCTCCAAGTGAATTATTCTTGCCGCAAACTGAAAACAAATGAGACAAGATAAATTTTTAAATTTATCCTGAAATTTCTCACCAAATTTTACAAATTTAATGATTAGGCATAATTTGAGTCTTAGATTTGAAATCTGGCAAAAAAAAGTCATGTCATTTCAGATAAAGTCCGATTTTGTGTCAAAATACTTATATGAAACAAAGTTATATATAAATCTAATAAGTATCCAAAGTCGCGCCTTCGAGACATGAAAAAGGCAAGTTCGTCAATCGGTCAAAGAACGGAGATATAGAAATTTCCCATTTTTTTGCATTGTATTTAGTTATTATTTAATATTACAGAATTTAATGCTTAATTATACATCTCGTTATTATGCAGAAACACTTAATAGATCGACTGACGTGCCATCTGTTCACAAAATAGAAAGGAAATCTTAGAAAATATAAATTAGCAACTTAGACAACCGTCTATTGAACAATAAAGAAAAGAAAAAAATATACCTTGAAGGAGAAGGGTAAAACAAAAAAGTGTACCAAATTTTCCAGAAATTCGCAGAGGACCTCCATAAAATCAGCACCTCTCTATAAGGCTTATTATGTCTAATCTTAAAGTTTCAAATCGTCTTGTTAATCTCCATGCAGAACAATACCAGTATTTTATGCACAGGTAAATATAATGCATTGAGGTTTTTGAACAAGTAAATGTTTTAACTTTACATTCCCGTCTAAAGACGCCTAGCTTTTATGCATTCTCTGTAGCGTTACTATTGTGCTTTATCAAATACTTTTCTTATTTTCCTCTTTGAGCTAAACCTGGAACGTCTATTATTATTTTTTTGTTGTAGTTGAAAGAGGTGTACTATTCTTTGAACTTCAGAGATGGAGTTTCTTGAGAAGATCAGCTCCATGTGATTGAGTTTTGTATTTTTGTCGTCTGAGTGGGTGCCTGGTGTGATCAGGGGCGTGTTGGGTTTGCTATATATTCTATGGAAGTATTTCACACATTTTTTTCTGTTTAACTGCCTTAAAAATTTTTCTGTGCGCTCAGGTTTTTGAATATATATTTAGTTTAGAAAATATTCTTGTATTTTGCAAATTAAATTCAAACGTTTGGGGAATTTGCGCGTTAACGGAATACTATATTACTAAATCTTCTATGCGAATGGTTATGGAAACTTGTTTAAGATTGGATACCAGCATGTTAACATATTTCTGTTAAGTTCACCAATTTCAGCAGAACACAAGAAATAATACAGGGGATTTTTATATATTTTTGAAGGATTTTGATTAAGAACAGACAAATGTTTTCAAATAAAAATTTCTGGCAACAACTTATTAAGCGAAAGGAGAAACTTCGTCTGCTACTTTTTAATTTATTCTACTTTCAAAATGTCGCATGTAAGCAAGCTGTGGATCGAAGGATATGACTTTGCAAGATAATTTGGAATTTTTTAAGGATATGATTTTCGAAGAGAAATAATCCGCTCCAATAATTCAAACATGTTATGAAATGCATGATATTAAAATTTCTACGAGCGATTAACGGAAAATTATTAATCGGAAAGTGGAAAACCTTCAGTCATTTCCTCTGTATAGAAAGGTGATTCTAAATCAATAATACCCCAAAAGGTATGTACTGTTTCTAATGTTTTTAAAGTTAAATCATTGGTAAAAAAAACTGCTAACTTAGAAATGAACTGTAAAATTTTTAAATACATCTGTAGCATCAATAAATAAAATACGAAGTAAAGTTTTACAACTTAAAAAAATACTAAAAAAACATGATTTTTTCCAGCTTTTCCAGAGGCATGTAGCTACAGGCAGAACGATTTTTAGAACCTTGTATGAAAACTATTTATCAGAAGATTGTAAGGTTTACCCTAATTTTATTAACAGTTATTTTAAGTTTATGCGCCATTCCTATTATTTCTAGTTTCAGCTTACAATTTCCTACCAGAATGTAATTTCAGAAACGCAGTTATGCAGATGAGTAAAGAGTATTATCTAAGTCCATGTTTCACCGACTTCGAGAGAGAGCCTGAGTTCCTGACTAGCACGAGTTTGCCTTCTGGCTACGTCTCTCTCTTTGCTATTACTACGCGCGGCCTTACTTTGGGCACTTGTTTGGCTTCGCCGACTTAATTAAGATTTAGGGGCTGACTACTTAGAATCTTGATAACTTCGGCTATATCTTTCAGTTTAGTTAAGCTTAATTAGGCTTAATTTCCTATTTATTTGACTTCAAGCTCAAGTGGAGGCTTTGTACGTTCCGAGTTAGGAACTGATTGTATCGTATTTATTCTGAGAAATAAAGGGTACTTAACTCTTCGTAAGTCTTATGTTTCTATTTACACGGTTAAGAGATTATTCGCTTATTAGTGTTTGTGAGGTTCAAGGATTGAACACTGAATTAAATAAGTCCCACAAAATAAATAGAAATACATTGTGACCTTTGATAAAACATAAGTTTATCTAAATGCCTGTAGAAAAAAAAGTCTGTTTATTATTGAAAGCGAAGAGAAAAATGTACACATCTAGTTCCATTAACAAGATAATGTTTCGGTGATGGACTTACGTCTGTCACAAGATTCTTTTACAAAGTGAAATTAAAAATAAGAAGTGTGGAAATAAATGTTAAAATCAAATCAATAAGCTGATCCCTACCGAATGAAATGTCTTTAAAAAATGTTATATTCTATGTTAATTGGGCCTGAAATAATATATCAGATACATTTGACCTAAAACGGCAGCTTTCTTTAGAAAATAAAGGGCAAAATCGAGGAATAAAAACAAAATTTCCTTTTAAAAACAATCGAATTCTACCTTTCTTCAAATTCATGTTTCTGTTATGTTCTTTCATTGATGTATCCTTTAGAAGTTTCAACAGTTCTTTAGAAATACTTATATATTGAACCAAAACATCTCAATTACTGGTACCTCCAATTTTGATGGCTTAATGGATTATCAGTTTTTCCCAGTTCAGCAAAAGAAAACTTCTCAGGGGATAATATAAGAATTCAGATTAGCATATTGCAACTAAAAGGTACTGCGGAGCCAAGATTATCACAGTCTGAAAATTTGTCTTACTTGATTCGTTTCTTGAACACATTACCGCCCAGTTCTTATCAAGTCACGATAATTACTGGCAAGGATTTAATTGTGCATTGTGTTTGAAAAAAAAACTGGTGATGTCTCGCTTCGGGATATAAACCAGTAAGCATCTTGAATCAAAAATACCTTGTATGCGCTATATGTTAAACATGTGTACAAGAGCAGAAGATTTGCAATAAGCTTCCATGATTGCTGTTGGTACAATAAAAATCAAAGGCACCGAGGCCATCTGTGGTCCAAATCTTTCAAAGAATTTCCTTTTGTTCTTGATGCGCAATTTTGAAAGCTCCAAAGCTGCTTTTCATGTTATTTACTATTTTTATTTTAGTTACGTCCGGCAATCACAATTTTCTTGGTTTTCCTAATACTCATGAATGATGTCTTTCAGTGATAATTTAAAGTTAGGAAACACAAAGAGCTTGGCCCCGCTGTTGACAAAGCGCCGCTGTTCACAGCTGTAGTCTCATGCAATGAATCTTCTTCAACAATCAATACAAAACGTCCATTATAGAAGGCATCCTTAACACTGCGCGTACTTTCTTAAGGTCAGCAGTTTGACGTCCATCTACATCTTGAATCATTCTTAATGTCTTATCTTCCCCGAACAACAAACTGAGTTTAACTCGATACACAAGCTCTGTTCGTTTCTGTGCATCGCTGCAACTGATTTTCCCAACTTACAGCAAAAAGATGTACAGCTTGAGTATAGGATCCCACTGGCGATTTTCAGCTTGGCGCACGTTTTGGGCGGTATTTATCTGGTAATCTAGCGAATTCTAGAATATTTTATTTCGGCAACCCTGTCTGTATTTTCACTAAATCAAGCAAAGAGCAAAATACTGATGTATTCAACAAATTTTTAGAAATTGTAAGGGACATAAACTGGGCAGAGTATAGGATTTCTTTGTAAATTTACCATGATTTTGTAAACTTTACTAAAGGTTCAGCATTTCTTTACTTTATTTTTAATGTAAACATGTATTCTGAACTCATGTTTTCTGTTTTACAACTTAAAACTTGCATTTTCAATATTACTGCTTAAAACATGCCTCCATGTACTACTCAAGCTGTTCCTAAGAACAGCTACTGTAACAGTGGTTGTGCCGCTCCGTAACAACGGAATCAGTTTGCCTTTAATTATCGATATTCACAATGGAAAGAGCCTAATATATCCAAATCAGAATGTATCTTAAAATAAACATGACTACAATTTGGCATTTGTAACAGGTACAGCGAAAAGGGGCGGAACTCCACAATTTCCTAACTGGTTCAACCACAATAAGAGCCCACCAGTGGCCGAGCGGTAAAATCATGAACAATAGTAGTTCAACCCGGATGCGGATACCCGAGAACGGGTTGGCTGTATAGGCGCTTTCTCCGTGTGTAACTCGGGTATGAGCCAGTTTAGAAAGCGTTCCTTTCCTTTAGCAGATAGCTGTTGTGAGCGTTGCCATAATAAAATAACCAATTTCACCGCCCTAACTATGAAGCTCCGCCCAATTTTGATAGAGAATTCCCAGAAGGCAGATCCAAATGTCTCCGACCTTTCTTCTCTTACCACAAAACCACTCCAGAGCTTTCGGCTCGACAATATTTTGAGTAAAGCGATGGCTTGCAATCATTACACACTTACAAACATCCATGCTTTCTCTGAAATTCCAACCCTCACTCAATGATGCAGCAGCCAGCATCGTTAACCGCTATGCTCTAGAATTTTATTATCAAATTTTATCTTAACTTTACTATAATAATTAAAAACACATAAAAACGTATGCTCAAAATCAATAATTTAAACTCGAGTGCATCATCAGATGCTAGCCAAATTATATTAAACGTATAAAACTGCCAATACATAAGTTTTTTCAGTTCATTTTCAAATATCTTAATTCAGTTTTCAAAATACACACCTCCAATGCGAAAGTAATTTTTCAAATATTAACGACGATAAAATTAATTGTAGAGTTATACAGAAATAAGTGTACCTGATATAAAATCTCTTCAAGTTGAAAAATGGTGTTCCTATATCAAACAGTTACTTCTATATCAGATAGCTTGGGAGTACAATTCCGTATAAGAAATAAAACGCGGAAGAAAAGGACGAAATTGAATGCCCAGAAGAAATATATTTCTAAAGTAGTAACAGGTTTGAATTAGATTAAATATATCACGAGTGATAGATAGTACAAATAAAATCCTTCTTTACACTAGAGAGGATTTGCAGTTGGTTCACTACCGCTGAAAAAAATGAAATCCCAGACGAAATGAAATTTTTGTAAGAAGGAAATGTGCGGAGTTTGTGTATTGGCAAAAACGTGTTTAACCGTCACTTTAAACCAAATGTATGAATACAATTTCGTACTTTGAACTTCTCTAAGTATATAAATCTCAGAGAATTTAATATCGGTGACAATTTTCATTCTGTAGTCTGTATTTGTATTTGTGTAATGTGTAATCTGCTTTTGGGGTGGAAACTCCGTCTGAAGTAAGGTGTGAAACAATAAAAGAACTTTGATTGAATTTCAGGTGAAACCCAAATGGGAATCGAAAGACAAAGTTCAAAGTTCAAAGAATGTTCAACATAAAATAAATAAATCGTGATGGAAAAAAAAAGCTTTTAAACATCCTTTTCAAGCCATTATAAAATAAAATAATCACAGATGTATATGCAGACCAACTCGAGCATGATTGTTTTTAAACTGACACTACTCAGTCCAGTCCATATAGATATGGCCGAAGTGCTGCTAGTCAATGCAGCGTTATCGGCTCCTGAAAATTATGCCAAAGGCACATGACAGTGGAAAGTCCTGATAAGAACTACTCAGAGTCATCTGAAGCTTCATATGTCAGCTGATGTTACCAAATTTGGAGTGGATACTAATGACAACATGGGGAAAACGATTTAGTAAAAAAGAAATTAGTTCCGAAAGGTGCCAATAGGGGAAAATGTGGCGCTCTTCTAGGAATGGAAAATACGAAAGACATTCTGAATGTTAACTGAGTTCAACATACTTTACCTCAGCGAAAGAACAATTTTACCTACCAAAGTCATTTTAAGGTTATTGTGACTTACTCATGTCTAAATAATGCAATATTAAACTTTTTTTGGCAATCTGGGGTGAAATGTCCAGCTAAATACCATAAGGGCATATGCGGCACTGTATGCTCTTTGAGTCCCGCAAACTCGACATAACGTGGGCTGCCTATGATTAAGTATTTCGGAGTGCCCATGATTCTAAACCATGTACCTCCACATCATAAAAATATCTAAGTAGTGAACAGAAACAGAAAAATTGCATAAATAGTTAGTTTGATGCAAGCTAGAGGGAGCCACATTAATTATCTCGAGAGAATTTAGGTATAGGAAAAAGTAAATGATGCTAGTAATGCTGGAAATCTCGCCAAGCAGATTACTGACGACAAGACGCAGTATACACATAAAAATGTGAACAAATGTTATAAGAATGTTTTGCTTTGGAGGCATAAACGTTTTAATAGCGTTTAAAATTTTTCAAATGGGTCTTTCGGTTCCCTTTTTTCCACAAATTCTGCGAGATAACTTTCCAGATGATGAGGTGCCTTTCCTCTGCGTTTCATATTTCGTCGTTTGGCACTACCTTACAGACTTTCTATTTTTTGTGCGTGCTTTCAAGTTTTTCGGATCGACAAAGTTTCCGGATCGACAAAATTGTATTTATGATTCACTTTGAAACATTCAAAACTTTTCTCTTCCATATTTTTTGTGCAGTATGATTTCCACGAACCGGAATATATTACAGTTGCTTTCTGGATGTTTTCTATAATTGCTTCTAATATAATCATGGACCAGTTGGCACCTTCACAAGGAAATATTAATTTGTTTCCAAATCCTTTGTTGTAATAACAGGGGGACCAAAGATCCTCTGTTGTATTAATGTCGTTTCTGCGCATGTAGATATTTGATTGTCATATATCAGCTCACTGTGTATTTCGAAGGCCTACCAAAGTCATTTTAAGGTTATTGTGACTTGCTCATGTTAAAATAATTCAATATTAAACTTTTTTGGCTATTTGGGGTGAAATGACCAGCTAAATACCATAACAGCATATCCGGCATTGTATGCTTTTTGAGTTTCGCAAGGGTAGTAACCCAACAATTACGAGCAAAAACATTTGAGATTTTTATCCATGTACCTTAGACGTTCGAAAATGCCAAAGATGGTTTTCAAAGTTCAAATTCAGTAAATTTGATCTCTCTGACTGCTATCGATCAGAGAGCCCAACAACATTAGACAACGACATGCTAAGGGCAGAAGTGGAAGCAAATCCATGTCAAACAATGGAGGAATTGTCAAAGACCCTTCACCAACCTCAATTGATTATCCAAGAACTTTTAAAGAAGATTGGGAAAATAAGGAGAGCAGGAATTTGGGTCCCCTATAATCTGCTAGAAGACGGCAGAGCCAACCGATCCATCACATGCAACGTATTGCTTCAACGACACCATACAGAACCGTTTTTTGATCGCGAATATCAGGATCCTAGGCAGGAAACTGTTGAAGTGCTCGGTTATCAATCTGTTCAGTTTTGAGGAAAACATTTTGAAGAACTTTATTAATAATAACATTAATTACTTTAATGTTAAGGTCCGAGTGAATCACATCAGTACTGACGTACCAGGCTACACTAAAGACTTAACTGTAGCGTTTTACTTTGACAATAACGTGGAAGGAGAGACTGTCGAGTTTCCGAAAAGTCAAGTTTTATGGAATAAGGGGTGGGTTTTCAGAATTCTTAATATTTAACTGTAAATTACTGTAGATATTTGTAGCACAATATTGGACACGGAAAAGTACAGCATAAAAATAATGTTCATTTTTTATGGCAAATTCCAGCACAACAGGAATCATAAAAAGAACAAATAGCCTAAAATATTTGAGTAAAAATAATCATACAAAATGAAGAACAATTATTATTAGTTCTTGGTAAAAAATATCGTGTGGTGGTAGATTGTCTCACACGCACTCCGTCATCATGCAGCTTCATGCCACAGGCGACAGACGAACAAAATGTCCATACCAGATGCACCTTGCTCCTCCATGTAATCTTCAACTGCTTTCCTTCACTATGGGTCACCAATTTAGCCTTTTCGTTGTCTTCAGTCTCTTCATTTTCTGATTCACCTTCATTTTTATTCACACTGTCTTTCACCAGTGCAACTATTTCTGCATGTAAAATTTCACAATTTTCATCTTGTTCAATTCATTCTTTAACATCAGAATCACTAACTTCTTCGCAGCCTGGAATTTTCTTAAGTAAGTCAAATATTTCACAATTTTCTGCCTCTTCTCTGCTTTCGTGAAATTCATTTTCTGATTGGTTCAGCAAATTTCTTCAAGAACGAACGAGGCTTACCTGCTCGATCTCACTCTAAAAATGAGCTATCCATCCAACAACATCCAGCGTATCTATTTTCTTCAGTTTCTCGATCATATCAAACCCATCCTCCATGGCTGGGGCAGGAGGTGAGAGAAGCTTACCTGTATATTTTTTTCTTCAAAGCCTACAAAACGTCCCGGTCCATCGCCTGCCGCGCTGAAGTTACGTTAGGAAGGAGAACCATGGCCCTTACATCTTCCTCTCGTAATGTTCTGCATCAGGATGGGATTAGGCATTTAATAGAACGAGAGCGGCCTTCGTTGGTAGATTTTTTTATTTTAAAATTTTTCCACCGAGAGAATTGCTGATGAAACCAATCATTAAATATTGCTCCATTCATCCATGCGTTTGACTGATTCCGGTACCAAATAGAAAGATCCATATTTGGTTTCGGCCCCCATTGGTGCGTGTTCCTACCCTTTTAAACGCAAGGGGACTTCTTTATTTTCCTATAAACGCTAGTTTGAGGTTACAGCTACAGGTGACGATTTTTCTTCCCTGGATGCCACCGTTTTCGAAGGTAACATTCGAAACTTCAGACCGTTCTGATCAAAATTATAAATTTTATCTCCATATATACCCTCCTTTTCAATTAGTTTGTGTAAATTATCCTTGAATATTGCAACATTTTCAAGTTAGCAGGTAGCTTTTTCCCACAAACTGCGTGATGTCGTACCGCCTTTTCCACCTGTCAAGCTAGCCAGCACTAAACCCAGCTCTCCTTCTTAAAATTCATCATAAAACTTTAGGTATTTTCTTGTAAACGTTTTCCTGAAATGGGTGTTTCTTGTTCCCTTTGCTGCCTGAACCACAAATAAAGCGCCTTGCTCAGGTTTTCGTATTCACCACCTTTCATATTTTTTCTTTCCTTCAAACAAAACGTACACGCTCTTTTCATACATCAAGACTCAATTTCGGACCTCTTCTTTTTCCACCCTATCAAAGTAGTTTGGGTGACAATAAATCCATGGTAATATTGTTTACACTTTCCCCTTTGTCCTCTCTCTTTAAGACATCTAGTTTCATTTCCATTGTCACGTTAGTTAGTTTTCTTTTCTTTTCGAACGATATTTTCACTTTACAGAATATCAAAAGTTCTAAAAAATATGTAACACTTATACGCCTGGATGTGAACTGAGAAACGACACCCAGTGAATCAGTGTGAGTTTAGTTTACAATAAGATTCAGTCACAAAACTTCACAAACTTCCTAACGTTTTGCAACAATAGAAAGGAATGTGAGCCAGCGGCCAGACGCTACCTGACTTTTTTTTGTATCCTCGAAAGAAGCAAACAGTGTTGCCAAGTATTACGCCATATCTTCAAATTTGTTAGGCAGTTCCAAGAATTAATGGCACAATGCGAAAACGGCAAAATTACAAAAAAAAAAAAACACTCAAATCTTTAAACAGATCAGGAAAGACATACGCATAAATAATAATTATATATACTATATATAATATTTGCTCTTTGGCCTAGATATGTCTTAAAAAGTTTCCTAAAACGTTGTCGAGTTATACGGAATGTCGAAATATCGAGAGCTGAGTTTCCGGGAGTCTACTCTACTTATAAGGTTGTTTTAGCTTCATCAATCAAACGTAACCACCGCTCTGCTTGAGTTTTGAAGTCGTAACAACCGATATAAACTCTCTTTTTCAATTAATGCACTGAGATCTATTTGCCCTTATTTTCTTCATGATGTGCTTCTTTAAGCTCACATAAATATGATTATATACAATGAAATGTGTGGGATAAGAACCAAATACTGAACTTTTAGTACTTTATCACTATAGCTATCAACTTCAAGAAGCAGTTGCTGGAGTCTGAACTTGGGTGGGTGACTACCCACGTGACAGGCGCCGGCGAATCAGAATTACCATAGTGTCTCTTTGCTTTTCATGCATATATTTAAACAAGTTCACTGCTCAAACAACTTTTCCGATTTATGGAACTTCAACTACGTATCTGAAGTTAAATGAATTATATTTTGTGTCACTGGCGGAACAATTTACAATTGTATGCAAAAATGCAAAGCAAGTGCCTAACGGCCTAATTTCAAGATTTGCGGCGAAAGCTACCTAGCTAAATGTCATATGTACCATCAAGTTCCAAGCTGGGTAGAAACCGGTGTCAGAACATACTAGTATCGCGACTACAATCATTGACGACACCCATGATACCAATGATGGTAGTAACAATGCTCAAGGAATATCAGGACAATTGGATATGAATCTTTCAACGGTGTGGTGAATTTTTCACAAAGTTGTTTACTGCTGTTCATACAGATAAGCTGCACACAGGAAATAAAAGACAATGATTAAGATAAACGGGTGGCATTTGTTCTGACATTTCTTGCCAGGATGAAGATCAACGATACTTGGCCAAGGAGAATTCTTTGGGGGGATAAGACCTATTTTCACCTAAATCGGACTGTTAAGACTCACATTTCTCGAATATGGTCACCCAAAGAATTTCAAGCAGTTCAGGAAGTATCACATTCTCCAAAAGACACAGTTTAACGAGTCTTCACAGCAGATTTCTTCTGAGGACGATTCCTTTTTGAGAACATTGTTCTTACAGAACCACACATGTTACGACGTAAAGGTATCATGATACACTGACTGGTGTTGTCACTCCACAACTCCAACAGAAGCAGCTGCTATTAACTTGTATGAAGACTGGAGCACCACCGCCGATTGGTCTATAGATACATTGGTTATTGCGCCATCAATTTGCAGTAGAAAGTGTACTAAGTCGCTTTTGTTTTCACTTGCATGACCACCTCGATCATCAGATGTAATGTGATATATTACTGAGGAGTTATTTGAACTTCCAGGTATGTCTTTGTGGGGTTCCGACATTGGTTATCTTAAAATCTAAATCCGGACAGAAACATCTCAATTCAGTAGTTGTTTTAAGCGAACTGTAGTTTTTTACGTAGTGCTGTTATTGATTGTAGCGAATTCTCGGTGAAATCAGATTAACTTTCTCTGTACTTTGAATTTGAGTTCTATTTTAGTAGTTTATAATATAACTACTGTGAGATATTGCGATACTGTACGAATATCTCTGGGGAAATTTCAGCATTTTGTCTTATTTCTTGGGATAAGAATAAATTTTATTAACTTTATATCGACTTGTGCATTCAATCCATTACGAACCCGTATGCACGCACGAGCGGGCTGGGGCCAAAGCAAAATTAATAAGTCCTATGTACAGCTAAAAAATGTATAAAAGCATTTCAATATGAATGAAATCAGTTCAGTCTTTTCAAGCAACTGCCAATTCGTAAAAAAAATTGTTGTCAATCCAGGAAACTAAAATTTTGACACGTTATGTTAATACGTATATGTATTACATCATAACTTAAATTTAATATAATATATCGACATTTTTTCAATATAAATAAAAAAATTAGCTTGGCAATAACATATCGTGTGAATTATCCTAAGCTAAAAAAAGTTGCCAACAGCAGATACTTATTTAAAATGCTGACATTAACGATAACCTTTCGACATACAGTGACGTCACACCAATCGTATGCTTTCTTCAACGTCAGAATATAACATTATAGAATAATATTGTGTATACTGTTTGGCAATGCTATTTTTATTTCATGTTTTGTAAAACTTACAAATTTTTGATTAACCAACTCTACGATTTGAAAGCGATCAGTGGCAACGCTTTTCGAAATAAAGCAGATTTTTATCTCCAGTGAGCGATCATGTTGCCACTGGAGAAATTAAGAGAAATGAGAAATGAGTGAGGAAAATTAGAGTTTTCACAGTTTTTTTAAGTAATATCTCGGCTGATTAAAGTCGTACAAAGATGAGTGCGAGACTATTACCACTCAGAAAAATGAGGACGAAAATTAGCTCTTTCGGAGTTTTTAATTAATATCTCGGATAATGAAGTCGTACGCAGATGAGAATGGTCGAACTGGCTTCCCACAAATTTTTGAATTTTGGAATAATATATTTAATGTTTGGCAATGTCATTTTTATTTCACATTTTGTAAAACATACAAATCCTTTTGATTAATAGAATCTACGATTTGAAAGCGAGCAGTGGCGACACTTTCCGAAATAAGCAAAATCTTTATCCTCAGCTCTGGAGACTGTGGCCATTAGGGAAAAGGAGTGCGAAAATTAGCGTTTTCAGAATTTTAATTAATATTTCGACTGATTAAAGTGGTGCGAAGATGAGAATGATCGAAATGGCTTCCCGCGAATTTTTGGAATCCGGAATAACATATTTAATTTTTGACAATGCTATTTTTATTTCATACTTTGTAAAAAACTTTCAAATTTTTTATTAAGAAACTCTACTGTTTGACAGCGAGAAGTGGCAACATTTTTCGAAATAAATAAGCAAAATTTTTATCTCCAGCGTGCGAGACTGTTGCGACTCGGAAAAATGATGGCGAAAATTAGCGTTTTGGAGTTTGTAATTAATATCTCAGCTAACTGAAGTCATACGAAGATGAGAATGGTCGAAATGGCTTCCCACGAATTTTTGAAATCCCGAGGTATCTCTTTAGAAATTCAACTCCCCCTTGTTCTGAAGTAGACAACGCCACAAACAAACAGACATACGCGCATTAATTTTTTAGCATTAGCAATGCCTATATAGCAGAATTACACGAAAGTAATCGTTGTTCTTTACTCTAATTAAATAATTTTCTTTAGTCATTATAAGTAATTCAAGAAGAGATACTTCTGTTAGCGCTAAAACTAGGCAGAATAGTCAAAGAAGCTTGCTCTGGTAATTCTATTAGTGCTAAAACTAGACAATATATTCAAATACGATTGCTCTGGTACAAGCTCTGGTAATTCTGTTAGCGCTAAAACTAGAGAGTAAATTCAAATAAGATTACTCTGGTAATTCTGTTAGCGCTAACACTAGACAGCATAATCATAGACGATTGCTCTGGTACACGCTCTGGTAATTCTGTTAGCGCTAAAACTAGACAATATATTCAAGTACGATTGCTCTGGTACACGCTCTGGTAATTCTGTTAGTCCTAAAACTAGACAGCATAGTCATAGAAGATTGCTCTAGTACACGCTCTGGTAATTCTATTAGCGCTAAAATTAGACAGCATAGTCGCATAAGATTGCTCTGGTACAAGCTCTGGTAATTCTGTTAGCTCTAAAACTACGATAACGTTTTTACACATTTAAAAACAGCTATAAATTCGTCAAATTGATGTTTACCGAAAGTTCTATTTTTAAGAATGTTGAGTTTTTAATTTAAATTAACCGTTTTATCTAAGAAAATACGTGGCTTCCTATGCCCGTCAATTTCACGAATGTCTGGAAATATAGGTTTACAAAAATGCCCGCAAATCTAACGACAGCAAAAAAATTCTCATCAAATCAGAAGTACTGAAAATCTACGAACTGAAATCTTTTCAACTTTCAACTTAGTGGCACCTGTGACTGACACATAAATTTGGTCATCTCTATTTTGACTGACAATATATGTATATTGTCACTCAAGCTTAAGGAGTTTAAATTTGAGTGTCATATATTTAGCAGCTGAAGATATAACTTTCGGCATATCGCTTTGAAGCAAAATTTATTTATTCATCATTTCTGAAAAGGTTTTAGTACATAGAAATTTCTAGGACACTTCGTGAAAAGTGTCACTTAAATTAGGTAAAATATTCTGCACATATAAGAATGCCGATATACTATGTCACTTAAATGCAATACGAATAGATGAAATACGTGCAATAGAACTTTAAACCACAGTTCTCGGAATGATTGTTTTCCATCATATACGTCATGACAGTTTTAATTGACGATTGAAGGATTCCGAAAATTTTCATTTCATCTACCCCTTTTAAAGAAATGATATTCGCCATCGACCCTTTTACACTTATCTACATAATATGCAGTATACCATAATGTAAACCATAATGTAATCATAATATAATTAATCGAAAATAAATAAATTAAAGATAACAATTAGATTAAGAATATGAACAGATGATTAGTTATGATAGGCTATTAGATTTATGTTTAATTATTTTTGTATTGTTATTATTTTTAATTTACAATTACAAACAGGCTTTCAGAAACAAAATCACAGATTCTACTTGCACAAAATTTCGATTTATGCCCTGGGTGTAAAGACGTATATTTTAATACACTGCTTGACATTGAAAATGCAACACCAAGAAGGAGTGGTCAGAAACTTGTGTAAATTTGAGAGTAGACGCATGTCACTGAGTTATGCGAATGATGTGAAATGCGCAGCTCTGCAACGCACGTGAAGTAAGATATAAGGGAAGGCACTTGCAGAATGGGTAATATTCGTGTCGTTATTTCTGCCAGACAAATTATCGAAGAAAGTTGGTTTTTGTCCCGGAGGATACGTGTAATAGGAGAGAATGCCAGGCCGCCGTCAACGAAGGCACTTCCAGAAGATAGACGATTTTACGAGGGGGTATGGTGATCGGAAAGAGAAGGGAGGGTTGGTTCTTACGTCAAATCGCAGCTGATACCCACATGGATGCGAGCACGGTGCATCGGCTATGGCGAACATGGTTGGAACAAGGGAATGTGGGAAGAAGGAGAGGTGCAGGTGCAGCCGGAGTGACGTCAGCACGCGTGCATCGACGCATCCGCCGATAAGCTGTGGCGGTCCCGCAAGTCGCTTGTACAGCGATTCTGCAGCATGTGCAAGATACCCTGGATGTTCCCTTGTCGACGAGAAACATTTCTCGTCTATTGGGTGAACGAAGCCTGCGTTCACGGAGTGCGTTAAGAAGACTGCCATTGACCCCACAGCATAGACGCCAACGTTTAGAATGGTGCTGGACTGGAGTGATGTGGATGAAAGGATAGCGAAATGTCGTGTTCTCAAATGCGTCACGCTTCTGTTTATCTAGTGATAGTCGCCGCATACGTCTGTGGCGTCGACGTGGAGACAGATCTAATCCGGCAGTAACTGTGGAACGTTCCACCGCGCGACAACGTGGCATAATGGTTTGGGACGCTACTGTCTACGGTTCGAGGTCACCTCTAATTCCTATTCAGGGCACTATGACGGGCCAACGATACTTGGATAATGTACTGCGGCCGGGGGCAATCCCCTACCTTCAGGGGCTGCTTAATGCAATTTTTCAGCATAAAACCCGACCACACAGTGCTCGCATCTACCAACATGCTCTGCAAGGTATACAGATGCTTCCCTGGCCACCGTACTCTCCTGACCTGTCAAAATCGAACATGTGTGAGATGTGATTGGACTCCGTCAGCAGACTCTGCAACTGCCTCGTTTAGAAGACGAACTGTGGCAAATGGTTGAAAGGGAATAGAGCCATCCCTCAAGACACCATCCGCACTCTTATTTACTCTATGCCTAGACGTGTTTCTTCGTGCATCGGTGTCCGCGGTGGTCCTACATCCTACTCAGCCGACGCCGTTCTCGCTCTGTATTCTGACTATCATTTTGAAATAAAGACTTATTGCTGCTTGCTGTCTCTGTCTTTTTTCCAAATTTCGTCACTTTCTTAGTGTTGCATTTTCAGTGTCCAGCAGTGTATCTGGCGTAAAATCGTCAACCGATTTCTTCTTTTCCATTTAAGTTTTGCGATTTCCGTATGTTTTTAGTTCAAAGGGGCATTTTGCCCAGAAGGACTGTTAATTTTGTTTTGGCATTTTACGTTGATTCACTTTTCAAATTGTTGCCACCAAATATTATCGCCCTGTATTATATTAAAAAATTAAACAATAAAGAATCGGCATAAATGTATGTATGTTTCTCGCATTGTGATAAAACAACGGTACCTAGAGCCATCAAATTTTGAAATCGTAATCCTTCTGCGAATATGGTCATCTGCAAGCCCAAATTTGAAATCTGTTTTATTATCGATTTCATATTTTGTAAAACGTTAACGAATTATTGATTAACAAAATCAACGAATTCAAAGCGTTCCATTAACATTAACATCACATGAGTATTCAAGTACGGATATTTTATGCTAGAGGCTTCTTTACATTTCTTGCACATAATATGTTAGGAGCGAGTTAACGGCAAATGGTAGCGTTTTCAACAGATCCACACATACAGGCACAATCGGATTTGGATCAGAAAGTTGAGCAGGTCAGGAATTATATGAGACGGACTGCGTTTGAAGACGTTTAGTTGAAATAATTTGGGATTGTTTTATTGTCTTCTAAGTAAGTGTAGCCTTTTATGCTTAGACATTCATCAATACATGCTCAAAATAGAGTAGATATATTTCTGAGACTTAAGATTTTCATATCTTAGATTATTCAAAGTGTGTATAACTACGTCAAGATAAATATGCCAGACATGCATGACAACGCGCTCGGAGCAATTGCCAATGCCAATGATTTTGTATTACGGAGTGCCTATGGTTCAAAACCATTTACCTCCTCATCAGAATTAAACTAAGTGAGCAGGAATAGGAAAAATGCATAAGTTAATTTACTTGATGCACACTAGAGGGAGCCACTTACACTCGAGAAAGTTTAGGGAAGAAAAATTAGTTTTTAAATATTTTTTTTTTTGAATTTTTATATTTTTTGATTTCTTTCCTTTTTTTTGTTTTTTTTTTTTTGTATTTTTAAAGTTATTATATACAATACAAACACTTAAACAAAAAGCAGATAGGAAAGATTTTAATGATTAATAGGCTCATTGGCATGTGGCGCAAAGTATTAGTGCAAATATAATAAGATTGACGCGAGAAAATATTCAGAGGCAGAAATAAATTCTGCAATTTGTTACTAGAAAGAGATTAGGTACCTGAGCTTTCTGCCTAAATAGTGAAGGAAATAATTTTTCAAGCAATATTTACGTTCTTTTGAGAGAAGAAGCTAAATATTCTGATTTCCAATCAGTTAAACTATTAGACATTCATCATTATGTGTCTTATTTAGCTTTCTCTTGGAACGTATCGTCAAGAGAAATGTAAAATGGAGAAAGATAACTGCAGGATGAATCTGGAGAAGTGGGCAAAATTTTACGAGGTGACAGAAGGCAGCTATGTTAGCAATAATCTTCATAGAATGTCTGGGCGGAACGCAGAAGGTGAACCACTAAGTCGCATTGTAAATGGTATGAAAAGGTCTGGGTTCACATCCAACGGCATTTTCTACTGTGGATTGTCGAGAGGATGGCTAGTTAAACGAGCCTTGAAACTTCTAGGGCAGGGACGTCAAACTCATAGGTACACTTGGGCCAAACAAACAAGATTTAACTTTAGGCGGGCCGCAAAAAAAATCAATATTCATAGAAACGTAGATTTATTTCGAATAATACAATAATAAACATATATATATATTTATATAGAAAAGAACAAGAAAAATTTAATGTTTACGTCCTGATACTTGACATCTCTTCTCTGCTATTATTTTTCCTATTTCGGGAGAAATTTTGTTTGCAGCGATAACTTTCAACGCTGACCCAAGGTGAGCATCATTAATACGGTTTCTAATAGGAGACTTATTACCTTTCATGACTGAAAATAACTGCTCGCACCGATAAGTGCTACCAAACATGGAAATAATTTCATATGCGAATTTTCGAGTATTTTCAAACCTGGCTGGTAAATATTTGTAAAATTCAGGCACGTCCACTTCAATGAATTTTCTTTCAAATTTGAGTTGCATTGAATCTGGATCACCTCGAATTGCATATGGCTGGGTACTGAGTCAATACTTATTGAGAAAATCGAAGAAAACAAAAAAAAATTTGTCTTCGAGGGAACTAAAATCATTAAACCTTGTTTCAAATTCAGTTGTTAAATTTGCAATTTTTTCTGCGTATTTTTGATACGAACAAGTATCATCTAAACTTGATTTGTTCATGCTGCACGTCGGGAAGTGCGTCAAATCTTCATTTTTAAGTTGTTTTTCCCAAAGAACTAGTTGACATTTGAATGCTTTAATTATGTCAAACATGTTCGTAATGATATGATCTTTTCCTTGTAACGATAAATTTAAATCGGTTAAGTGTTTGGTTATATCAACCAAGAAAGATAAATCTTGTATCCATATTGGATCGTAAAACAAACTTACGTCTTGATTTTTCGTTTTTAAAAACTGACATATTTCTTCTTTCAAATCCCAGAATTGTTTGAGAATCTTGGAGCAAGATAACCAACGTACCTCGGTATAGTAGGACAAACCCGAATATTCACTATCTAACTCACTTAAGAAAGCAGTGAATTGACGCTGATTTAAACCTCGAGATCTTATAAAATTTATAACTTTTTTTATATATGACAAAACATTCTCCATATTTATTACTTTCGTGCATAGAACTTCTTGATGTATAATACAATGCATATGATGAATGTTTGAACCGTGAATTTCACTAAGTTTTTTTCTTAGTAATGCTACGAAGCCCTTGTTTTTCCCGGTCATTGATGGAGCGCCATCTGTAGCTACAGAATTTAATTTTGCCAAAGGTAGATTGTATTTCTGCAGAAGTCCAAAAACACAAGTAAATATATCTTCTCCTGTGGTAGTACCAGGCATCGGTATTAGTTCCAGTAATTCCTCAAAAATGTTAAAATTCTTGTCACAAGAACGAAGAAACACTGCTAATTAAGCTTTGCCACTAATGTCCGTGCTCTCGTGACAGGCAATGGAGAAACTTTCGAAACTAGATAATTTTGCTTTGATCTGATCACTTAAATTCGCGGCTAAATCAGTAACTCTTTCCGCAACTGTATTTCGAGACAATGAAATTGATTGAAAAGACTTCACATTTCCAGGACAAACAATTTCTCCAGCTTTCATTAGGCATTCCTTGATGAAATCACCGTCAGTAAAAGGCTTCGAATGTTCAGCTATCAACTTGGACAAGACGTAGCTCGCATGTACCGCCGCTTCACTTGCAATACTTTACTAAACATGGACTGTTGCTTTTTCACTCCTAACTTGAGCTCTTTCAACTTTTCTTCTCTCATTAATCCTTCGTAATTGTTATATTTCGATTTGTGTTGTTCGTAATGACGTTTAATATTATATAACTTTAGTACATTAATAGTAGTATTACATAACAAGCAGATTATTTTATCTTTTATCTCACAGCAAAAATATTCTAATTCCCATTTTACTTGGAATATTCTATGTTCGTCAGCGATTTTTCGTTTAATTTTACTACCACTTGGTTTTGGTATAGACATACAATTTAAGTAGTGCATTGAATACAAAGGGCTGGAATAAACATGGTTAACGTTAAAAAGTTAACAAAAATTTATCCTTTCTACAAGAGATAAATAAAATGCTGAAATATTTCTTCAAAAATATTTTAACAATATCACAAAATGTCAAACGTTTAGCAAAAATCAATTCAAAATAGAGAAACTAATTCTATCTCACAGCGAAATCGCTACAAATCAATCACAGCATTAAGTAAACAAACAGTTCGCTAGAACTACAGCTACTACTGAGATGATTTGTTTGTTCTCAGCTTTTATAAGCTTTATAATTAATTTCTCGAATATACTGGAAACATCTATAAATATCTGGATTTTTGTGGATGGCAACAGCAATTACGAGATATTTATTTATTAGGTATTAAATGCACGCGCTGTTCTATTTTTAACCTTCCAACGCAGCTGTCTTTTCAAAAATCGTCTGCTTTGCTAAGGCTTAAGCAAATCTAATTACAATTCTAAATAAAAAAACTAAAAAGCCGAAGGTAGCTGAACGCAAGCTACTCACGCGCATTTGTAATTTAAGTAGTGTGTGTGTCAGCTCGCTGTGAGTAATCTAACAACACTGAATAAATTATCGTTAATTACTTAGCAGTAAACATTTAATTTTTTCTTCGTCGATATGTTATTTTATTATTATATATTATTATTTGCCGATATATTGGCCTGGCCGCATGCGGCCCGCGGGCCGCGAGTTTGACATCCTTGTTCTAGGGTGATGGATTGGTCCAAGTGGTTCCGATAACTTGGCCACCAAGATCACCGGTTCTCTCGTGTTTGGACTTTTTCCTGAGGGATTCCCTGTGGGACCTTTTCTTCTGGGATTCCAAATAGTAGATTAGCCTAATCCATTGATCCTAGGCCCCAGGATCGCCGTTATTGCCGAAGATACTCGGGAAATGCCTGGTGTTTTCGCAAATGTGAATTATTCCCTGTCGCGCAGGTGTAAGCCTGCATTACTACTGGAAGAATGTTTTTATACAATTTCTTTGAGCATTTGCATCAATTACATTCCTTTAACTAAAATGTTTTCTGAAATATCTCCTCTCATTCTTGTGTTAATTCTTTAAATGTGACAGTGAAAAACTACCTTTTAACTTCTCAGCGCTTGTGGCGTTTCGACCATACTTTTCTATGACCAATATTTCTCCTATAGCTGCATTCTATGACCCCGTAAAGTTTTGGCCACTTTTTCAGATTCACTCAGTATATTCAGTGCAGTTTTCTTTTAAGTAGAAGCAGTTACATTTCTTTAAGTAGTATCAGAAATAGAGTAGCTTAGTTGACTAAAGTTCATAACATATAAAATTTGAATTATCATATGGAAATTTTATTTCCTATACCTTCTTTCGCTGAGCATCTGGCACATGTAATCCTTGCTTACAGACGGATTCAATGGCACATGGAACCCCCCAAAATTGACATTCATTCATTGTTTTATGCTTCGAATACATCAGTGGGTTGCAGTTACAGGTAGTTTAAATTGTTATGTTTAAAGACTATACAAAATGGCGGTTTTGAATAATTTTAGGAACATATGGAAGACTAATGCAAAGTCTCCTCCGAAAACTGAGCCATTTTCTCCTAGAAATTCCTTCACGAAGGAACCCCTTCCCAGGACGCAAGCGAGGCAGATGGCCCCAAGAGTGCTTTATCTAAAACCAAAGAAAAGAAAACGAAAACTCTTACTTTATCGTGATACCTTAATACATACTTCAATATATACTATAGCGTCATTAGTCTATTTTAAAGCAGGAGACACGAAAAATGAGCAATGCTGTTGCTGGAATTCGAACCTGGACCTTTCGAATACGCGCCGAGTGTGCTACCGTTACACAACGAAGGCATGCTGGAACGAGGGAGAAAATATTTATATATTCCCCATTTTAAAGATCGGCTGGGGATTACGAGACCCAATCACAAGTCCTGGTAGTGTCGAATTATTGTCCTCCATCTTTTAGTTGTAGCGCCACTGAGATAGTAGGTTATTTTGAAGAGGAAGAGGTGAGAAAATGAGTAGTGCCCTGGCTGGGCCTCCAACTGAACCTCTCGAATACGTGACGAGTGTGCTACTGTTACACCATGAAGGCATGCTTGCAAGGAGGGAGAAAATACCTTATAATACAAAGCGATTTTTTTCCACAATCGAATCGTGTGATTTCACAGGTTATATAATAAACAAAGCAACGCATTTAGACATTCTGTTCGTAATTTTTCTTTGACGTTTCTGAAATTTCGATCTAATGCCAGCAGCCGATTTTCGATTTCTTTTCTAAAGCATTTCTGAGATGACCTCTTCCAGTTGAGTTAGCTGCATGTTATAAACGTTGTCTCTTTTCAAAAGAGAAAAATTGATTTTGCGTACCTCATTTTAGATATCCAAGTGTAAATCTTATTTATAATTTAAGAAAAAAAAACACTTGAAATTTAAAAAGAAAAAGTAAAGTTTTCTGAAATAGAGTTTTGAAACTGAGAGCAAAAAACAAATCTTTGACACAAAGACTCTTTCTGCTATGCCGTAGATTCCCTGTTTCAGTCTTCCAATTTAAAAGGCTTATTGTATTTCAGCAGACAAGACATCACCATTAAATTCGAGTTACTTTTGCTCTTATAATCATGTGATCTTATTTACCAGTTTGTGACGTCATGTTGCCCTGGCAACCATTACTAGACCTTGATTCAAAGGAAGCCAATAGTAGTATGGCCTGAACTTTCATTTGCAAAAGTTATTTGATTTATTTAAGTGCATAAACATAATTTGCATTTTTATCAATCATTTTAAGTGATGCGTCTATTTGAGATGCGAACAAAGAGAATAAAAAGAGTTTCGTCAAAATTTCGTGGTATAAACATCAAAGGACGTTTCAGAAGGAAATACATTAAAGCGCTTCATTTTTATCGGAAATTTCAAAAATGTATTTTCGAAGCTGAACTAATCTATCGCGTCTGAAATATTCAAATTAAAAACAATTTTTTCTGCGTTAGTATTGAAAGCAACAAATTATGTTAAACTGAGCTTTAAACTGCAGGAAATTAAAAATATGCAAGTACAAATCAACTTCTGAAAATTTATCTAAATTGCGAATAAATAGTGGAAAATTAACCTGCAGTCGGTAATATAAAAATAGTTCTTAATATTCAACACAAAGCCTATATTCAAATATTTATTTGCCTTTGTGTTTTATTTGATTTATTTTTCTCTAGCATTTAACCATGTTCGTCAAATTAATTATTTCGCAATGTATAGAGCTGTTGATACGTAAAATTAATAATATTAAAACTAAGTTATTCAATTAGTTACATTCTTTACATTACAGTCTACAAATAAAAATAGCAATGAATAAAGCACCTGAATAAATCCAAAATTACTTACCCCAACCTGAACCCCATTTTGAAATGCCATCTTGAATCATCTTAAAAGTGGCTCATTTATTTACAAATCTCACATTTGTAATTCATCATTCAGCATTCCCATTATTTATAGCGCTTAAGATACAGCATGAACCCACGTTTCGAGTCTCAAAAGTGCACGAAACTTTTATTGTTACTACAATTTTATGAAATATAAGACAACAAATGTTCAAAACAAACAAATGTTATGTCGAGTTCAAAAGTGAAAGAAGGCGCTAGGTATTTTGAACTCGTAATAGGTGAAAATAAATATTTCAATTGTCGTCAAATAGTAGCAAATGTATTGTCATCAAACCAGACCCAAAACAAAAAGACTATTATTTTAAATATTTTAACACATAAAAAAAGTCCAAAGGGACTTTTTTTTAACATTTCGTGTGTTACCTTTATTTATTAAATATCGTGTTCTTCGCACTTAAACCATAAAATTCAGTTCATCAGCAATAATGCAAAATGATTTTAAAACCAGCATATCTTTAGAATTTCCGATACACGGTTCCGCGCGCTGTAGATAAAAAGTTTTTTTTTCCTGTGTTGCCATTGTTCGCTTTTAAATCGTTGAGTTTGTCCATCAAAAATTTGTTAAAGGTTTACAAAATATGAAATAGATAATAAAACGAATTCCAAATTACAAATTTGGGTTTCCAGATGTGCATATTTGAGTGGAAGCGTACGTTCTTCAAAATTGGATGGCTCTAGGCACTGTTGTTTTTTCTCATTTGGAGAAATATGCATACATATATTCAAATTCTTCATTATTTAATTTCTTTAATACAGGGCGATGACATTTGCTGGCAACAATTTGAAAAGTGAATCGGACATTTATAGTGAATAAACGCAAAATTGCAAAACGAAAACAATAGTCCTTCAGGGCAAAAGCCTCTTTGGACTAATAATACACATAAATTTCAGCGAAAATGCAACTAAACTATGTTTAAATGGCTAATTAACTAGCAATATCAGGATAAATGTTAGGTTGGCTAAATGTTTAGCACTATCAATTATCCTTGATTCTATGTAATATACATCATATATCAGACGCAATGTTGTAAATCATATGATTACCTTCCTAACACAATGTGGATGACTGAAATTATGGTAAAGTTTCTACAATCATTTTCATAGTCCATCCATCATACAGATTTAACGTTTAAATGACACTAATATCATTATTCTTAACTTCATCCCAATATCTACGTACAGTTGCATAAAAAAAATCTGAAAGGTTTCAGATTTTAATTACGTCCAAAGGGCCATTTATATAACATTTTGCGTGTACCTTTATTTATTAAATATCATGTTCTTCGCACTTAAACCATAAAATTCAGTTCAACAGCAATATTGCAAAATAATTTTAAATTGAGCATATCTTTAGAAATTTCGGTACAACACTCTCACGCGCTGGAGATAAAAATGTTTTTATGTACAACGCTGGTATTGCTGGCTTTTAAATCTTTGAGTTTGTTAATGAAAAAATTCGTTAACATTTTAGAGAATACTGTTACGAATTTCACATTTATTTGGCTATTTATTTAGAATTGTAATTAAAACTCCTTTTTATTTTCCCGTGCAAGGCAGACGATTTTTGAAGAGAAAGCTACGTCAAAAAATAAATAAATAAATAAACAAAATAAAATAAAATAAGCAGTAAATTGAAAAGCGAAACGACGCAAAATGCCAAAATAGTAATGCAAGTAATAGTCCTTCGGGATTCAAATCCCTTCGGACTAAAAGAATGGGGCAGTTCTATATCTCCCGTTCTACTGGGCTGGTTAACGGAATATAATTTGCTTTTCACACGTCTCGAAAACGCAGCATAAAATATTAAAAACATACGACGGCTTTGCTCTACGCGAACAGCAACCTCTAATTAACTTTCCGCAATTTCAAGATCTTCCCCGTAGTCTAGTACTTTCCAGAACTCTCTCGCCTGTTATGTAACCTCTACTATAAATAGTTCTACGCACCATTTTTCAACAGATTGCTTTCTGCTATTCCCTGGTATACAAATGCTTTGTTCTATCTCTTCGTTTTTCCTTTGTTAAAAAATATCTACGACGCCAAAGTTCTAAACTGATTAGTATTACTATTTAAATTATTATCGAATATGTGATCTTCGTGTAAACAAAAATGAGATGTCATTTTGATCGAATAAAGATGTGGAGTTCTTAAAGTCAGATTCGTCTGTCGTCAGTGAGATTCGCCTTGCCATTCGCTAAGGAAACATACGGACTTTCGACTGCAAACATCACATATATATGCTAAGATATATTATATATATATATATTAGACTTATATACAGCATTGCTTTAACGTAGAGAGATTGATTTCAGAAAAATCGGACTTTTTCTGAAATGACATACAAAATGTTTTCCCTATTGTTATGTAGTGGTTTTTGGTTAGTTTAGAATTATGGATGTTATGTAGTGGTTTTTGGTTAG
The DNA here is from genome assembly GCA_000611955.2 of Stegodyphus mimosarum. Classification (NCBI taxonomy): domain Eukaryota; kingdom Metazoa; phylum Arthropoda; class Arachnida; order Araneae; family Eresidae; genus Stegodyphus; species Stegodyphus mimosarum. The sequence continues at coordinate 158,306 of KK113444.1, forward strand.
TTTAGAATTATGGATTAATGTGTAGTTAATTGCAGTTATTTGTTAATTAATTATTGAGTGAGTAAATTATATGCATTAATTTATGCTTATTCTAAATTTTTCTTCACGAATTGTATTGCTTATGTTATTAAATCAATTATTTGTATGCGAGTTAAACAGAGTTCTCATTCTTACGTTACGCGTTCGTTGGTAATAAGCCTTCGGGAGAAGGAGACAATGGGAAATCGGTTGTTTCTGCGTAATATTTTAAATTTAAAAATACTTCCTTTTTATTCACATGGTTGAAATTTATACCTCTTAAGGAGAAAAAATTTACCCTTCTTATGAACCTACTTTCATGACTGTACGTCGCCCCGTTGGAGAATTATGCCCATTTAATTGCTAAAATTGTTGAATTTCGTGTCTAGAAATTTATTCTGCTATAAGCGTCGTTTTGTGCACTTTCTCGTCAAGGTCATGTACTGCGTCCGGTTGCGTGGTACGGGAGCGGTAGGTTTGTCGCATTCTTTCCCCTCACCCCTCCTTGTTGGCGAAGGGGGTGGCGAGGGTGGAATTTTTTTTGGTGTGAAGAAGGAAAAACTAAGTTTTCGCAGCACTGTTTTGTGTTTGGCGAGATTTGCATACTAATTCACCAAATTTGGTGATTTTCGAAAATTCTGGATTCTGGACGATTGAAATCGTCATGCAAGGCCATGCTCAGCCCTTTTTGCCTTGGATTCGCAGCTGTAGAAGCACGTTATTTTTTCTTCCTCTGGAAGAGCCGGAGATGGGAAATAAGATAAAGATGAACATCTAAAAAAACACTTGAAGTTTACTCCTCCGCACTTTACCATCCCCGTGTTGGAGTCGAGAATGTTGTTTTTCCTCATCGAATTAATACGTTGAAGAGACTTCTCGCAGTCTAGTGGATGCAACTTGAATCCCGTTATCCGGATCCTGCATGATCGGTCACTTAGATCCGAGTACTACCATCAACTCGCCTGGATGAGAATAGACGGAAAAGGGAGGAACCTTTAGGAGCTCTTGTTTTGCTGCACGAATGCACTTTACCATCTTCATAGTGTCTGATCCAAGTGTCCAGATTTCTCGCCGGACTCCCTCGTTCAACATCTGCGAAGAACTGGTCGTCGGCAGAGCCTTGTTCAACACCTGTTATGAATGGGACATCCGGAAAAAAAAATCTATAAGATGAGTTAATGCTTAATTAAATTTTCACTTCTTCCCTTCAAGTGAGTTCAACCTTTTGATTGTTAATTTCACCTGAAATTTAGTACAGCTTGCGACTTAAATTCCGTGAACATGTTTCCTAAGTAATATGGCAAATTAAAATTTTTTTTAAGAGATTTGATTAATTGAAGAAAAATTTTCCAGTAATGAATTCTTAAAGTAAGGAGTAATTGTATATGTATTTAATTTCCAATTAAATTCTATTTAACTTTTAGTCAAAGGTTTTTCTGCTGGATCTTAAATCCAGGCTGTGTATTTAAGCAACTGCTGCACTATTAATCTATTTAGGACTTTTAACTTTAACTTGGAATGTAATTAAAATTTATATATAATGAATTAAGACAGGATATTAAATTTGTTAACTTATCTAAATTTTACCTTTTTACTTTAAGTTGTTACTATTTTTGGTTGAGAATTAACTTTAACTTTTGCAAATTAAGGAACGATTAAAAATTTAAATTCTACTTTACCTTTAATTGAGTAATTGAATGTAGGAATAAATGTAATCATTTTTCTCCAACGGGTCTACTTGAATATGTAATATTTTCTAACTGCCTAAGGGATTGCTAAATTGATGTATGTAATTTTTACCTGAGTAAATTAAGAAATTTCTTGAACTAAGTAATCTCTATCAATATTGGTAAAGACACCATGCTCGGTGATTCATTAAATTCCTGTGTATTTTTATGCTGGCCAGCAGAGTTTGATAACTGCATATGAAAATTTAATATTAATTTTTACGGTGTAAATTTTTGATTAATTCATCTCGGTGCATATTTGAAATTAGCAATATATATATTATAATTCTAAATGCATTATTTTAAATAGTTGTCACCTGAACACACCATAGATCTAGAAATTTAAGTTGAAAGATTGAGTGTCTTCCTTTAATGCTGCAATAAATATCCTTGGTTATATATATATATTTGATTCAGAGTTTTTCTTATGATGACTTGTGTGAATGTTTTTAACACCAGTGCTCCTGCTTGGTCTTAGGGGTTGTTCGGGTTAGTTATACACAACGCAATATGAATTTTGGTTTTGATATTATTGTAGGCAAATTATTGTAACAGTTAGTATTTAACATTTAGCACCTAACAACTGGTGCCTTGATATATTGTAACGTAACACTATTTCCATTCTACGGCTCAGCCTAAGTAAATGCCAAGTTACTTAGAACTCACATAAATAGTTTAAAAAAAATTAGCTCTCAAAATTTTATCCCTTCAATGTTATTTAATTTAGCATATATCTATGATAATATGATACCTTTTACTTCTTTGTACGAAGTAAAGGAAGTATTGCAATCACGAAAAATTCCCGGTACTGTATTTCAAAGAAAATATCCATTTTGACAGCTATCGACTGAAATTCAACGATGATTTTGTGTGACATCTGTACATAAGGACAAAATAAAGGACTCTTTTCCCCAAACAAATTATAAAACTGATTTAAAATGGATTTAGAAGAGGTATTTTTTCGTCGCGTCTGTACGTACATACCTATATTTTCTACATAGCTCAAAAACGACTAGGCTCAGAACGTTCAAATTTTGTATATAGAACTCTACAAAACGTATTTGTGCAGCTCCGTTTTTGTTGCAATCGGCAGCACCAAAAGTATATAAATATATATATATATATAGGTAAATATACCCAATCTGTTTGCTCAGTGAGCTCAGTTTCTTTTATTCTTATATGTTGGTAAATTGTACATTTTTTGCTGTAGAAATGACTGCATTATAATGTTCTTATCTTCCGGTTAAGGTTTTTATACCTTTAATTAATCTGCATGCAATATTTGTAGAATTATCAACAAATTAAAAGTTATTTAAGAGCCGTTAAGCCTAATTTGTTTTTACCATAGCAGCCGTATTGTTTACATTTGAAACTTAGCAGAATAGTGAATTAATTCTTTTTTCACCCTCAGTGTCTTTTTGCTGAGTGGGGCCAACAGGAAACCTTTTCGTTTTGGGCACCGAAAAATCTGCCTTCTTGCCTGTTGGCCGAATTACTTGTTTTTGCGTAGAAAATGTAATTTTCATTGTAAATTTTTTTTTATTGTTTTGACTGTACTTGGTGTTTTATGCGTTTCTACATCTTTCAATTTTTAATATAGATATTTTGAATTTTTATGCATTTTTGCCTTGCCGCGAAGTGAGAACTGAATTAATTGAATTTGAAATACTGAATGGTCTATAAAAAACTGTTTTTCTTTTCTTTTCTTTTTTTTTTTTTTTTTTTTTTTTATTTTT
>KK113444.1:161801-172120 GCA_000611955.2 Stegodyphus mimosarum
TTTTTTTTTTTTTTTTGTTCGTTTAATTTCTTTTACACATCGTTTTAGATTTATTATAGTGTTTGAATAGAACATGTGGCAGCGGTTAGGTAATTTTCCAGATGATATACATAGTTTTTGTGCGTTCTGATGAACTATAAAATGAATGAGACGTAACGCTGTTAAGTGAAGCTAGAGCCAGAGTGTCGCTATGGTAAACAAATATAGTGAATTTTAAACAGTGCGTTTATTCTATTGTGGTTTATGCGCTATCGACGAAGTCGATTTAATTCAATTCAATAAGTTTAAGTGAAATGCACGAAAAAATGTGTATAATTTAATATTTCGTACAAGGAAGTCATGTGGTGTATACATCAGCACTTTTTAAAGAACTTTTTTGATTCACTTTTTCAAAATCGGAAAATTTAGTTTCAATTCAAATAAAACTCGCAGATATTTCTGATTTATTTCTAAAGTTCGTATTTTTTAGTAATTTTTATAAATTAAAAAAAATATTAATTATAAGCTAGAAAATGTTTGCTATCACTTTAAAGTACTGGAAGTATTCCTAGGCATAAATATCAGAAATTTTTATTCAAAATTTCCCGAGGTATACGTGAATTTATATATTGGTGTGTTTTGAAATTTGACGTATTTGTCATAAGCGATAATAAAGCCAAATGTTCTTTACGCGCTTTGTTCAAATGATTTGAATGAAGCATCCTTTTTTAATGGCCGTGCACAAAGAAAAGGGAAATGAAAATAGGTTACCAATGATTAAGAATTTTGCCAAGTGAATTAGTCTTGTCGCAAATTGAAAAAACGAAATATGTTAAGATAAATGTTTTAATTTCTCACCAAATTTTGCAAATATCTACTCATGATTTGAGTCGTAGAATCGAAATATGGAAAAGAAAATCAGTATGCCGTTTTAGAAAAACCTAAGCTGAAACAATGTTATAGATAAATCTAATATATTGTTACAGATTTGATATTTATTTGGCTATTTATTTAGAATTGTAATTAAAATTGCTGTATTTTCCAGTGCAGCGCAGACTACTTTTGAAGAGAATGCTACGTCGGAAAAATAAAAGTAAAAGCGCGCGTGCATATAATATTTAATAAATAAATATCTTGTAATTACTGTTGCCATCCAGAAAAATCTAGAAAAACCGAGATTGTTCTAATGATAATTAAAAAGCTTATAAAAGCCGAACTGAAACACCTCATCTCAGTTGTAGTTGTTGTTGTAGTAGTTGTAGCTGTTTAAAACGAACTGCTGTTTGTTTACTTTATGCTGTAGAGATTTCGCTGTGAGATAGAATTAGTTTATCTGTTTTGAACTGAGTTTTGCTAAACGTTTAAGATAATTGTGATATTGTGCGAATATCTCTGAAGAAATATTTCAGCATTTTGATTTATTTCTTGTGGAAAGAATAAATTTTTGTTAACATTTTAACGACTTCTGCATTCAATCCATAACTTATTCAATCCAACCCTTACACACGCAACAATATATTCTATTCCGCGCTGCCAAGACATGAAAACGTAAGTTATATTTTTTCAATCGGCCTAGTAGAACGGGAGTTATAGAACTGTCCAATTTTATTTCTTTATTTATTATTTTCTTTTCCAGGGTGCAAGTAATACTATTATATTCTCTAATAAAACACAAGAAAAAGATGCATGTAAGCATATTTTCATTACTAGAAATTCCGCTTACGTCTGAAATACTGAAAATGAATACTGAAAATGATCAAAATTATTCATTACTTAATCTTAACGCAAATATCAGCGCTAAATGCAAATCGTCGGCGAAAGATTTTAGCACTCAAAAATTCAATACTTTCAACCTAGATGATCAAATCTTTGATATCTAAATCAAAATCTGAACAAATCAAGCGGTAAAATGTCTTTTGCATTCACACAATTACTCATTCAAATTTCAGAATTTTGATTCGATTCATTCCACAGCTATGTAAATCAGTAAAATAATTAATTCCTCTGTTGCTGCCAGACTTCGTTTTACTTTTCTCTTCCAAACTATCGTCTGTTGATGGAATGCTTCAGCCAAACATTCTTTCGATGCGAATATTCTTCGCGTTTGAACGACTGCAGTGCACTCAAGCGGAGAGAATTCGAATTACTTTCAGATAATTCTTTGTTAAATGGAATCTCTTTTATTCTTTCAGTTTTTCCTTGCCCTTGTTCTCTTCCCTCCAACCTTCTCAACGGCACGCAATTAAGCGGAAAAGATAAATATATTTACGAAAATTTTTATCTCAAGTGATTGTTCACTGAATTCCATCAGAAGTTTGAAAGAGTTTATGTGTCATATTTAGTCAGATAATTGCTCACTTCACCGATTGCTTTGAGGAGGGCTTTTTCGCTTGTATCACAGTCAGGCGATTTAGTTTATGAATTCTAACAATTTGGCATCAGAACAAAGATTCACGTTTGTCGCACCTGAAGGGGAAGAATATTCAACGTCAAATACTTATTGAATAAAAATGAATGTTTTTAATAGTTGCTTATTTGTAAGAAAAGCTTGAAACATATTAGAAACTGTTTTAAATTTTAGTTTATACAGCATTAAATGTTATAGTACCGAGATATCGCCAAGTCTAAATATGATCAAGAACAGACAGCAGGATCTTGAAATATTTCAGCACTGAAAGATCTTTTTTATTTCCTTGAAAGCCGTACAGGGAGTATCGCAATCGCGAAAAATTTCGGATATCATATTTCAGCGAAAACATCAATTTCGATTGCTCTCGAATCCATTTGAACGACTTTTTGACGTGATATCTATACAAACGGACAGAACAAAAGACTGTTTTTTTTTTGCAAAAACGGATTGCGAAAGAGATTTGAAATTGTTTCTGCAGGAAATAAAAGTAAAAAGAAAAGCGGGAAGGGGGGAAGGACAGTTTTATATCTCCCGTTCTACGGGGCCTATTGACAAAAATGAAATTGCATTTCTCATGTCTCGAAAGCGCGACTTAGGCTATATGTTAGATTTATATGTTACATTGTTCTAGCATAGGTATTTTGGCACAAAATCGAATTTTTTCTGAAATCGAACGCCAAATGTTTTTCTTATTTCAATTCTACGACAGAAATTACGCTTAATATTAAATTTTGTAAAACGGAGGTGGGAAAGTTACAGGGAAATTCAAAAATTTATCTTGGCGCAATTTTTTTGTAGTTTCCACTAAGACTGATTCACTTAATAAATTTCTTAATGTATGGCAACGTATTTCCCGTTCCCTTTTTACATTGTGCACGAGGGGGGAAAAGTAACATCCTTCCTACTTTCAAATAATTTTAACGAAATGCGTAAACCACATTTAATGTTTATAGCTTTGAACAAATATGCCAGATTCCAAAATGAGCCAAAATGTAAATTCACGTATATCTTAGGGAATTTTGAATAAAAAAACTCTAATCTTTTGCAGGTATGCTTAGAAATAAATGTACTTTAAGATTATGGTAAAAATTTTTCAGATTATAATTCAAAATTTTTTTGGGAAAATTTATAAATATTATTTAAAATACAAATTTTTAAAATAAACCATAAAAAATGGGCGAATTTTATTTGGAACCAAGCTAAATTCCGAAATGGGAAAAGAAGAATCAAAGAAGTTTAATAAAAAAGAGACATTAATAAATATATACTAAATTCAATTAATATTGAAGAGCTAAAATTTTGAGAGCTAATTTTTTAAAAACTATTTTTACAAAACTTGGCAGTTTGGCATAATTTGAATCGTTAGAACCGAAATATGGAAAACAAATTGGCATGCCATTTCAGAAAAAGTCCGATTTTGTGCAAAATACCGATATTAGAACAATGCTATGTATAATTATAATACATATCCTAAGTTTTTTGTACATGGGAAAGCTATAAAATCTAGTTGTGCAACTCCCTTTTATATATATATATATATATATATTTAAGAAACCGTTAGTCTTTTCATCTGGCATTCGTAATAGGTGAGCGTGAAGCTATGAAAGGCGAAGCTAACAAAACTGAGCTCGAAGATGAGTCTTTATTTTCAAATCATATATCGTTTATATCAAATCATTTCTTTGTAGAGAAGATATTTCTTTATCATAGCTGAATAAAATAATTTTTGTGTAAACAGGTTAAAAAGTGCGACGTCATCTTAGGCAAGGAAGCATAGCAGTGCACAGGTTTTGCAGGGCCGGAGAATTTAAGAAGAGAAGTGACGTAATTGCTCGAGAAGTAGTATTTATACTAGGCACGTGCCTATGTACAGCTAAGCTGCGATTGGTTAGTTTAAGATTTTAGTTCCCTTTGCAAGCAGCGTTATGTAATTCGGAAAGATCTCGAACTTCGGAGAAAAGATGAACTTAGGAGGAGGATATCCAATTTAGAATAGTCAATTTTGAGGTTGCGAATTATTTCTTAACTTAGCCATTGTACTTTATTATATCTTACATGCACACACACACACATATATATATATATATATGTAAGGCAAAAAATATGTAAATAAAAATTATAACTTACACTAACAGTGACCCCTTATTCTCCCTTTCTATTCTAAAAATCGTAATGACTTCTCTGCATTCCATCATTTCTAAATGAAGCCGTCTTGCATGTCCTGCGCAACGCTGATGACATGGAAAATAGTAACAAATTTCCTGTTTCTTTAGAACCAGTGCAAGGCTTTTATTGTGTGAATAACACGGGAAGAGTTCTTCCCGCGCCATTGAGCGTCATTACCTATTGTTGTCAGGGTTGGAGCGATGCTTGTCCCCTTAGGCATTTGGGGGTGAAAGTGAGACAAAAATCCGGGTTAGGCCTTCTTCACGTAAATTTTGATTCTAACAAAAACACGGGACAGCCCGTTTCCAAAGAGATATTTAGAATGACAATATTCCGGGTCAAATCATCCAGGAGTCTGCGTAAAAGTGTGCGATATTCCGGGTCAAACCGTCAAAGGGTTAAACTGAAACCTTCCTCTTGGTGATCTTCCAAACTGAATAAATGCGCACTTTAGCTTCTATCTGTGTGCTGCTTAGACGCAATTTCGCTGTGCTCTCTTCCTATCGCAACAGTATCGAAAATGTAAGTGTTCTGGAAATAAACATAAATATTGTGCCAAGTTGTTTGTGGAAATATGTTTACTGAAAGTAAAACGAATATTTAGCCTGACTTAAGAGCCAATTTCATATTCATTATGGATGAACATTCTACTCAATCAGAATTCTTCCTCTTCAGTACGCCATATTAATTACTGTTAATTGATCGGGGCTTGTTCCCATTGAAAAGTCAACCAATTTCCGATGAATGACGATATAATTACTTGATAAACTGATTACTCTTTCATTTTTTAACTTTGAATTTTCAACATTTTAATGATTGATATTTGATTTTACCAAAAAATTTTCAGTATTAATTTTTAATACTTGTAAATTACTTCATTCAATTAAAATTCTACTACCTTTTTCAATGGAGATAATATACTCAACAATTCATTAGATTTACTTCAATCTTTGATACTGAATGTATATATATATATATATATATATATATTCCAACTTTCTCACCTGGTTCTGTGAACTCAATTTTTTTATTATTATATACTTGTAAATTTAGCTTTTTTTCTTTTAAAAGTGATTGAATTACGTTGTTCCGGTTAAGATTTCTATTTATTACTTAATGTGCATGCAGTAGTTTTAGAATTATGAACAGTTTAAAAGTGTTGCTATGAAAAATGTGGCTGTTTGTTTACTTTGAAGCTCTTAGTAGAATAGTGAATTAAGTCCAGTTGGTACACCAACTTTAGTGACTTTTACCCAGTGGAATCGGACGATAACTTTACGTGTTTGTGCATCGAGAATTTTGTCTTTCTGCCCGTTCACGAATTTGCTTGTTTTTGCTTAGAAATTCTGATTGAATTGAAAAAATTGCTTTTCTTCAACTGTTTTTAACAGTGTTTGGGGTTTTAGGTTTTTCTGTGGTAACAGTTTTCAATGAAGATATTTTGACATTTTATGTATTTTTGCCTTGACGCGAAATGAGAGCTGAATTATTGAATGACAAACATATCTCTCTATATAAAAGGAGTCTGTCTGTCTGCATGTGTGTCCTTCGTTCCTTCTGCACGTAAGCTAATAGACCCAGGGCTAGGGAATTTCGTACATAGGTGCATCTAGACAAGATCCAGTGCTACTCAAAGCGATTTTTTCGAAATTCGAATTAATTATTTTTATTTTATATTTTTTGGTGAAATCGCATCAAATTGATAATTCTTTATCATTATATCAGCAACAATCGCACGCAAACATTGTTGCTGATATATCACTGTTACCATTTTTGCCACTTGGAAAAATGAGGACCATGATTCTGTGCAGGTTTTAAATTTAATATTTCGCTTGGATATTGGACGTTTTTCGCGGGAAGGCAGAGGGAAGTTGGTTAATTAATTTATTAGAATAATTAATATTTGTATTAAGGGATATTGCTTATTTCATTGTAATTTTTTTAAAATACGTGATACATTTTTATTGAATTTCTTTTGGTCCAAAGGGACCTTGTCCCTGAAGAACTACTGTTTTCGTTTTCCGATTTTGCGTCGAATCACTCTGAACGTCCGTCTCACTTTCGAAATTGCTACCACCAAATATTATTGCACTGTATTATATTTGAAGAAATTAAATAATGAAGAATCTGTATAAATGTTTATTTGCATATGTATTTTTCTCGCATTGTGATAAAAGAACGGTACCTAGAGCCATCGAATTTGGAATAACGTACGTCTTATCCGAATATGGGCATCTTGAAGGCAAAATTTGGAATTTAGAATTTGTTTTATTATCTATTTCATATTTTGAAAAACTTTAACGAATTTTTGATTAATAAACTCAAGGATTTCAAAGCGAGCAATGGCAACGTTGTACTGTAAAAAAATTTATCTCTAGCGCGTATGACTGTGTATCGAAAATTCTAAAGATATGTTCAATTTAAAATTATTTTGCGATATTGCTCTTGAACTGAATTCTGTTCGCGGATCGAATCTCAGAAAACTGGCTGTCTGCATAGACGTTTTTGTGGTATTTCCCGTGTGTAGCGTGGATATGAACCAATTCTCCGTAAAACGTCCTCCACGAAGGCATCCCTTCCTTTAGGCAGACAACTCTGGATTGTTTTGTATAATCAAAATAGATTACTCAAATTTTAAAGACATGCTCAATTTAAAATAATTTTGAGATATTGCTCTTGAACTGAATTTTATGGTTTAAGTGCGAAGAAAGAATATGATAATTAATAAATAAAGGTAGCGTACAAAATGTTAAAAAACGCTCTTTTGGACAAAATTTAAAATCTGAAACCTTTCGGCTTTTTTTAAATTGATATTTGATTTATTATTTTTTATTTTTTTATTGATTAATTGATTTTTTTATTGATTGATTTGTTCTGCAGAGTAAAATTCTGTGCAGTTTTTAAATTTAATATTTGGTGTTCTCTTTAGGCATTTTCCCGGTACATTTGAAAGCCAGACGAAGGATGGCCACGTAGCGGCTAATCTCTACTAAAATAAATTTAAATGAAGTAGAGCAACACATGTGTATAATTCAATATGCCGCACAAGGGAGTCATGTGGTTTCCACATCAGATATTTTAAAAATATTTAGCATTGATTTTATTTGATCAAGATGCTATACTATCTGTAATGGTAAAAATTTAACAAATAAAATGCAATGCATGTATAAAAACATACCAATTTTAATAATTGCATATTAACTTTGAATAAATAATTAACCGTCAGTTTTCAATATAATTTGAGAAGAAATTCGTAAAACGTTTGAAATGGCGTAATCCTTGAAACACTACAAGATTCTTCAAAAGTAAACATCTATGTATCGGTAAGTGGAATTTATATGCTGTCGATATGTATCGAGACCGAGTACCGAAGATTCCAGAAGAGAATTTAAAATCATTATTAAACAAGCAATTGGTATTTAGAGCTTTAATCAACTGCGAAAAGTTTACGGAATTATAGAAAGTGGCTTGATGTTATGCCACGTAAAATATATATAAAGATTACTGTTTACTAATTAATAATACAAAAATCAGAAATTAACTATAAATACTTAAACATTTTTGTTAGAAATAAAATTATACACAATTGGAATTGAACATGTTGGCAGCAAAAGAGACGATAAATTTGTGAACAATGTAAATTATTAACTGAGTATAAATAAATGATAAATTAAGAAAAATCATATTGAGAAGTTATAATTAAGAACTTTTTACCGCATTTCAGTTATTTGGTGTAACAATCGCAACGTAATTAGATAAATGACAAAGCTATAATTTTTCAGTAAATGGTAAATCTATACTCTTACTTTAAATAGGAGTGGATTTTTGCAGTTCGTGGTCAAATTTACCTTTTTCACAAACATATTATTTTGTTCTCAAAAAAGAGAGTTTTGTTTCCCTTTTGAAATGTATTAAAGCAGGCACAAAAAATGTAAAATTAAATATAAATCAAAATTGAATTTTAGCAACCACTAAAAGGTGAAAGGTAAAGAAGCCCGGTGGCATACTGGTTAGCTAAGCGTCCGAGAATAATACACCATGATGAATTTTGGTAGCGTACATATTGTACATAGTTTTCTTCATATTTTTACTTAGTTTCTCCTTAATTTTTATCGTATTTAATTTTGCTTTTGCAAAGACTGGGACTTTTGCGCATTGTGATTGGAAGGCATACTTACAGTCACGATATCTACGATAGAACGCCGCGCTATGCTCCGCCCACTACGTTACCTGCTTCTTCACTCAAGCCAAGAAAGACCTCATTCAGCGACGAGACGTGCAGTGGTACCTCATCACCATGGAAAGGCTAGTTAATGCCATTGCTTATCACTAATGCCGTTGCTTATGACCATATTACGGTGTTTCACCATATTGCTTTCTACTAATGCATATTAAAGGTCCCTTCGGACGATTACAGCACAAGTGCAGACGGATGTTCCAAAATTATTGGATTATGCTTTTTCTTCATCAGGAATTTGAAACGATTATAGATAGGCAAAGACCTTCGTGTCGTTACCTATTACAAGAATGATGGCCTATGACCGTTACGCAGCAACACCACAGGTCTGGTATGGACCCTCGGGCTGGCAAGTGTTTCAGCCTTCATCCCTTGAGTGGGTCGATGAAATGAGTGCCAAGTTCATCAGGAACTTTACACTGGGGATCCTCGACAAGCTGATCACTTGCCCAGGGCATACGCTCATGCACACCTGGACGTGTAATGGCAGACCACACATTCAGTTAATCAATGTTAAATGAATTCCGTATACTGCGCATGCTCAGAAGAGAATTTGGCGCAATTACGACTTTTCAGCAATTTTAAAAGAAGATAAATATGGTATATAATTGATATTCTGTTATCTGGGCATAAACAGTTCGACGTTTTAAAACTTGTATGGTTTTAAGTTGCTTCATTATGTAGAGTCTAAATATCGATTATAACCCACCGAAATTTTCATGTAAGAAAGATTATAAAACAGGAAACATTACAAAATATATTAGCTGTATGTTTGTTGATCATACTTGTAAGGAATAAAAGCAGTTGAGTTCTTACCATACGATCTATTTGTATACACCTTAACAAATTAAGGAATAAATCCAGTTTAAATTCCTGAATTAAAGTCAAAGAAATTATTATAAATAACTTATATTAAATGTAATGTTTATGAACGAAATAAACTAAAATGAAATGAAACAGAAGCAAATGCATCAACCACAAGCAAACCTCCGTAGTATTTTAGTTGTAAACAATCGATAAGACCAACGTGACGAACAGGCTTGTTTAGAGTTGCTTTTGCTTAATCGCCAGTATTTCCTTCCTTGCCAACGGTACACCATTGAGCATGTGCAGTAAACGAAACTCATTAACACTGATCAACTCAATGTGCGGTTTGTCATTACACCCGCGGAAGCTACAGTGAGGGAAGCAGATATCGGGGCACTGCAGGGCATGGCTCGCTACGGTTGTTGCGAAACTGAGCTCAGTTTAGCTTACGTGTTGCATATGTAGATCCCTTTCATTATATTCTAGATGTAATTTTTTTAGTACTTATCAATGTGAGAACTTCGCCAATCAGATGTGCAAAATTTCATCAGAACTAGAACAAAAATGTAAATTTGTATCCGTTACACACACATACAAAGAATAAACGGCCACGCTTTCTTTCTATATATAAAGCTATATTATGTATATATATATATATTCTATAGATAGACAGAGGTAGCTATAGATATCCGCCCATCCATTCTCTTGTATTTTGCCACA
>KK113444.1:172140-202188 GCA_000611955.2 Stegodyphus mimosarum
TCTTCGCCATTTGCGCAAAGCTCCTTCAGTGTGGTTTCTAGTTTTAATTGCCTTTTGAATCATGGCGATTACTAGAGCTGAGATTCTGCCTTGAAATGTTACCCGTGGTCGTAAACCCCTGTCACATATGTTTCCTCTACTCGGGACTAGACGTCGAAAGGGACAATTCTCAGAACCCGCTCATTTTCAGGAAACCGACGTAGCTAGGTTTCACTTACTACTAAGACTTGAAAGCCAAACATTAAACGATTTTCGCTCAGACTGGGATCACGTGATCCTTCAGAAGCAGACCTCTTGTCTGATTAGTTGATCTCTACCCGGGACAGAGCTCCAGCCGAAACATCTTCGGCAAGGTTTCAAAAAATCCCGAGTAGCCAGTACATCGTTTCCATAGCTAAGCGGGACTTCGCTTCCAGCGGAGCTGTTTTTTCTAGGCCTCCCGTTTAAACCAGTGCTACCAGAATCTCGTTTCTCAGAGAAGTCCCCTCTAGCAGGGACTGTCACTAGATGTGATAAACTCTTTACGTGTACCACATCAGACAACTGCACAGAAAGAAATCCCACACTAGCAGATCTGAGTAAAACTGCTAGTCGTTTGATGTCTCCTCATTTAAAAATCACAGGGGCAGCAAACGATCATTGGATCCTCCGGTAATATGTGAAGCTGCCCTGTCTTACAGGGCAACCAAACATATTCAAATTTTACCGTAGAGTTATCTTTCTCCCAGAACCTGGATACGTGGTATAAGATAATTTGTGGAGACTGGCTGAACTCGTCGTTCTTTTAGCCATCTCATTACCAAGCACATTGACCAGGCAGCATAACGTGGGAGTAGACTGGTATTACATCTGCGAGAAGGACAGGACACACATACAATGGGATTGTTACATATTGCAATGCGTGAAGAAATGTTTCTTAGTCTTTTTTCTCCTGTTGGAGGTTTTCAGTTTGAAATATACTCGCTGAAACCGATGCATCGGCCCTATTCGCCAAAAATTTGAAACTGATTGGAAACTCTTTCCGCTTGCAGCACTATCCCCTTAGGTTTTCCCAAAGAACTAATTTTCGAGTTAGTCAACCGATCAGATGTCTCGAAGCAGAAGATTTGCGGAAGTATTTCTTTCAACTCAATATCCGGCTGGGTTATGCTGGACATTTTGCTACTAAGTCCAAAATGTTTCGCTTGCAACTTTAGTTCGTTTATTCCCCGTCAAAGAACTGGTTTTCTCATAAGTCGACAGTCAGATATTCCGAAAGCGAAGATTCCTGGAAATGTTTCTTTCGATTCGTTGCATCGGATAACTTTCAGGTCTAATAACGTCTTAAATCTTACATGAGAGTCGAACTCACACGTTTGGCTTCTGGCCCATAATCAATCGATATCTACGAATAATTATTCTTTCTAGTGCAACCATATTGCGGACCTATGCCACTGAAAAGTAATTAGATTTCGTACAGAATGTAGTTAAAATAAGAAACTGAAAAGCATATTTTTTGTGTAAATGCATATAATTTTCAACGTTTTCGCTTTCTTCTTCAAAAATCATTTAATTCTCTAGACTGTTTTCAATCTAGTTTTGAAGTCATAGCAAGTGACACATTCCGAAAATTTCTTTAAAGAACAGTTGGCAGAATAAAACTGTAAATATGGCGAAAAACATTTTATTTCACGCAACCTACTTTATTATTATTTCTAATCCAAATTCAATGGAGATATATCTAAGCGATGCCAAAATTACTAGACTAAAAATACAACCTAATAAATGCAGAAGATGGATTAATATGCTACTAAAAGTTCAGGAATAACATCCAGAAAGGAAATTAATTCAAAATCAATTCACTGCAGTGTAAAAATGTAAAAGTTAAACTGAATAATTTTCCTCCGTTATCAGAAGCAAATGTGCACAGAAAGCCTTTTTAAACATAAATACGGACGTAAACTTCAGCTGTCAAAGGCTTCTGGTTGTTGCAATATGTTAAGTATCCATAAAAAGATTAATCATGATAAGATGTTTATCTTACAAGAAGGTGTCTCGGCAAATATTTGCACGTTATCCTCACATCAGCGCAAATATTCTGCAATTAAATTTCGGTGCATTGTTCTAAAGCCATTATTCCTTAATTTCTTCCTTTACCCCATTCTCTAGAGCTATTTTTAAATCTCGACTTTCTCTTAAGATGCTTCCATTCTTTTCCCATTAGCGGATGTGACGCAACAAGTTCATCCGGCGGATCGACTTTTGGCAAGGGTCCAAGCTGTCTCTGATAAATGGACCACCTGTTGACACCAATCCTTTTCTTCTCCCAAACTTGTTGCGTTGCCTCTGACTGGGTTACAGTCACAGTGGACAAACTTCGAATTCATTAGTGACATTCGCAGCAGGGTAATAATATCGAAATATTTAAAGTTTGGGTCTTGTTATTAAATGGAATGTCGGAACGGGATTGTATGCTTGAGATTTAAAGTAGTTTCTCATCAGCTATATATATTATATAATGTATAAATATATTTCAGCTGTAATTACCTATAGTTTGTTATAAGAAAGAGTAGAATTAACTAAAATAATAAAATTTCTCCATTGACGAGTACTGAAACTCCAAATCTAAGTACCCAAGTCAAAACTATTTAGGGCCTGTATTATTTATAATTTTTTAAGTTCTAGTCTCTCTAGATGCTTTTACGCTCTTTTCATTTCATTTGAGGCAACGTAGCCCAATCGTTTGCAACTAGCTCCACCTCTATACAAACACTCATATTAATTGTAGCTGTGTGATATAGATTTGCTTAAATTGTGAATTCGACGTAAGATTTTTCAACATGTAATATCTTAATCGTTACGCTGTCAAAGCCATTGCCATTGAGCTGAAATTGAGAACTGACATTTTCTGATCTTGAAACTTAATATTAGGTAGAAGTGCATTTAGACCAAACATGTAAATGTACTTATAGCAAAAGGCCAAACTTGGAATCAGTTTTCTTTGTTGGAATGTTTCTATGTGTATTTCTTGGTGGTCACTTTCTTGTTAATGCACACTGCAGATTGCATCAAGCAATTCTACCACACATTTTATATCCACTTTGAGGTATTAAGATTCTGTGGCAATTACGGAAAGTGTAAACTCCACTTCACGAAAAGGCATTTGCAAGGTCCGTTTACATTGAATGGCGTTGAAGGCAACTTCATTATTCGAGAAGCGTGTAAGAAGGCTTACGCTCACGATGCATCTGGGGCAGGAGTATGTGTGAGAGTCCTGGTGTACTGAAACATGCATGAAAAAGCTGACTAGGCTAAGCTTCGAAGAAACTCATCCGTTTATGGCCTTTTCACGAATTTGAAAGCGCACATTACATGTAGTTGTGCAAACGCCATTGAACCATTTAGCAAACTAATATCGTTTGTTATGTGAAAAATCGAATTAGTCGATGCATTGTATTCTGAATCGTCTAGATGTACAACAGTGAATCACCTTTTAATAATATATTAAAGTATCCGAGTATTTGAAAGGATCGAAAACATCGTTCAGATATCTTTTTGTTGTTCCAATGGCGGGCCCACAGCCGACTTCAGCTTGGCCACTACTAAGGCCAGAAGTGGTGGTCACTTTATTATGGACGCACCTAATAGGTGAGCCGCCTTTGCCTCCTATCAAGGGACCGACAGTTACAGCCATGCCTTCTCCGGGATTCGAACCCAGGCCCTTTGGTGTCGTAGCCGGCTCCCCTAACCACTATACTGTCTGGGCAGCTTCGTTCGACTGTCTAAAAATATGGTTTCTTCAACAAGCTTTCCGAGGAGAACTCACCACATAGACTCACGGCGATGACGTCACAGACACACCATGCATCTAATGTCGTAGACCCATGCAATAACAGTATTACGCCATGAATCTATGAAGGATTAAACTTTACAGACACGGACAGGTCGTGTTCAGTGCTATATCCGCAGGTATAGCTTTATGTGTTTATGATTCTTCGTGGTGGCATTTTCTCCTTTACGATTATTCATCATCATCATTATTATTATTATTATACGATTATGGAACTTTAAGTGATTATTCATTAAAAGTTCCATTATCGATTATATGATAAAATGCAAGAGTAGGTTCTCCTGAGTGCCTGATTCCAGTACATATTCCACTGTTTCTTTTAAGAATGGAAAACTACTATTATTTACGTTAAATATGGCGAAATGCATGACATTTTAAAAATCCATACAAATGCTTATCCGCCGGTATCTAGACCCGAGTGGAACTGGCAGTGTTTAGCGGTGTTACCAATAGGCCATTGTTGGGATTCAGTCATCAAAGTGCAAATATTACGTAACATATCAATTTATTCTTCTGCTTTTAGCATTAAAGAAGCAGTTATAGCATGTAATACTTTAGCAACTTGTTATCGGTGTAGACTTTGAATACAATTATATATTTACGGGGCATTCGATTAAAAGTCCCTTTTCCTTACAAACAGAAAACATTTTGCAAAGTTCACAAAAGCAACAACCAATCAAGGCTACGTTTTTTGCTTTTAGACTTCATACTGAAGCATTTCCCTTCTAATTTAATATAACTCTTACACAAATTTGAAATTTTTGTAGCATTAAGCAGTTTATAGCGGCATTTAATACTCTTCAAAATATCAGCTATCAATATTTAACATAAGCCAAATCCCTTTCGACACCAGCATTTGCACTGTATGATAACGATTTACTTAAAGGTTTGTGTCAATGTTGACTAATCGTCCCATCGATATTGTCAGAAAATTATTCTAGGGGATTTGTGGCAGTGTTTATTCAAGTAGGTAGGTCCACAATATTCTTCAGTGTTTGTGTTGGAATTAGCTGTGAAGAAGCACACAAGGCAAGATTTCAGATCAGTCTTTGTTAGCGAGTAAACTACCTTTCAGTAGGCTTTTGTTTGCATTACCTTCTGAGAAAGGGCCTTTTGGTGGTAACGCTCTTGTACTGCCATGGAGAGAAATGACACCTATTGAAATTTTATTTTAAAACATTGGACAGTAAAGTAACATTTAAAACTTAAATTCAACTGCAATCTAAGAAGCAAAGACATGCCCCTCCCGCTCCAGTTCTAGCCCAGACACCATGAAGGTAGAACGTCTTCTGTCAAACTTCCATTGATTTCCATTTTGCTTACTATTTCATGCTGAAATTGCTTCCATCGATCTGAAAGCGGCCTTTTGCATTGTTATCAATCTGTTATTAAGAATCACATTTTCCCGCTGAATTTATGTCTGTCTCTGAATATTTTCTCGCGTCTATCCTGTTATTATTTGCACTAATACTTTGCCCACATGACAATGAGCCTGTTAATCGTTAAAATCTTACCTATCCGATTTTTGCTTTAGTGTTTGTATTGTCTATAAAAACTAAAATATATATGTATATGTGAAACTACAAAAAAGTATTTAGAAACTAATTTTTCATATTATTAATCTTAATTTTTTACCCTATCCCTAAACTTTCTCGAATGTAAGTGGCTCCCTCTAGTGTGCACGAAGTCAATTAACTTATACATTTTTCCTATTTCTGCTCACTTTATTTAATTCTGATGAGGAGGGTAAATGGTTTTGAACCATAGGCTCTCCGTAATATGAAATCATTGGCAATTCAACTACAGCTTTATTTTAAGATACGTATTAACCTCGAAAGCTCTTTATTTTTTAATGCATAATTATACTGCTCATTACTAAATTCTTATTATTAGTCACTACTTAATTAATAATTTCAACATTCCCCGCCATGATGCATTTTTGGAGCGGGATAGAATGGGAATGATCCATTCGGTTGGAGTTAGTGAACATTTGATAGGTTCGACTTGCTTGGACTGTTAGCTTTCGAGCTTGAAGGTGCGCTTTCCCCTCGCTCTTGCTTGGATTTTACAGTGTTAGTTTTCTGCACTTGCTGGCGCTAATAGAAGGTTGGTCCCGTTGAACCTTGCGTTCTGGGTACTGTAAAACGGCCTTAAGTGCCCTACGTATGATACACTTTTACAGTGTATCTGCTTGTTTTACTGAGTGATTACCATTTCTCACTCGGATTTTTTCGGGATACGGCTGACTGATTTACGGACTATGGCGTTTATTAAACAACTCGTACGGGATTATGAGGAACTCAAGAGCCGTAAGGTAAATGGCACCCTGGATTCAAATGAGGTCTTCCTTTATCAACTGGCTGAAAAATTTGTCAAGACGCTAATGATGGATTTACCTGACTTGAGTGCTATGTTCCCTGACTCTGCCCTCATTCCTGCCGCTGCTGCTGCTTCGAAAGTTCCAGATGAGGACCACGAGGAAATGGAGTTTAAATCTGTCAGTAACAAGAGACGACGAGATCTGGTCTCTCCGACTGCGAAATGCAGCAATAAATTTGCTGCCCTCCCGGTGGATACTGATCCCTCTACGGACATTGCTGAGGAAATAACTATTAAGACAAATAAACAAGGGACCGCTGCTAAAGCCTCTAAGAAGACGAAACTCACCCCTATCCCTAAGGAAGTATTTAAGCTAGGATCTCAGGAAGGGCGCAAAGAGCAGGAAATCATGTCGACCATCTCTCCCGCCCTAAAGGATCAAGCCCCTCCCATCAAGGACCAAGCTCCTCCTACTAAGGATCAAGCCACTCCCTCTACGCAGCAGCCTGCAAATGAGAATGTGCAGGACAGACCACGTGATCCTAAAGAGGATGAGTTTAAGTTTCCGAAAAGAAGTTCGAAGCTTCCGCCGATCGTTATTAAAGATTCAAACTGGAAATGGAAAGACATTACTGATCTTTTGGATAACTCCGGCTACAGTGATTTCAATGCAAAGATGAAAGCCATAGATGAATTTGAAATCAAACTCTATTCCAGTGAGGCTTATCGTAACATTAGGGACCTCCTGGATGACAAAAAGATAAAATTTCATTCGTATGAGCTTGCTGAGGATAAAAGCATCAAAGCTGTCATTCGTAGCCTTCCGATTGACACTCCAGTTACGGATATCCAAGATGCTCTCATCGTAGAAGGATACGCGGTCAAAAAGGTAGTGCAAATGTCTCGCCGAAAAGGACCGGAAATCGCTCCCATGCCTCTATTCCTGATCATGCTAGAAAGAAACGAGAAAACCAAGGACATTTTTAATAACCTAAAGTATCTTATGAGGCTAAAGATAACTGTTGAAAGATACAGAGGTCGACGTGGTATCACTCAGTGCTTCCGATGCCAAGACTTTTTTCATGCTCAGAGTCAATGCCGTCACGCACCACGATGTGTCAAATGTGGTCAGGGGCATGAGTCTCGTGACTGCACCAAGCCCAAAGATGAGCCACCAAAGTGCTGCCACTGCGGACTTTCTCATACAGCCAGCTTCAAAGGTTGTTCGTTTTACCCCAAGCCTCGCTCATCCTTTGTGCAAAAAGGCATATCTTATGCAGATAGAGTAGTCAACAATAGTAATGCTACTCCCCCACAGGTGGCGCCACAAGCAGCCTTCCCGCAACTCAGAGAGCTTCAAGCGAAGCTCGACGAAGCTAATGTGGTGATTCAAAAGCTCACAGCTGCCATCTCTATGTTTGCTGATGTAGCAAAATCAATTCCTACCGCCTCTATGACAGAGGATTCAGTCAGGCCACCTTCCCCCAACCATGGATAATAACACCTCTCGGCAAAGTTCTCCAGTTAAGATCCTGCTCTGGAACGCGCAGAATGTTACCTCTAAGATTCCGGAACTTCAAGAATTTATCCAGCAAAATGATGTGGACATCTGCTTAATCACAGAGACCCATGCTAACCCTTCGCACTCCTTAAAACTAGCCAATTACTGCAGCTACCGTAGTGATAGACTCCACCACCGTGGCGGCGGTGTGCTCATATATGTTAAAAGGACTTTCGTTTCGTATCTGAAAAGTGCAGATAATTGTGATGGTATGGAGAGTGTAAAAGTGATGGTGAATCTACCCAAAATTGGGGAAGTCACTTTCTGTGCGGTGTATAACCGCCCTGGAAACAGGCTCAGTGATGCAATTCTGGACGGTCTTATCAACTCGGACTCCCCCACCTTTCTAGGTGGCGACTTAAATGCTAAGCATATTGACTGGGGATGCCGCAACTCTAATTATAACGGACACGTAGTGCATGATTTTGTGTGTAATTATTCTGTCTTTCTGCACGCTCCGGATGAGCCTACGTATAGGCCTAATATGATCAACCGTCGGCCTGACATTCTGGATATCTTTATAACGACGTTCAATACTCCCATGGCTATTACGGTAACATGTGATATGTCTTCTGATCATGTACCTGTGCTAGCTTACCTCGGAGTGCATAATGCTAGGAACCTTCCGCCACTTAAATATACTGATTGGGATCTGTATCATAAAGTTCTGATGACCTCTGATTTTAACTGCGGCTCGTTACAAAGCACTTTGGATATTGACGTGCGGTACAGAACTTTACTTCTTACCTGCATTCTACTAAGTCACTAGGTATGACGGAGGTTGACCGTGTCAGACATGAGCACACGCTTCCAGCCAATATCCGAGAAATAATCTGCTATAGAAATCATCTCCGAAAGGAATTCAACCTCACCTGGGATCCTGCTATCAAAATCCAAATTAACATGCTTATTAGGAAAATCAAAGGAAAAGATGGAAAAGATCAACGATGAACCTGGCGCCATCTGGCGGCATACAAGGACACTAAAACGCCCCTGTTCTGCTAGAAAGCCGCTCAAAAGTGATAATGGTTTTGCTTATTCCGATCAAGACAAAGCAGAACTTTTTGCGGAGCACCTTTCAAGTCAGTTTATTCCAAATTCCTTCCCTTCGGATTACAGTTCGGACATTCTAGTTCATTACCATAATGATCAATGGCTGCACTCTCCTTCAATAGAACCCTCTATCAAACTTACCACTCCGCACGAAGTGCAGAACATTATTAAGGGGCTAAAATTAAAGAAAGCGCCAGGAAAGGATGAGATCACGAACCAAATGCTGAAAAACATGCCTTTTAAGACTGTTTGCAAACTGACAGGCATTCTCAACGCATGCTTATATCAAAATTATTTCCCGCTTTTCTGGAAGCAAGCAAGCATCATGATGATTCCTAAGCCAGGGAAAACACAGGATGACCCAGCAAACTTTAGACCTATCAGCCTGCTGTCCTCCATAAGCAAGATTCTGGAGCGTATTGTTTATCTTAGAATGCAAGAAAACTTGGACTTTCTCGTTGATCATCAGCACGGCTTTCGGAAAGGACTTTCTACTACAACACAGTTAGTTAGGCTCACGGAATTCATCGGTGCGGCTATGCACAACAGAATGAGTGTCGCAATCCTGATGCTAGACGTGGCAAAGGCGTTTGACCGCGTCTGGCATCCAGGGCTAATCTACAAGCTTATTCACCTCGGTTTTCCCAGGAATCTGATACTGATTATCAAGTCCTTTCTTGAAGATAGAACTTTTTCCGTTAAACTTGGAAGTGTAGCTTCAAGTCTTAAAAAGATTTATGCAGGAATTCCTCAAGGGTCAATTTTAGGCCCGCTGTTTTACATCATCTACACCAACGATTTCCCTTGCTTTACTGAGGATACGCATGTTCTTGCTGCCAGCTACGCTGATGATACAGCGTTAGCCGTTAAATCTCTAAACCCGGAGTATGCATTATCAAGACTTCAGGCCAAAATCCCTGCTATTGAGGGGTGGTGCAGTCGCTGGAAAACGTGTATTCAGCCAGAAAAATCTAAGCTTCTTCTCATTCGTAGTCGCAAACGGAGGAAACGTGTGAGAACCGAGGTTAAACTTTTTGGCAAAATCATCCCTAGAGTCGACAAAGCAATTTACCTGGGAGTTACCCTAAACAAGAAATACAACTGGAAAGATCATATGCTCAGAGTAAGCGGAAAAGCTCAAGGAATTATTTTCAGGCTTTTCCCTCTTCTAAAGAATGAGAACCTCTCCCTCCGACTGAAAAAGAGGATTTATGAGGCTGTTATCCGTCCTATTCTTACGTATGCGTCGCCGGCCTGGGCAAACTACAGAGTAAGCGAGATTAAAAAACTCCAAGTGCTTCAAAATAAGGTGCTAAGAATTATCACTAAAGCTCCTTACTATGTTCGGAATAAGACCCTCCACTCCGACTTGAAGATAGATACCATTCAAGAGTACCTCAGCAAAGTAAACAACAACTTTTTTAACAATATTATTGATGTGAATCCTGCTAATTTTACGGACATTCTTAATTATGAAATCCTAGCTGAAGATAAAACCCTCCGTCCCTTCGCCGCCCATCTCTTAAACTCGAATCTTGTTAACCAGTAGCTATACAGGAGCAAGGCGCTTCTTATTCTATTTCTCCAACTCATTTCTATCTCCACGTGAGAAAGTCTACTTCAGGAACTTACTTCGTCAGGCCCAATACAGGGATTACATTAGGAACTGGCAAGAGCAGGTTTTTGCTTCCCTGCTGAAAGCCAGTATATACCAAAGTTCCAAAGTTCCCCGCCCTGAAGTCGCTGTCCCGTGGACATAAAGCAGATCACGCTCATCGCTCTGAAGTGCTGTTTTTACGGCAATGTTGCAACTGATATCGTAACGTCGCGCTTAGCGCGATAAACCAGCATAAATTCAATATTGGTATTGGTGTTATTGGTAAGCCAACTGTTAAGAATTAAATCTTACGAAAAGCAGTCTTCTGTCCTTTCTTTCTGCAGTTTTTCTGTTAAAAATAGAAAAAAAAACTGAATGCTTTATTTAATGTTTGTGAAGATGAAATAATTTTGTGAGGCCTTAATATAAGGTCTGTCCACATTTGTTCCAATGCGATTTCAATTCTTTATATGCGTCTTGGAAGACCGTCACAGGTATGTCCTTTTGTAATCTCGTCGTAGCCGCTTTGATTTCTCCGGGGTCCCCAAATGCTGTCTTTTGAGGGAGTGTTTTAATAATCTTAAAAAGACAAATCGGGCGGGAAGAAATCAGAACTGAAGCAACGCAAAAGTTTTCGACGGTTTGAAACAAAACTTTGCCTATCGCTGCTCCAGAGATTTTTCCATCTTGCGTTCGACCGAGCACTCACACAAGCGTTCACTGAAACAGGCACTGTGACTCTGCAGGAGCTCGGAGCCTTTGGCGCTGGTTGCACTACGTTCCAAAAACTCCACCCACCGTTTCGGGCAAGCGGCCCCCTGTGCCACGGATAGTTGCGGCAAAAGAAAATGGGACGCATTACTTTCGGGACAGACCTTGTATTATTGTAAATATCTGTAAATATTTAAATCTTTTGATTTCATTACAGCCTGTGTCGATTGTTTTAATATTTTCCATTGTTTTAATCAAATATATATCAATATATTACTTTTGCATGACAATTTTAGGGTTTGTTTTTCATTTACTCAAGCTTGTTGCCACATGTTTCGGATATAACTGTTTGTGTTTTATACAGATTTATAGATCTTTGACTCCTGAGTCTAGCAGCATTAAAACTGAAATATTCGTACTTATTCGCATATATTTCATCCTTTTGTAGTTTTCCCGCTAGTGTTTTTTAACATATTGTTTGGAAACTCGTAATTTATCATAAATAGATTTATCCCGCTAGAGTGGAATGCATGCGCAGATAGAAAATTATTTTGCGTAAGTAAAAATGACGGTATTCAAATCCATAAACCCTTTAGAATACATAATATAATATTAGTGTGTCTTTATGTGTGTTTTTAATAAGTTTTGCTTATTATTTAAAATCTTCACTTAAGAATTAGTGTACACTGTGCATTTTCCCCTTGCCGATTTTCAAGTGGCAGAATTATTAGTAAGAAGAGGAGAATAAATATGCAAGTAATTAAGGTAATTTTAAAGTAGTATACGAAATACGGACAAATACGCTTCTTACGAGAATTGACAACAAATCGTTCGCCTCCTTCGCGATTTTTGCCAATTTGAAGATATTCCGGAAGATTCGGGAAGATGCATTTTCTTAGCCGATATTTCCCGAAACTTAGAAGAAGTCGTGCTAATAGCTCAAAGTGAGTTAGCTAAATTGCGATTTAGAATTTATTCTTTGAGTTACTAACTGATAATATTTCTCATGTGTTAAGAGGAGATTGCGTAATATGCGCCTCATAAATGTCTATTCTTTTTTAATACTATTCAGCTGTTTATTGTGCCATGTGTTCTGGATTTAATAATAAATCTAAATTTGTTCCTGTATATATGAAAGGATTATTTTAAGGACTATCAACGAACCGGAGTGTCGTAACAATTACTGCTTAAAGCGTTGGTAACAGATTTTACTAAATTGAAAACAGTAGCGTTTTTAATACCAGACTTAAAATAATAATAGTTGAATAATATAGTTTATGACTGTTACAAAACAAATATCCTCTCATGTTGTATAGTTCTTTAAAAAAAGATTATAAAATGAAACAGTGGGATTGGATACGGATTATGAAGTTGCTTATGTGCCCAAAAAGTTCCTTAATAAGCTTAATAAGTTAAGATAAGAAAACTGAGCCAATGAGGGCTGATGAATTTGATGAGCTGGCAGGTGAATCTCCAAGTACAGTTTGAGGTAATAGTGATGAGGCCATTGTCTCCTGTACTGCATGTATACCAGTCTAATGGAAACGGGCGAGAGAAAACATGTCACACCGCGCAAGAAAACAAGTAAACATCGCCAGTCAAAGCTAGGTTACGAAGCTGTATTCCGTAAGGATGTGAAAAGCAAATGGTCTGATTAAATGAACTTCTGGAATGATTTGGCAACTAAGAACTTTTGAAAAATTTGCAACATCACATCTAAGCCCAGTTTTGAAGAAACGCTTATTAAATTTAGTAATGTGGTCCAATCTAGGGTATTTTTTCAAGTTGTCTTTTATCAGCTTGTTGCTAATGAGGTAATGAACGTTTGCAGTTCTGCCCAGAATCTTACTCTTATGCTAAGTCAAGTTTCCGGAAGTCTGCCTTTGAGGATGACGCCCAGGTTGCAGATGCGTAGCGTAGTATTGGTCTTATAACGCATAGGTACAGGTTTATCCTTCTCCTTTTTGTTGACAGACAGTCCGAGAGTAATTTCCCAGAAGTATTGAAAGTTGGTTGGCCATACCACAGTCTTTTTTCTATGATGTGCTTTATGCGGCAAGTCCATCTCAGCCTTTGGTTAATGATAACCCTTACTTCACGGTTCACAATTTCAGTACCTAGAGGTTGTTCAATGCTATTTCCTGAGTCCTGGACCTCCTTACCAACAGGGGCTTAGACTGTGATCATTTATACTAACTGCCCATTACCTGCAGCTGTTCTCAATATCTAACACAAAATACTGGAGTTCATAGATGGCATGACTGGGTTGACTAGAGCAATGAAATTTGAGTAAAACATTCTGTAAAATTACTTCCTGTATCAGAAGATAAACCCTCAAAATGGAAACTTAAAATTCGTAAAGAAAGAACCTTGCATTTGCGTAGATTTAGACAAAAAAATGAATCGATTTCGAGGACAACCAGATCTCCCTTCTTCAGGAGCAACGAAACTTGAATAAATGTCTGCAACAATTACCCGAAATGCTTCTTCCATTGGCGAATTAGATTTTCTTGAAACTTTTCGCATTCGCAAAAATTTATCTTGTTAGTTAATGACTGCAAGTCCAACCCAGTCCTTCCTAACCCTTTTAAAATTCTGTTAACTTGAGATTTTAATCTACGTTACCAATTTTGCCGACGGATAGCGCTACCCTCCTGTTCGCCTTACTGCAGTAGGGTATATACCCGTTGCTTTCCAGTCTTGCAAATTTCTTTGCTTATGATCAAGAGGGACTGTTTGCCCTAAAATCGATCGAGTCTTTTGTCTAAATCTACGCCAAATACAAATTCCTCTGTTATGCTAGAATATCGTACAATAAGTACGGCGTTGTCCAGCTCAATTCAAGTGGTGGTCTGGAGCGCATGACTATGATGTTTCCTTAGGCACGGTTCTCCAAGGAGAGAGGCAATAAGAGTTGACAAGAAAGGACTTGGGACCAATTATATGATACTTTGATACTATTGTTATTATTCTGGCATGCAGCGGGGAATTCCTGTCCGTGCTTTTTTCAGGTTCCTAAGTGAATACCGAATTGGGGCTGATGTCTGAGGAAGTCCGTAAATAGCATTTTCCAGATGAATTATATTCCGAAATGGGAAAAACTTTGAAGCCTACTGCTTTCTGCAAGAAAATGCCTAGACCGGACGGAGCTGTAGAAGGGGCTGTGGTCAGGCACTGTTTAGTTGGTCACGTGGCCTAAAACAGCGAATCTTATGAAGACTACTGCATTGGCAGTCAGTTGCGGTGCATTAATTAACGAAAAAAAGAGTTAATTGAATCCGACGACCATAGGAGGCTATCTGGGTGATTTTGGGAAGAAACTTATTTTGCACTACCTGAATTTTCTTAACATCCTTAACTGTGGCGCATTGGCCCAGGTAGGCGAAGCATATGTCAGAATCGGTTGGATGACCGAAAGATAAAGTCCAAATACAGGACTTGGACTGTTGATTTTTATAGCGCTACTGCAGAAACAATGTTGCCAGTTTATGAAGTAATGCCCGAAGGTACGTGACATGATGAACTCTGGACGTGGAAAAATCACAGATAAGAAGTCGAAGAAAACACACGGTTGTTTCTTTGTTAATTTTACTTCTTACATTTTGTAAAGATACTCTCAGATAAACAAACAACAAAATATTACTATGTATGTATATAAAGAAATTAAACAGCCCCAGTTCAATAATATGAATTAAAACAAAACTTTACAAATAATTTATTGTCTTTTTTACAACAACCTTTATTATAAGCCACTTTATTTAATTCATTAACTTTAAGATATTCCATATAAACTTCTTTTAACTACTTTATTAATATCAGCTATTACATGCATATTTATATTTAGCTTCATAGAACGTACTGTTGCGTACGTACGGGTTCGTAATGGATTGAATGCACAGGTCGTTAAAAAGTTAATAAAATTTATTCTTTTCACAATAAATAAAGCAAAATACTGGAATGTTTCCTCAGAGATATTCGTACAATATCTCAAACGTTATACAGAACTCAATTAAAGACAATGAAAGGTAATCCAATGTCGCTACAATCAATAACAGTATTAAGTAAGCAATACAGTTAGTTCGCTTAAAACAACAGCAACTGAGCTGAGGTGTTTAATTCGTTAGCATTTTAATTATTCACGAGAACATTCTGGTAAAATCTATTTTCTCGATTTTTCTGGATGGCAACAGCAATTACGAGATATTTAATTATTAAATATTAAATGCACGCGCTCTTGTATTTTCACTTTTTCGACGTAGCTTTTTCTTCAAATTCGTCTGCGTTGCACGGGAAAATAAAAAAATTTTAATTACAATTCTATATACATACAAAATCCGTAACAATACGAATATTGCTCAATCCAAAGCATTACCTCGGTGTAAAACGCAATTCGGTTTATTTTGAAATGTTGCTTCTGCTAGTATGCAATAAATTTGATTAAATTTTTATTGTTTCCATGCTCAGGATTAATATAAAAGTCACAGTATATCTTTGCCTTGTTTGCAAAAAGGTCCTGCAAATATTAGTTGTTAAAGTTTAAAATTAGGAATATTTCTAAAAGAAGTTATATTAATAATTTTCATGTTTTGGGATATTCTACTCTGTTCGGGTAACAAATAAGATAATTTAATTAATTTTATTCAATATTTGAATAGGATGTTAATTGTTTCAGCGGAAAATTTAGCATTAAGTTTGATGATTTGTGGCAAACAGCTGTTTGAAGCACGCGTGACTTCATACAGGCTGACACAACAAAAATTAAAAAATAACTGACACAAATTTAAAAAATCATTTAATTACAAACGGAAATTATACATACAAATATGCAGTACAGATGATGTAATTAGTCAAGGGTAGTCAGCGATGCGAGTATGTTGCTGTACGCTTCAGATCTAAACTGAAACCACAAGGGGAGAAAGAAAGAAAACTTAAGTTACACAACATTGTTCCGGATGATGGTTTTCCTCTAACTAAATTTGTAAAGAACAGAAAATGGTAACAGTATTAATAAATAACTTCAAAATTTCAACTAAGTGTACATTTTCTATACAAATAATCACATTAGCCGATTTTGTGAGTTAGCTGCATTTAAGTTTTGCAAAAATGATTTGGATACATATAACATTTTTCTAAATGGAATTAATTTTGGCAACAGAAACGAATTCTAAAAATTCCCTAACGCTTTTATTCATTTAATTCAGATCGATATAACCACCGCTATTTCTCAGGAAAGATGAAAGGAATTCCTCTGATTGTACCAAAAAATGCATCTGCTAATGAACTAGCACTTAAGCCTACATCTAGTCTTTCTTTGAACTAACGTTAGAAGGAGAAAAAAATTATCGATCGTTCCTACAAATTAAATGAGGAATTTAATTATTATTTTTATTCATTATTCTTGATTTTCCTTTTGCTTTCAGTTGAAAAAGTCTAATTCCGATTAATTAATTATTTTCTTTCTGTGTCCCTTACTCTTCGTCGTTATTCAATTCTATTGCCGGCAATGAATGCAAATGCAGCTGTTGCCATGAACATTTATCATCTTAGGTATTTTAAATAATCGATTCACTGTATCTCTGCTAATATTCGTAAGCAACCTAAGCAGGTGTAAAAAATTGTAAGTAGTTCATATTGTGTTATATGTTCAGTGCAATTCAACTGTTATGACTGTTGAAACATTTATAAATTTGATGTTCTGTTTTCCGTGACAAGTTGCATTCTATTACCATCGCATCAACTACCAAGGCATGTTGAAGAGTTTGGCTGAGATACTGTGTTAAATATTTCCGATACAATTTAACATTTACAACGCTTGAAACTAGATGTTCGAACGTTCGCCCCAAGTTGCATTCCATCATCTGCCAGCACATGTTGAAGAATTTGCCAAATCTGAGATATTGTGTTAAGTATGTTAGACGCAGTTTAACATTTATAACGTTCGGAACTAGACGTTCTATCGTTCTTAACAAGTTACATCCTGTTACCATCACCTCAAATGTCAACACATGTTGAAGAATTTGCCAAACTTGGCATACTGTGTTAAATATTTTCGAGACAGTTTAACATTTACAATGCTTGAAATTAGACGTTCTATCTTTCATGACAAATTGCATTCCATAACCATCATATCAAGTGCCAACAAATGTTGAAGGATTTGCCAAATCTCAGACATTGCGTTATAGAATTTGCCAAATCTGAGATATTGCGTTATAATCTCAGATACTGCGTCTGAGATATTGCGATATTGCGTTCGATGCAGTTTAACATTTTTACCTCTTGAAACTAGACGTTCGATCTTTCGCAACAAGTTGCATTCCATTACCATCCCATCAAGTGCCAACAAATGTTGAAAAATTTGCCAAATCTGAGATATTGTGTTGAATATGTTGCCTACAGTTTAACATTTTTACAGCTTGAAACTAGACTTTCGATCTTTCATGACAAGTTACATTCCATTACCATCACATCAACTTCCAATGCACGTAAAAGAATTTGCCAAATCTGAGATCTGCTGCTGAATTTTGAAGTATAAAAATTTCTACGAGTCTTTCACATTATAGCCATTGCTTACTACTGTCGTAAACTGAACAATTTAAAAACATACTTACAAAATAAATGTAATTAGTATTTGCCTGTTCAGAAAGTCTTGTAACTGTAACCAGGAAATGTTTTAATACCAAAATATATAGTTACGTTATATAAAAATGCAGTAACGGGTTGCACTGTTTTGCCACTGGCCGAATAATGATTTGTAATTCAAATTTAATCGATTTGTAAAATTTTAATAAACTGAAACGAAATGAAAAGCAACATGCTCCCTTAATTAAATCTCATTTTTATTCAATAAGTATAAATTAAATATACGTTTAATTTATAATACTGCAGTGTGTATATTAATTGGAAAAAAGTAATTTTTTAATAATTGATATACTTACCTTCACATACAGTGATAACAATAAAATTAACCTTCCATTTAGCTGTAATTGCAGCACTTAGGTATTGCCTTTACTAGTCTTAGCATTAGTCACAAGAGTCAGAGTTAACAGTGGGAAAATATGTTTTTTTCTTTTTTCGGTCAATCAAATTTGGGGATTGATTCTTTCCCTTATTGATCTGTTCTCCTTTGGTATAGGGGGCTTAAATAATAAAAGATTAACTGTAGCAAATCTAATGTTCTAAAAGAGCCATTAGTAAAACGAGGAAGAGATCTCGAAGTTTTTTTAGTGTCTTCAGAGGACGAGAACATCGTATCTGTTGAAGATGAGATTTTGTTGATGTTTAACATAAATGAGACAAAAAGAGAAAGAGGAACGGTTTGCCTCGGATCAGCTGCCCGGAACCTTTTGACCGCTTGTATGAGGCTCTATATGGGAGGCTGTATGGGGCGATGTCCAAGCCGCTGTATGTTGCGGAAGGAGCTCGTTAAACCTGCAGCATCTATATGATCTGCTTGAACTGCTGAGCCCTTAGTTTCGGTATCGGACTGTTCTCTGAAAAGCATCGGATTGTTCAGCGATTGAATTTGGTATGTTCCAATAATCTTTCAAAAGCAGGGTAGCCAAGCCGATATGTAGTTTAAAGGGGGGCGGGACAGTTGGGTGTTTTACATTGTCATCCCATGAAAAGCCAGAGGCAGATTAGAGGACATTGGCTGGAAGCAACTTAATTTGGGATCTTAGTAGCAACGTGTGCGGGTTTATTTCAATCTGGTATGTGAAGAAAAATAGTCAGAGGCCTGCGAACATCCAATCAGCCTTATCGAAGGTTATTCAGCTGACTTAACTCGGTAATTATCAGTCTCTCGGCCTTGCAGCGACGAAGTATTCAAATGTGTGTCGTTATTATAGGTAGTAAAAATTTTTAATTAATTGCGTTAAAAATAGCTGTTAATTCTCGAACACCTGTTGAAACACATCAGTGATTTATACAATGGACTTAATTTGTAAGTAGGTATTTTAGTTTAATTCACTCATTCAGAGACAAATGGGCTGATTTACTTCTATTGTGTTAATATTATAACAGATTTAAACGCGCCTTAGCAATTGTTTCTGTCCGCTCACTTCGCATTTCTTTTGTAATATATTAAGGTGATGAAAAATAATTTTATAGTCATTCAAGTAAATTTAAATAAAAAGGAAAAAAAAACTTTTAAGGCTAAATAGAAAGAAAAAAATAATGTCTTCTTTTAATTCGATATAGCATTAATGCAATGCAGTTTATAAAACGTATATGTACTAAAATTGTTGAAAAATGTTTAAACACATCGAAATTATTGTTACGTTTTTCTCTTCTTCGCACGTAAGTTAAGGGTTCGCGGATTTGGAGTGATTAACGACGACACTTGATGAAGTATCAAGGTACTCTTTATTGGCCAGTATTTTTCAAGACAGCTCCAAAATCACGCTTACAGTCGTCGAAGAACTACTATAAACACGCTGAGACAATCAGCGTCACAGCTTTCAGGCTATCAGGCTAGAATGGTGGACACAGCTTCACAGCAAAGCACCACAGTACTGCTCCCGACTTTGCTCGGTCGTTCTTGGAACGTTCCGTACTCTCGAGACTCTCCACGCTAGAACTCGCGATGCATTCGACGATATCCTACAGTACAGCTCCCGACTCGGTTCAGTCGTCGGAGTTCAACACACTTTAAGATAAAACTCAACGATGCACTAACTCGCGATGCATTAAGAGGTTCTCTCGATGCACTCGACGACCAACTGGGCACTAGACTACGAGACACTCGCTCTCTGACTGCCTATCGACTCGGTAGACTAGGCACTGACTTGGCACCGACTCACTCTCTGCGTGCCACAGCAGTGTTCATATAGCTTTTGGCTTGTGTTCGAGAACATTCTGGGCTAAACCAGTAAGAATTCGTTCCAGAAGGTTATCCATGCATCTGTAGCATATCGCCAACTTTGTCTCCAAATGGACGATTTTTCGCCAAATATGGCAACCCTGCCTTCTCTAGCCATTTCCTGGCAACCCTAAACCTGCTTTGCGGGGAAGCTATCTTACCGGGCTTGGACATTTCGTAACATTATTAGAGCTACAAATGTAATCACTGGATATGTTTGTAGTATTTTCCGTAAATTATGAATAGTATACTAAGCTAGGGTATACTAGGGTCTTGGTTTCCGCTCCACTAAGCGTAATAAACGCATATCCTCACTCTATTCGTGACCTTCTTTTCTTGTGTATTGTGTCGTCACTACTGCACTAGGGAAGAGTTTCTGACAATCAATTCCCATGTGTTTTTCCATTGCCTAAATGTACTATATCTCTTCTAAAAGTTTCTAACCGACTTGCTGAATCACCTTGTATATATTAAATCTTTCCACATAGTTATATTTCTATCTCCTTTGACGATTTTTAACTTGTTGCAAAGAGTCAGAGAAAACAAAACAAGCACATTAAATGAGCATCTTAATTTTTAACAACTTAAATCTTCTAATTACCGAATAATTTACTGATTTAAGTGAATGCAATATACTAGAATTGTAGCTTAGCGTTATTCCTATTAGGCCTTGGATATATTAGTCACTTTAAAAGTATTGTTGCGTGCGTACGGGTTCGTAATGGATTGAATGCATAAGTCGATAAAAAGTTAATAAAATCTTTTTTTTCACAAGAAATAAAACAAAATGCTGAAATATTTCCTCAGAGATATTCGTACAATATCACAATATCTCAAACGTTAAACAGAACTCAATTCAAAACAGAGAAATTTAATCCAATCTCACAGCGAATTTGCTACAATCAATAACAACACTACTAAACAACACTTCGCTTAAAAAAGCAGCAACTGAGTTGAGGTGTTTTAATTCGGCTTTTATAAGCTTTTTAATTATTCATTAGAACATTCTGGTAAAAGCGATTTTTTTTTTTATTTTTCTCGATTTTGTGCATGGCAGCAGCATTTACAAGATATTTATTTATTAAATATTAAATGCACGCGCGCTTTTAATTTTACTTTTCCGACGTAGCTTTCTCTTCAAAAATCGTCTGCGTTGCACGGGAAAACAAAACAATTTTAATTGCAATTCTAAATAAATAGATAAATAAATGCGAAATCGTACAGTGTGAATTGTTGCTAATAATGAGTTTAGATTTCTCCTATGCAGAGAGAACTTATGCTTTTATTTTCGGGTAGATAAGCTTTGCAAAATATTGCTATCATAAATTTTAGACATAGCTTTCCCTAGATATGTAATAAAGATTGCTTTTGCATCGTTAAACAGGATTTTATCAGTGACTTGCATTATCCGTACGAACAGAAAGAACTCAATAATAAATTCTAATGCTAATCTATCTTGAAGATTATGCAGTAATTTCGCATGTTCCGTATACATTGTAGAGAGACTGGAGTTCTTTTACACCCAGAATCATAACAGAACTTAATAGCGGAGAAACAATGGCAAGGAAAAATTTTCATTTGAAATACCTGCAAGTTTCATTACGTAAATCACGTTTTGAGGAGACACGAAAGTTCTTTAGTACGAAACTATATTCTATCATCAGTAAGACTCAGTTTGTCTTATAAACACACATATAAGATAACCTGTTAATCTCACTAGCTCTTTCACAAAGTTGCTCCACAATTTAATTGAAAATAAATAGAAATTTAGATAATGGATTTCGGTTAATAAAAATATTACAAACCATTTAATTAAATAAATTTTATGTAAACATAAGCAATTAAATTAAAATAGTTTTTCTTAGCATTTTTAATTCCTAGTGCGATATAAAGGAAATACTGTAATCACGAAACAGACGGATTATAAAATTGACTTAAAATGGACTCAGAAGAGATATTTTGTGACGTTTGTACGTACCTACGTACGTATGTAGACATCTCGCATCACTCAAAAACGAGTAGCCTCAGATCGTTGGAATTTTGTATGTAGAACTGCCGTAACAGCAGTTGTGCACCTCCCGTTTTATTTGCAAACGGCCGCAACAAAAGTATATAAATATGTATATATACCCACTCTGATATTCGGTTTGATGAGCTCAGTTTGTTTTATTCTTATGCGTTGGTAAATTGTGCACTTTGTGCTTTCAAAATGATTCAATTACGTTGTTCTTATGTTCCGGTAAAGGTCTTCATGCCTTTAGTTGATCTGCATGCAATAGTTGTAGAATTATCAACAATTCATGCGGCAAAGCCTAACGTTTTTAACCATAGCAGCCATATTTGTTTACTCTTTAAATTCTTTAACAGATTGCCTCAGAAAATAACTTCTTAATGAAAAATCTTAGAAAATCCCAAAATTTTAAATTAAATATCAAGATTTATCTTATTGTCTTAGGAAATCAAACTTTGCATGTTTTATTTTTTAGAATAAGTCTAAACATTTACTAAATATATAAAGGGACGATGAAATAATGTTAGATTTCGTAATTTTTACAAAAGTTTCTGTTTAATTAGAAATACAATAACAGCAGTATTTACATCTTTTGGCACCTTATAATTTTATGTTTTGTTAGCCCAAAATGGCGTTATCACAAATTGCCTGATAATATTGGGATTTCTTCTACTACGCTATAAACGACTATATTGCTTTTCAAATAATTGCCAACAAATATTATTGTTCTGCATTATTTTTAAAAAGTACATAATGAAGAATCTGAATGTGTGTCGCATGTGTATTTCACAATGCGAGAAGCATTGTGAAAAAACGATGACACGTAGAGCCATCCAGTCTTGAACATCGTAGTTCTCCAGCCGAACATGTGCATCTGAAAGCCTGAATATTGAATTTCGAATTTTATGTTTCACGTACTGTGAAACTTAAATGAATTTTTGATTATTAGTCTTAATGATTTAAAAGCGAGCTGTGGCAACACTGTCCTGAATAAAACATCCTTATCTTCAGCATACAGAACTCCTATCGGAAATTTTAAAGATATGCTATTTTTAAATACTTTGTGATTTTGCTGTTGAATTGAATTTTATGTGGTGTAAGTGGGAAAAACATGATATTTAACACACAAAATATTAACGCAGACATACAAACACAAAAATCTGAAAGCTTTTAGATTTTATGTTACATACAAAGGGGAGTTTTTTTTATTTACAAACACATACGCGTTTCAAGAGCATTTGAGGTACGTTAGGGTTAAAAATATTTAAAAATGGCATGTCTTTAGAATTTCCGATACACAGTTTCGCGCGCTGGAGATAAAAGTTTTTTTCCCCCGTACAGTGTTGCCATTTCTCGCTCTGATATTGTTGAGATTGTTAACCAAAAATTTACAAGATACGAAATAGATAATGAAAAAATCAGAAAATTTCAATTCGGGTTTGGGAGGTGCCCATATTCGTGTGGACGACTAAGTTATTAAAAATTTGATGGCTGCAGGTTCTGTCGTGTTTTCACAGTGTGAGACACCTACATGCAATCCTGCAGTTTCTTCATTATTTAATTTCTTTAAATATAATACAGTGCGATAATATTTGGTGGCAGCGATTTTGAAAGTGATACAGCCATTTATAGTGATTCTAAGCAGCAAAATGCCATTTCAAGTCCAAACGCTTTCTGGGCTAACGCTCCTTTGGGCTAAAAATTTATAGAGCAATTAACACTGCTTCGGGAATTTTAAATATGTGCTGTTATACTGTTTTTTAATATTTTTGTAATTTTGCTGTTGAATTGTACGTGGCGTAAGTGCGAAAAAAATGGTGCTTAATGTTAAAGCTAAAAAGAACAAAAATATATAGTTTAGCAGGAACAACCGCAACAGCAAATTGGTAAACTGCGAGCTCAGCCAGAGCTTAAAAATATCTTTACAAATCGTTTTGCACGACCGTTAAAATCTAAACCCTTTCACACTTTATTTTTTATTTGTCTATTTAATTTCTGTTCTAAATACAGTTTTTACCACTAAAACCGCATTTTGACTAAATAAAATGCACGTTTAGACGCTGTATCCAATTTAAATAAATAAATGTCGTGTACAAATCATGTATATGCAAATCGTAACTTTTGTATTTCGACAAAGAGTTAAAAACTCTTTTTTTTATTAGCCTAGAGGAAAGTCATATGGCTCGAGGAGTTTTAGGTAGAAGAAAGAATTGATGCCATATTCTTCTTGCAAATTTTAAGATTTTAAATTTAGTTTTTATTTTATAATTTTGTGACAGTTTAATTTTATTTAATTTTAGTGTTTTAGCCCAAAGGGTTTCTTTTTGCGTTAATTCACTAAAAGCGTTGACTTACTTTTCGAACTGTTGCCACCAAATATTACAGCCCTGTATTATACTTAAAGAAATTAAATAATGAAGAATCTGCATAAATGTATATATGTTTCACGCATTGTGATAAAACAACGGTACCTAGAGCCATCCAATCCGTACCACGTAATTCTTCACCGAATATGAACATCTGGAAGCCCTAATTTGGAATTTCGATTTTTGTTTTATTATCTATTTCATATTTTTCAGACATTAAATAACTTTTGATTAACAAACACAACGATTTCAAAGCGAGGAATGGCAACACTGTACGAAACAAAAACAAACAAACAAAAAAAATTATCTCCAGAGAATACCACGAGACTGTGTATCGGAAATTCTAAAAATGTACTCATTTTAAAATTATTTTGCGATATTGCTGTTGAAAGGAATTTTATGTTTTAAGTGCGAAGAACATGATATTTAATAAATAAAGGTAACACACAAAGCATTAAGAAACAACGCTTCTTTGGGCGTAATGTAAAATCTGAAAGCTTTTAGTTTTTTTCCCCTTTTATCTTATTTGTCGAGAAAATACCCACACAACGTTCTCGAAATTTAATAGTGAGTGCTACTAATATTTTAACAGTATGATTTAGTAATAATAGCTGACTGTTCCTCTTTCTCTGCAATGCGAGAACCTGGCGCCAACCTTCTCAGGTTGCTGTCTTAAAAAGAACTAAGGCGTATTTTGCTTTCTTTTAAACGCCAATCTCAGGTGAAGTACACACATAAATAACAGCTTATTTCCATGTATCTCAAATAACACAATGTTGCTATTACCAGACAGAACGTTGCCAAGTGTAATCCTTAAAAAAATCAGAATTTACTTTGTTTATTTTTGGACCTTCTTTCTATTACAGGAAATAAATCCTTTGATTTTTCTGTCTGTTTAACTAGCTTAAAAAATTTTCACTAATCTGCAATTTATTAGCAACAGTTGCCATATTTTGTTAGTTTCAGATTCAATTTGTATACTACAAATTAGTCGTAAATAAATCTTTAGTTCAGATTTATATTTGAATTGTTCTTTGAGATTCAGCTTTACAGATTCAATTAATCTGATGCAACCATAATTTATCTAAGTAAGATCAATCGAGACAGGCAGGCTAAAGTAATCGAAATGTTTTTAGTATTTTACCAAAATTTCATATTTTAAGTAAATATAATTAAATTTTTAGCCCAAAAAAGCTTTAGCCCAGAAGGGCTATTAGTTACTAAACGGAATTAAGCCTTGAATTACTTAAAAGCGTTGTATCACTTTTCAAATTGTTGCCACCAAATATTATCCCCCCTGTATTATATTTAAAGAAATTAAATGATGAAGAATCTTCATGACTGTATGTATGTTTCTCGCAGAGGGAAAAAACAACGTAACCTAGATCTATCCAATTTTGAATAACGTAGTACTCCAGCCGAATATGGGTACCTGGAAGTCCGAATTTTGAATTTCGAATTTGTTTTATTGCCTATTTCATATTTTGTAAAACTTTAACGAATTTTTAATTAAGAAACTCGACGATTTCAAAGCGAGCAATGGCAACACTGTACGGTAAAAAACATTTTTATCTCTAACGCGCAAGAGTCTCTATCGGAAATTATAGGTACGCTGTTTTTAAGCATTTTTAACCCAAAAGGGCATCAGCGTGAATTTTCTCGAAACTTGCATGTGTGTATGTATTAAAAACCTGTTTGAGAGTAGTATAAAATTTAAAAGCTTTCAGATTTGTTTTATTGATATTTAATGGAATTTGGAGTATGAAACATTGTGAGACTTACATTTACGTTATTTAACCGTATGATTACTATAATTTATGATCATTCCAATAATAATTTTTAAATGAATAACAGAAAAAGCTAGTAATAAAATGGCTAACGTTTACTTAAAATCTTTAAATACAAAAAGAAATATATGTATAACATAGAAATATACATAACAACGAAAATGCTATCCTTTTGAAATACAGAGATTTCATACTTACAGAGACTTCTTCGTTTTCTTATTGCAGCGGCAAATGAATTCTCAACAAATGCTTCATGTTCTAAAGAATTTAAATAAGGAACGAAAAACGTTTTGCAGCGCCTGAACCCTTCAGATTAAAATATCAAATATATTTGTTTGCGTAAGACTCTTCTCCAAAATCTTACAGCCATTAAAATTCCTTTTTTATTTTCTGAAGCGAACAATTTTCTTTTGAAATGTTATCTTAGGAAATTAAAAATAAAACTCTAGCATTCTCTCATCTATGAGACCCAGAAATTTTAAATGCAGAATGAAAAGATTCGCAGTCACTTAAAACTGTCGACATATTTCATTTCTTAAAGCAAATATTAATGCCGACAAGAGCTGTATGCAAATAACTTTCAAGTCAGATTTGCCGAAATCGAGCTAAACAGCATAAATGATTAAATACAGAAAGCTTTTTTTCTAAAAATAGTTGCACCAGCTTGCAGATCAGAAGTTAAGAATCTTCATGTAATTGCTTGGCTTGGCTTGGCTTGGCGAAACGAAAAAACTCACATTTCTTCTCGCATGACTCAAAATACTCAACGATATGAAAATACTTTATCTTTTACTTTTAGTAAAAAAGTGGTAGTTAAAGTAAAAACTTCGAGCAATTACGTTTCATTAACTCTTTGGTAAACAGTGACTATCAACCGTGAGTTTATTCTTTCAAGAAATTCGAGAACTTCTAATTCGTTTCCCATTTTTTGTAAAGCTTTTTAAGCATTTTTCTTTCCTATTTTTGAAGTTATTTCTTTCCTTTTCTTTTTCTATTATAAAATTAAGTTTCCTTTTAAACTCACCTATCTGCTCTAAGGAAACTAAATCATCTTCTTGACATTAACGTGTCTTTTTTACAAGAAACATTATATTAATGTAGCCTTTAAAATGTTTTTGCACTATGAACATAAATGTTTACAACAAATTATACTTTTTTAAATTAAGAAAACAAATACAAAACTCCATTCATTCAGAATATTTACATCGCCATTTGTAAGTTCTTATCTATATATATTAAGAAAAAAGTATATTTGCTTATTCACTAATAACTCAGTCACTACTATAGCTATCGTCGCCAAACTTTCCACAGTTCTTTTCGAGGTCCTGGAGAAGGTCGACGTCGACTTCTTTTTTTAAATCAGCTAAAATCGGAGATGTAAATTAAAAACTCAAAAAAAGCGATAATTTTCGCTCTCATTTTTACGAGTGGCAACAGTCTCGCAAACTGGAGATGAAAATCTGCTTTATTTCGAAAATTGTTGCCACTGCTCTATTCTCAAATTCTAGAGTTTGTTAATAAAAAATTTCTAACTTCGATGAAATAAAAATAGCGTTACAAAGCATTAAATACATTATTCCCGATTCCGAAAATTCGTGGGAAGCCATTTCGACTATTCCCATTTTCGTACGTTTTTAATCAGCCGAAATATTAATTAAAAACTCTGAAAGCGCTAACTTTCGCACTCATTTCTCCGAGTGGCAAGTCTCGCGCGTTGGAGATAAAAATGCTTTATTTGGAAAAGTGCTTGACTGCTCGCTTTCAAATCGTATTCTTTGTTAATCAAAAATTTGTAAGTTTTTGAAAATCTATACAGTGTCTCACAAAAGTGATGGGACACTTGTGCTTTACAAAAGAAAACTGTAATAAATAAAATAACTTAAAAAAACATTTAAAATTTTTTGTGGGTGTGTTTCATACTTAAATTTAGTAACAATTATTACACAACATACATTTTCTCAAAATATTAATTTAATAAAGACACAATTGTCTAGAACACAGCATAAAATGGCTCACCTAAGTGATGGGACACCATTAGACTATGCAACAA
Source organism: Stegodyphus mimosarum (assembly GCA_000611955.2). Classification (NCBI taxonomy): domain Eukaryota; kingdom Metazoa; phylum Arthropoda; class Arachnida; order Araneae; family Eresidae; genus Stegodyphus; species Stegodyphus mimosarum. The sequence goes on from KK113444.1 coordinate 200,285, forward strand.
AAATGTTAGGAATAAAAATATATTTTGAGATTTTTATTTTTACTCAAAAGCTATTGGCAATAATTTATAAAATCATCTGCATTATTTCTCTCCAGCTTGTTTTGGAAATTTTGTGTTTTTTAGCTCTGTGCAGCCATGAATGTTAAACGAAAAGAAACTTTGCCTGAAATTCGAAAATTAGCTATTAATTTGCATATTGAACGTAGAAAATCTATTAGAGAAACTGCTGAAACAGTTAACTTGAGTCATTTAACAGTTTTCAATATCATTAAACGATATAAAAAGAATCATATGATTCAGAATAAAAGAAGACGTGGCCGACCATCAAAAGCTATCCAATGGAATAAAGCGAATTATCGTTCGAAATATTAAAAAAAATCCAAGAATGAGTTCTCCTAAAGTTGCTGCTGATTAACAAGCATTATATGGAGTAATTGTTAATTCTGAGACTATTAGAAGAGTAATTCGATCTACTAGATATCACGGTAGAGCAGCCAGGAAAAAATTCTTCGTAAGTGAAAAAAATAGAAAACTCAGACTGGCTTTCGCAAAATCCAACATAAATAAGAATTCTGATTACTGCTGGAATGAAGTTATATTTGCTGATGAGAGTAAATTTAATATATTTGGTTCTGACGGTGGAATCTTGGTGTGGAGAAAACCCAGGAAAGAATTTCGCAAACAGAACTTGGTGCCAATAGCAAAACATGGTGGAGGAGGAGTTATGGTATGGGGGTTTATGTCGTCCGCTGGAGTTGGTAATCTTGTTTTTATTGACAGTATAATGGATCAGTACAAGTATATTGGCATATTAAATCAAAATTTGAAATCTTCAGCACGAAAATTGAACCTTCATGACGATTTTAAATTCTACCAGGACAATGACCCCAAGCACACTGCTTTGAATGTTAAGACTCTGCCTGCTGTATAACTGTCCTGAATTAAAGAAAACACCACCACAATCTCCAGACTTAAATCCCATAGAGAATATTTGGCAAGAATTAGAATCAAGAATTCGCAAACAAGCCACTTCTTCAAAAGAACAATTAAAATCGGTGCTTCAAGAAGAATGGGGTAAAATCACTCCAGAAATCACAAAACAATTAGTCGAATCCATCCCAAGAAGATTAAATCATGTTTTAAAAGTAAAAGAAAATCCAACAAAATATTAAAACCATTTAAAAAGTAAATAAAGTAAGTGTCCCATTACTTATGTGAGCCATTTTTTGCTCCGTTCTAAACAATTGTATTTTTATTAAATTAATATTTTAATATTTTGAGAAAATGTATGTTATGTAATAATTGTTACTAAATTTCAGTATGAAACACATCCACAAAAATGTTTTACATTTTTTAAAATTTATTTTACTACAGTTTTCTTTTGTAAAGCACAAGTGTCCCATAACTTTTGTGAGACACTGTACATATAAAGAAAAATGTCTTACTTGTGTGTTTGATTGTTTGTCTGCGTTATTCATTTCTGCTGAACTATGATAAAGTTTTTGCTACAGTTAATCGACTAAAACTGAATATAGATGAAATATTGTATGGAACTTGAGCTTTTGTGACCACTTGATTAGGAAGACGAAAAACATTAAAAACTGCCCGCCATTGTTGCTGATATAATTAGCTTATTTTTATATCGAAATTTTTTATCTAGGTTCCATATCGCATCAGACTGAAAAATATATGACTATGAATTTTGAAAGATATATGACTATAATTTACACCATTATTAGAGAAGGATTACAGCGGTGTTCTCTCTGTTGTTAGATGCATTAATCTCAATCTAACTTAACTGGTGCCGGGTACTTCCTCTAGTAATAAAATAATAATAAAAATGAAAAAAAAAATCTGAAAGGTTTCAGATTTTAGATTACGTCCAAAGGGGCGTTTATTTAACA
>KK113445.1:0-73984 GCA_000611955.2 Stegodyphus mimosarum
TAGCCATATAAATGAATTTGCATTTGCCCTTAGAACGGCCAAACATGACACAACGCAAAAAAAACACCCGCGGAACTATTTCTTGGAAGAAAGATTTTGACACCGTTAGGCAAACTTTTCTTTGTCCAGGAAAGGGCAGAAGAATTTAAAATGAATGACATTCAGAAGTTCATACGGGAAGCAAAAGGAAATTCGGAAATAGCCCAGAGGAAAAACAGTATTATTATGATCAAAAGAGAAGAGAGGGGAATTATAAAGTCGGAGATGATGTTTTGAAAATCAAACACGCTTTATCAAATGTCCCAGAAGAAAAGGTGGGGAAATTTTTTCTGCGTTTTGAAGGCCTTTTCCTTATTGAGAAAATCACCCAAACAGTGGTAGTATCAAGAGCAAAAAACAGCAAGAAAATTACTGCCAATGGGGACCAACTAAAACCCTACTATGACCATAATAAAATGGAAATGTCTAAAGATTTTTTCCAGGATCCGGGAAGACGGACTTCCACGGAAGATGTACCTCAGCAGCAACAACAGAAAACAGCAACAATGGCAACGAAAGGCCCCCCCCCTCAACAAAGTAGAGGAAGCAAGAAAAGGAAAATCACCAGGGGAAATGGACTGAAAAGAAAGAATACGGAGAATGGAAGTTCGACAAACAATAAAAGACAAAGCACAATGGACAAGGCCAGCCCAAAGTAGTCAAGAGGAGAGCCGAAACGTCAGAAAGGAGCCTGAGAAACAAGCAGCCCCGGGTGCAGCCTGAGAGTCAACGTCCGTAATACAGAAGGAGGCCGGAGCAGCGACGAACGAGGGCCCAGGAACAGAGAAGGACTCTGCCGAGCAAACGTCGAGTGGACCAACCTCCTGCTCAATGCAAGTATCACAGGATGGACAGACAGATCCCTAAGAGGAAGGCAGAACAACAAAAGGTCAACGGCCAGCGACCAAAATCCAGAAGAGTGGCCCATGCTACGATTTATCCAAGTTTCAAGGATTGGGCCAAAAGTAGTATTTCTTATTCTAACGTTTAGTTAATTTTCGAGTGTTACTGCAAGTTGCAGGGTCTCTTTTTACCTCAAGTGAAGTTGATTTTTATGCCAAGTGTGCGATAAATGATTACTTACCTTGAAATATGTTTTTGTTTAAAATTGTAATTCTGCAAAGATTTAAAATTACTTAATGTTTGTAAAGAAGATTCTGAAGTATTGTGAATATATTAGTCTTGTAAAAGCAATGAATTGCTGCGAGAATGTTAGCTAAATGTTTTTGTATTATGCTTTGTCGAAAGACTTGTAAATTTCTAGAATTAAAAGTCGGTAGAAGGAAAACACCATTTAGTCTACAAAATATTGTTTCGGTGTAATACAATTTTCAGAAAAGTACATTGAAAAAGAATGTGAAGCACTTGCCGTAAACTTAGAAATTTAACGCATTTATTGTATCTTGTGATTTGTATGCAATTGTTAAAAGTTTTATGAAATGTAACAAAATAGATTTATTGCATCAATGCACATTAGGTGCAAAGTTAATTTTGAATGAAGCATTCTTTGTGCAAACTAGGAATTGTATGCATAAAAAGGCGAGATAGAAGTAACAGAATGCAAGTATTAGTAGGCTCTCCACCAAATACACTTAAAGTGACAGACACAAAGCTAGTTAGAACATCAGGTTTAGCTGTTTATAGGGTGTCTTCTGAGGTCTCGATATGTCAAGTTCTAACTAATGTTAGTCGATCGTAGGTGGTAGAGTCGAACACCCGACAGGTGGAGAGCATTGGGGGAAGAATTTAATTTTGCTTGAATGATAATGCGTGTGAGAAATTATACGTGTAAGGAAAGAAGTCTGTTACCTAGAACTTAGTGTTATTATGTTATACTAAAATTTCTTTCATTCGAGATTTTGCTGGAAGGAGTGAGAGGAAAATAAGGTAATTACACAAAACAGATGAAGATCTATGTAAAAGTCAAGTTTTCGTCTGTAATTTGCCAAAATTCTATTTTTTCTGTAAATGTTGGCCTAAGTTAGGAAGAGTTAAATTTTGAGTATTTATTTAAATTTTGAATATTTCTAGAATCGCAAAGTTTCAACATGGTCTGTTAGGACCACAGTAATTCAACTTTTGCGAATTCTGGCGGGAAGTATGTAAGGTTTTAGTTTAAACTAACAAAGTTTTATGTTAATTTAATCTTTCCTATGAACTCTTATTTCAACTTCCCTTAGAAAGAGTGCACGTTTCAGCTTTATGCTAATTTGAAGTGGAGCGAAGTTTTGTATTTAAAAGGTTAGCAAGGAACTTCTCGGTGTGAGAGAGCTTTTAGTCTCAGATCACTGCGGCTCTGTTCGACGTCCACCTGACCAGTTAGTATTTAAATTCTAAGCCTTAGCGCTGTTACTCTAAAACTTATTGAAGTAATCTAAGTGCGTTAATATTAGCTAAATCTTGCTACGCACCATTCATAGTTTAGCATGGAGGCCAACCTCGCGTTTATAGCTCTGAGAGCAACGACTTCTTAATTTTCTACTTAACTTTATTTTAAATTATTTGATTGTTCAGTTTAGACCCAAGTGCCATCATTATTTTCTGTTATCCCTTCCGAGTTGGGAAGTGGCTGTAAATAGTCGTTTAATAAAAGGGTCATTTTAAAACCCTCCTTGCGTGCAGTTATTCTATCACAGAACATAGCTGCACTCAGCTCCCTGCTCAAGATCAGGACTTTACACGGTTAAGACCATGTTTGCCAAAAGTATGCACAGAACACTCAGGCCTGACAAGCTGAAGCCTATAATCATGGCAAACTGTTATGGCTACATAATAAGTTGCCACATCGTTTGGTATTCAGTTACAAATATTTCATTATTTATATATTAATTTATATCCCTGGTGTCAACGATATAAACTATTCAATAAATGTGAAAGCAACTGTGTTTTGATGTAGAATATTTCAGTTTGAGATGTACGCTAAGCAGAAAGGGGCATGCAGCTAAATTATTGATCATACAAATTTATGCTATTAAATGATTGTTTCTTAAAAAAAAGTATTTTATTCAGTGCCAAAGCAAAATTAAGAATCGGGATTCACCATATGTTTAATTATGAAAGAAACAATATCAAATGTAAATGCACACAACATACCTCCCTCAAAATAAAAAAGATTATTGGAGGTCCAGAGGTCTGGATTTTAGATCATTCTGTATATTGAGCGTCCAGATTTCAGACCTTGTACAGTATTTACATTTGCTTAATTTCTTTAAATAAGTATGATTCTAAACTAATTTTTTATTAGAATTAAGCATCAATTTTTAATAAAACTGTTAAACATAACTATAAAATTTTTGAACAGAAATAATAGTTCTTTTCAGTTGTACAGTATTCAGTAGAGTCTCATGAACTTGACATTCTACAAAACTCAACAATTGCTGTTTTTTAAAAAAATTGATAAATAATTTCTGCTGGTTAAGGAGAATATTATCTTCAAAATAATGTGGTGGTTTATTAATAGCTATATAATAATAAATGCAATAATTCTTAACATTGCCTGTTAGTACAAACAGTATAAGTACATTTTAATTACTGTACTATTGTCATTTTGCTGTATATTTATTGGCATGAAAGCCCATGTTTTCCTGTTCTATTCAAAGATTTGTTACGATATTCTAATTTTGCAATTTTTGCCTCTTTTGCGATACTATTTCTTTAAAGCTGTATAAAAAATTTGGTGACAGGTTTTGTTCGTTTAATGAAAATTCCAATCTACCCCATTCCTCCCCCCACTTACAAAGTATCTGAAGAAGGTCTGGTGGACATTGTCAATTATCCTTTCAACATTATTTTTATTATTTATCAAACATTCCTTTTTGTTGCTAACCGTTAGAATTAGAAGGCTTGCCTGAAGGCTTATAGCTGTAGCTTATTGTAAACTAAACTTTCAGTTTATTCTGGGTAGAGGTTCTCAGTTTATATCCAGGCTTAGATGTGTTATGTTGTCTGTGCAAATGACAATGCCTAAGAAGAAGAAAAGAACACAAATTACTATGACAATGGAAATTATATTGTATGCCTTAAGAGACTGGACAAAGAAAAAAGTATTAATAAAATTAACATGGATTTAGGTGTTGAACAAAATATTATTAATTATGAATAGCCTATATTTTCTTCGTTAAAACTCAACATCTTCAATAACTCATTACCCTCTCAGAGTTAAATTAGGTCACGTTTGTGGCACTATATTATATCTGAGTAAGAATTCTTCAGAGATAAACCTAATGATTTTAAATTAAAAAAATTTTCTACTTCTTGTTTCTTGACCGAATGTTTTTCTACTGATTAATGTTTAAATCATTATTATTTTTTATGTTATACATATATTTTCACTGATTCGAATCGAGAAGATCATATCTTAATGATTGCTTTAAAAAAAAAAATTCTTTAAATTTTGTATAAATGTATTCTCATGTAATTAACTTTATTTTAAATTTTAAAGCATATTTCTTTGATTATCCTCTTCTTCCCTTCATCCAGAAATATTTAAAAAATTCACACCTCTGTTAATGATTCTTTTGGCTGCTCCTAGACAAAGATCAATGAGTTAGCATTTAATTTACGAATATTATTTTATTTTTATATTAACTTACTTCTATTTCAGTTTTGCTTTCCATGGTTTTACTTCAAATTATTTTTGTGTCTTCCTGTTAGATAGTTTACCATTTTTGGTTGATATTAATTTTTAACTTACTTCTATTTCAGTTTTGCTTTCCATGGTTTTACTTCAAATTATTTTTGTGTCTTCCTGTTAGATAGTTTACCATTTTTGATTGATATTAATTTTATATATCTATGTGTATATGGAACTTTTAAATGTGTAATTCCAAGGAAAGGATAATTTGTACCAAAGCAGCAAAATTAATCTACAATCCCTTCATGACAGCAGCTGCTGAACTGACCTTTGCAAATCGGTGTGTCATATATGTAACAGTGCGAAATATTGCTAATAGTTGCATCATATGCAGATGCTTGCATCATATGTGCATTTTCAAATATACATGCTCCTTTAGAATGTTCTTAAAAGCATTAGCTGGTGCTTCATGTCTACTACAGTTAGCTTATTTGAACCCATACTTTGTTGAACTTGTCCAATAAAGTACTTTATGATTCTAGAGATTTGTTCAGATGTATGAGTGGGAGATAAAAACCCAGCTGATGAGCAGCTAAGGTGCCATGCAATATAAACATTGGGCAGATTCTGATGCTTCAAACTTGCTTTTTGTTTTTTCCTTATGGGAGGACTGGGAGTAAAGCTGTGGTTTTAGGAATTCCCATTTGTATTCAGTTTGCATCTTCTTCAGATAGTAGAGATAAGTTTTTTTGCATGGGTTAAGAGAATTAATATTGCAATGTCTAAATGGAAAGAAGTTTTTATAAGAAGAAGAGTATATCTGAATGGTAAACGAGCCCATGAGTGACTATTTTGACACCAAAGACTCTCAAGCTTTAAGTAAGGGTAGGGATCTGGATACTGAAATTCTGTCACAGACAGAACTGGAAGCTTGTTTTGCTTCCACCTCACATTCCAACACAACAATGGATACTCCACCATGAACTCGATCTGTTAAGTAATTGAAGTAAGTAATTTACCAAAATAGCAGGAGTAAATTTAATTCAAAGTCATGCGAATGAAATTAATTTTTTCACTATTTTTACTTCCTTGTACGAAGTAAAGAGGAAGTATCGTAATCGCAAAAAATTTCGGGTATCATATTTCAATGAAAATATCTATTTTGACCACTATCGAAAGCAATTTATCAATGTTTTTGAGTGACATCCATACGTAAGGACAGAATAAAGGACTCTTTTTTTTTTCCCCCTGGAAAATTATAAAACTGATTTAAAATGGATTCTGAAGAGATTTTTTCACGGCATCTGTGTGTATGTATGTGTATACAGGGTTTGTTCACATTTCTGCATATGGAAATTAAGTACTTTTAAGGACTCATTAACAAATGGGAACTGAATAAATTCAATTACAGAAACTAGCTATGCCTGAACTTCACTTTCGTGATATCATCCTAAGAATAAAATAGATCCACAAGTAGAAAGCATTATTATTAAATGTAATTTAATAAACATAATTATGAAACAAATTTGAGAATAAAATCAACTTTATAAAATTTATGAGGTAGCATTAAAGATTTTACCCTTATAACAGTTCAGGGATGGCCAACCTTCAAGACGATGGGAGCCGCATGATAGGTTCTAAGAACATTCAACAGCCGCAAGTCCGAATTTATATCGTTTCAAAAATAATGAAAGAGGTTTTGAATATGAAGAAACTTTTGAAGCAAATTAATGAACATGTGATTAATATAAATTAATATGATTACATATAAATATGAATAAATACATCTTCTATCTACTGTTTTGTGTTCAGAAAAGTTGAGTCTCAAGAAAATTAAAATTTGTAACTCTTGTACTAAATTTGTAACTCAGCATTTTTTCTTCAGGTAGAGAAACCAAATATTTTCTTCTGATTTCTTTATACCCTTTTGTTTAAAATTATTGTTGTTTTATTTTAGTAGAAGTAAAATGAATAGGAAGAATATTCATTGGTACATACAATTTCATAAAAAATGTTAATTGAGTAAATTACAAAATCATTATTTAAAAGAAAATTTAGGATTTTTTTTTTTTTAACTCATGAGCAGTTTTAAATTATCCTTCCTGAAAGTGAAATTTTCTTATATGATACACGTCAATGCACACTGCAGAGAAACTGTAATTTGAAAAAGAATATTTATTTAAAAATAAGCTAATAGCTTGTTCAGGCTTTTGCTTAAAAAGGAATTTTGTTTCATTGCACAGATAATCATAAGGACCAACTTACTGAGATCATTCAAATCTTTTAATCCTATCCTAAGAAATCGTTAAATACTTATCCTAAAAAATCGTTAAAACTTTGAAATAACTATTTTTACTGATGGCCAGTATAGAAGAATGCACCAAAAAATACTATCATTGTAATTTCAGTGGCATTTGAATAATCAGTACCTCTCATGAAGGCCCTGACTGATAATATTTCAGAATGGCATCCAACGAAATCTGTCAAAATTTTTTAGTAATCAGTATATTGTGAAACTTTGAAAATTTTCGAAACTTTCTCTCGAATCGTCCCGATAATTTTGGGCATAGAAAACAAAGTTCATGTGCATCATTGAAAATTCTCAAAACTATTTCTCGAATCATCCCGATAACTTTGGACATAGATAATGAATTCTCATTGAAAATTCTTGAAACTATCTCTCAAATTGTCCTTATAATATTGGAAATAGATAATGAAGTTCCTGCACATCATTGAAAATTCTCGAAACCACCTCTTGAATTGTTACAGTAATTCTAGGCATACATAACCTATTACTAGTAAATCTAGCAGTTCATGCCGGGCTATACAAACACTTTGTCAAGCACATATTCCATCTGTCTACCAGCCGAACTCATACTTCTTAATGAACTCATACTTCTGAGTTAAACATTTCTCTACAATCAGGACAATTTTTACATCACCAGGCAAACCAACTAAATTCAAATGTTGCCGAGCCTCAGGTATAAAATAATTTTCAAATCAATCATTTATTAACGCTTGTGCCATCCATGTTCTTTTATTTGTAATGATATACAATGGAGAAAATCTTTACTCCTTTAAAAGCTCGAGGTCATGTATTTTTTTCTGATTACGAAAAGTTTACATTTTTGTATTCCTGCAGCATTTGTGCACGCTGAAATTGTTAGTCTCGCTTTGGAATCTTTGACACTAGTTACAGCCAATTTTGTGGAAGCTGCCAAGGTATTTCATGGTACATATTGCCAGAAAAGACCAGTTTTGTCAGCTTTGTAAATTTGTTCTAAAGATAACTTTTCATTATTAACGAGTTTAATGAATTCATCTGCAAATAGTTCAGTATTAGCTAGAGCTTTTTCACCTGAAATTTTTAATTGCCTTATACCATGGCAATTTTAAAATTTGGTTAATCAATCTATTAAATATGTGCACTCAGTTTTTAAGTTCATTTCTTCATGAGATATTTTGGCTTGAGCCATTAGCATTGGACCCGTGGGGCATTAGAATCCACAAAAAATTCAAAAAGTTCTTTTTTTCTTATATAATATACATTTCCTTATGTTCCTCATCATGTCCCTATTCCTCATCTATTTCCTTATGTCCCTATTTCCTCATCAGCATTGACTTTCAAATGCCATATTCCTCATGTAATTTTGAGACGGATATACCTTTATCCCATTTTTTGGAGCAATCCCACTTTTTTAATAGACATCGAAACATACTTTCACTTTGTAGATCCTGTTGCAGCGCCAGAAGTAGAACCCTTTTCAACATAATCGAAAGTTCAAATTTCAATTTTCATAAAACTGCTGTAATAATAACAGCTTACAAAAGCTAATAAGCTGAATCAAATCAGAAAGTTAAGGAACAGCACACTCAGCTATATTTACAGAAATTCCTCGGAATGAGTAAAGTATAATTTTAGCCTAGCTTAAAGCATCTGTTATACATTACTGGCTATGTATAATGAGATTGTCAACAAAAGACAAGTTGTTCTGCTAAACTTTGTCTTGCTCAGGATTTGTACACATTTCTGCACATGGAAATTGAGTATTTTTAAGGACCATAAATGACAAAAATTAAAGACCCATCAACAAATGGGAACTGAATAAATTCAATTAAAGATACTAGCTATACTTGAACTTCACTTTTGTGATACCATCCTAAGAATAAAATAGATGCACAAGATGCATTATTATTGAACGTAGTTTAATAAACATAATTATAAAAAAAGATTTGAGAATAAAATCAACTTTTTAAAATTTATCAGGTAGCATTAAACTTACAGTAATTGGACATGTTTGAAAGGAGAATTAGTGACATTTTATTTACGTCTTACCCACAGTTAGCTTTATGTTGATTTTTTTTTTTATATCTCATTTTGTCACATACTTGCTCAGTTTAGAGGTTTAGTAAACAACAGGTAGATTTTATGTCAAACGGCATAGGTTAAAATGAGAAGTAAAATCAGGATCATTTGTTACAGAAGACTGGCTGTTGCCATCGCTTCTGCTTGCCTAGAAAGAGACCTGCTGATCACAACAAACCTGAAATCCTGATGCAGACACAGTTAGCAAGTTTTGAAAGTTACTTGTGCTCTGTCTGTCTGATGCAGTTAGTGTCATAACTTAGGATTATAACTCAGTTAATATAGTTTAAGGTTCCAATTAGCCACTTAAGCACAAGAGGCGATATGTTGTTTTGTATTATTTTAAGTTTCACTAAATGCAAAGAATTCAGTTTTACATTAATTTTTAAATTTTTGTGCTGTATCTTGCGATCGCTGTTAAATTAATGAAAGGCAATAACTCATTTTAATATGCAGATAACTTTTAAGGGTGACCAGTTAGTTATAAATAATTAAATTAGCTAGTCAGATATCCTTTAATCATCATAGATTTACATGTCCACTGTTAAATTTTTTTAAAAAAAATAGTTCTTAAAAAAGCACACTTAAAATTACAATCTCTTAAATGGTCACAGTTTAAAATACATGTAATTTATGACATTAATTCTTACATGATATTTACATAACTACACATTTAAAATTTTGCAGCAACAATACTCAACAAAATAATTGTGCATCTGTTTAATTTAAAGCTTTTCCAGGCATTCTGCCTAATTTATATCAATTTCCTTCTGTTTAAACATCTTTTTTAACAATGAAATTTGTTTCAATATGCAAACCAATATTTCCACTATTTTCTGCTTCTTTTATCTGCTAACTTTTCAATACCTCGACTCTGTACCTATGAGGTTTTACTTTATCTGATAAAAATTAAACAGTCCAAAGCCCCTGACAGACGGGAAACAAATTATCGCTATGTCTGAAAGTAACTATCAAATCAGATAAAAGTTTAAATAAACCTATTATTTAAAAAGACCTTAGAACATAAAGTCATGTTCTTATGCTAACTACACTCATGTCCATAAATTAAGGATAATGCAAAATCAGGCAAAGGAAGAGTTAGAAGCAAATCAAATTTGACTTATTTGTAAAGCTTATTTATTAAACAAAAGGTAAAGAGCAAAAAAAGATGCTATATGTTTGATATTATTAAAAAAATTAGCGATTTTTTCTCCCTGGAGCAAATTACAAAAAAAACCTATTTACAAAAAACCAATATTACATGGTTGGTGTGATTGTTAATACATTGTATGTCTCCCAGACGATGCAATACAGTCCGTACAACGCCTAGGCATGCTGAGTATCAAATTATCGATCTGATCTTGGGGGATATTACACCACTCAAGAAGCAATGCTCTCTGAAGTTCCGGTAGACATGTAGGAGTAGGTTGACAGGCTGCAACTCGTCGGCCAAGCATGTCCCACACGTGCTCTTCTGGATTCAAGTCCGGTGAGAATGCTGGCCAGTCCATACGGGTGATATCCTCCGATTGATGGCATTCGCTTATGATGTTTGCACGGTGAGCAGGGGAATTGTTATCCATAAACACAAATTGTGCGCCCATGGCGCCCCAAAACAAATGTACATGTTTTTCAAGAATGTTCCTTTTGATTTTCCATTTTTCAACGAACGCCAAACAAAAGTAACGCAACCGATCAAAAAACCTTTTTTACTGATTCACAGCTGAATTGCCAACTATCAAATAACAAAATGTGTTTTACATTTGTACTATGTCTGCAAACCTAAAAATTCAACTGAAGCCATCTATGAGTCAAATCCGCAATTACTTAGTTGCCAACCCAATACATTCCTCCACACATGAGAAGAGAATACTCGGGAAGAAAAAAAAATGTTATGTTAGCAGAAGCTACCAACACATGACAAGACATTGCCTAGACAAAAGAAGAGAGAACAAAATTACACTAAGGAAGAATGAAAAGGATAATAATATAACTTCTAGTAATTCAAAGAGAACACCAAGAGAAGAAGCCATAGTAGCTAAAGTAGACTCATCTCATCCACAATCCGAATTCGAAGAAAGTATTATCCAACCATTGCAAAAAGCAGATGTTTTTATCAACTCTGAGAAATTCAAACCTATTAGACTCCGGAACACAGATAACGATCACATATTCATCACGCATTCAAGATTTAGAAAACAGGAAAAAAAGTGAAAACATACTAATGCCCGCTTTCGGTCAGTTGACTGAAGCAAAAGTGTGCTATGTATCTACAAGAATTATGGATATAATTTACTTAGTTTTGTGGATATATTAATTGCAGTGACTGATAAGCTTTACTAACTCCAGAAACACAGGAACTGCTGATTAATCCCGCAGAAGAATCAAACATCAACATTTTAGGAAGAGAAATAATGTCAAAGAGGAAAATTTGCTGAGTCTGCTTGCTGAAATGCAAACAAAGGTCAACAAAGGATTGGCAATGCTTTTGGAGGAGAAAACCGAAGAGAAGGGAGGGAGGAAGGCGACCACCGACAGAATCACAGACTTTTCGACAGCTGAAAACTTATGAAGGGTATAGTCATATTGCCCATCATGGAAATGGGCATGGAAGTTAGCTGAAGAGGAAAAGCGGACCCATTTATTATATTGATCACTTTTTACATCAACAAGAAAAAATACTGTGGCAGACTGTTTTTCAATTGTACTTCCTATCAGTAAAAGAACACAGGTGTTGGAATTAGCACATAGTTCCATTTTTTGGACTACATCTTGGAAACAGAGGAGAGGATCCAATATTGATTTTTGGGGGGGGGGAGGTTAGCACAAAACTTTGAAACTTCTTTCTACTATAAAACATAAATACGTCTTATATTTGGTAGATCAACATTCCCAATGGCTAGAAGCAATTCCAATGAAAAGCTTGACAGCAAAAGCCACTTGCAATGGACTTCTGGAGATATTTATGAAAATAAGAATTTCTAATACAATAACAAGTGACAACAGAAACAGCTCTGTTTCAAAATTAACTAAAGAATTTCAGAAAAGACTAGGTTCTCAACTTAGATTCTTCACACCTACTTACAGCACTTCAAATGGATTGATGGAAAGATGGAACAAGTCCCTCAAGCAAATGTTACAACATGTTATCAAAATTGACCCTTCGAAATGGAATAAGCACATCCCATATTTACTCTTTGCTTACTGGGAAGTACCATACTGCACCACCAGAATTTCAGCATTTCAGCTGATGGACAGAAGACACATAAGAGGTCCTTTAGCAGCACTGAAGTCTTCATGGTCAGATAAAATACGTCTCAGTGAGATGGTTGTGGATTACTTACAGAATTTGAAAAAAATCTGATGTGTATGACTTCCTTGTACAGAATATTAAGTTATACATATTTTGCATTTCATTTAAACTTATTGAATTGAATTCGATCTACTTTGTCGATAGCGCATAAACCACAATAGAATAAATGCACTCTTTAAAATTCACTATATTTGTTTACCATAGTGACACTCTGGCGCTAGGTTCACTTAACAGTATTACATTTCATTCATTTTGCAACTCAAAATGAACAAAAATTATGTATATCATCTGAAGAATTACCTAATCGTTGCCACATGTTCTATTAAAATACTATAATAAATCTAAAACAATGTGTAAAAGAAATTTAAAAAAAATAAACAAATAAGAAACATAAAAAAACGTTTTTCACAGATGATTCAGTATTTCTCATTCAATTAATTCAGTTCTCACTTCGTGACAAAGCAAAAATGCATAAAAACTCAAAATATCTATATTAAAAATTACGAAGTAAATCTTATTTTCTCAAATAAAATTCCAGAATTGATTAAGCATGATTCAATTCGCAATAATAAAAGATGGAATTATCTTTGTTGTTGCGAAGCTTAGTTTCTCTAGATTAGCAACAAATACACTATTCTGCTAAGTTTCAAATGTAAACAAATATGGCTACTATGGCCAAAAAAATTAGGCTTAGCTGCACTTAAACATCTTTTAAATTGCTGATACTTCTATGACTATAACATGCAGGTTAACTAAAGGCATAAAAACTTTAACTGGAAGATAAGAAGAACATCATTCAATCATTTTTAAAGGAAAATACACACAATTTACAAACATATAAGAATAAAGAAACTGAGTTGACCAAGCCGAATAACAGAGTGGATATATATATATATACTTTTGGTGCTGCCAATTGCAACAAAAATAGGAGGTGCACATCTACATATTATAGTAGTCCTATATACATAATTTCAACGTTCTGAGTTTCAATGTTCGTTTTTGAGTTGTGCGAGATACATACATACATACATACATACACACGTTTGTAAGCACAGATGCCAAGAAAATCTCTTCAGAAAATCCATTTTAGATCAGTTTTATAATTTTTTGGGGAAAGCGAGTCCTTTATTCTGTCCTTATGTATGAATGTCACGCAAAAAAAAAAAAAATCATTAAATTGCATTCAATAGCAGTAAAAACAGATATTTTTGTTGAAATATGATACCCACAATTTTTTGCGATTACAATGCAAACTTCATTACTTCGTACAAGGAAGTAATAAGGTTAGAGCAAGCAGACGAACAAGACAAGTTAATTGCAAGTGAGAAACAATAAAAATATGCTGAATATTTTAGCCAAAGATCAATAACAAAAAATTCCAAAATAGGAGAAAAAGTCTACTTACTAATCTCAGGTTCAAATAACAAACTCTATGCACAATGGAGTAGACCAAGAGAAATTGCAAATTATTGTCCACCTCATTCTTACAAAGTAAAACTACCAACAGAAAGATCGATCATGTGCATTCAAATAAAATTTCAAACTAACATTAATGAAGTTGGAGTGATATTTGAAGATGAAAAAGAATTTGGAGAAATTATAACTTTGCTGAGAAAAGATTTTTCAGCCCAATAGAACATTTAAAAACAGATAAGAAACTGAACTCAGAAAATTTAAATTCCCAGCAAAGAAGAAAATTAATCACTTAAATTCAGAGATCATCTACCCATTCGTGGAACTCACAAAAAAGAAGCAACCAGAAATATCGAATGGAGAGAAATTCATGAGTTAGCAAGGAGCGATGATCACCCCAGGATTTGTTTGTCACTCATTCAGATGCATCGCAAGGTGGAGTAGGTATATGTTTATCACAGCAAAGGAGAGAAAAACAATTTCCATGAGTTATGCAAGTAAAAAACTATTGAAATGCAATGATGGGGCACAGCACTGCAAAAAAATATGATTTAGAAATGCAGCATTGCCCCGGAAAAAATGTGTCTAATGAAGATGCATTATACACATTTCCTACCAGTGAACTTTGAAAGTTACTTACTGTTCATCAACCAGCATTTAGCATAATTAGTGATTAAACAATTTTTCTTTTCTTAGTAACTTTACAGTTTTATGCAAATAAGGTATTTATTTATTTTGAAATGAAAGGTAAGAATTTATTGTGTAACAGACATTTAAGCTAGGTGGTAAATTTGTTTGGATATTTTTTCAAGTATAAGAATTGTGTTGCAGCCCCCTTCAATAAAGGAAACTTTAACAGAATCTGTTTCACAAAAAAAGTCTCTGTGTAGTAGATTTCTTTTTCATTTCATGCAACTAATGAGAATAAAATTATATACCTATTTAAGTAGTGTGACAAGAGAAATTTTGATAACATTTTTATTAACGATCTTCATTCATAAAAGCAGCAAGCACAATTTTATTTTCGTCATTGGTGCAATATTTGCATGGGTTACATGTTTACAGAGATATCAACTTGTTTTCCTCTGTTAATAAGAAAGATATTATTTCGAATCATTAGGTGAAATGAAGGGAAAATGCGTGTATTTATGTTTACCTAGCAAAATGATGTGCAATTGCAGGCATTTCAATGCAAATATTTATATTTCCTGTGACTAGAATTTTAGGGTAAAATGTTTAAATGTGTATGTAGGTTTTTTTTTTCTTTTCTCATAGATCACAAACAGTAACTTGATTTTGGTTTCCAGATTGACGTTTGATTTGTGAATAGAATCAACAACCTTATGACGGGAGAGTAGTATGTGGTGAATGTACGGAAATCAACAAGCCGTGCTTAGCACATTTTGCCTCTTTTCCCATAAGGTGCTAGATTTAAGTGAGCTGAATGTTTGCTGCAGAGGAGTGAACTGCTCACTAATTGTATGTTGTACGACTGATATTCTTCTCAGAGTTAAATTATATGCTTTAATGTTATTTAATTAAATATTATGTTTCATTTTGTCAAATGATGCCTTTTTAACCACAAAGCCATTACAGCATCATTACTATTTAAAATATGATTTTGAAGACAGCAGAAGTGAAATGCGACTTAATCAAAGATGGATGCCTGCTTTCAGTCCAAATTAACTGCATCATTTAGAATTATGAAAAGGGGAACTATTCATATTAAATTAAGAGACTATTACAGAAATTAGAATTAATTAGAATAAGAATCTTGATTTAGATACTTTTTATCTCTCAAACAAACACACACATATATGTATATGTACAGTACAAAGTCTGAGATTCGGACTCCAATATCCAGAATGATCTAAAATCTGGAACTCAAAGCCACAAACATTTTTTCCTCCTATAATAAAACACGTGGACAACCCTGATTCTTAATTTCACTTAGGCACTAAATAAAATACCTCATTCTTGAAGAAACAATCATTTTAGCATAAATTTGCGAGATCAATAACTTGGCTCCGTATCTGCTTGACATACATCTCAAACCGAAACATTCTACATAGGTACATCATTGATGTTACACCTACTGGTATTTTATACCTCTGATGCCTGGTGAATCATTGTTTTTGATATTTTTGCTTTCATCACTGCATGTTTATCAACATAATACAACTTGAGTAATGACTCATGCATTTTTCTATTAGTAATTGAATAACAGAGAGTATGGCAACCTTTTATGCTGACATTACACTTGGCGATGATTACAGATTTAAAGAAACGCTGATGAGTAAAATTTAACAAAAATTTCTTTTCATGTGCTAAAAACAGATTTTTTTTATGAAGTTCATAGGCCAAAAGATTACATTTAGTGCTATTTGAATTAAGAATAACTGATATGTTATTCACATAAACCCAAAACTGGCATCAGAGCTCGTTTGGCCGCAGAATACAGGGAAGAAAAATTTTTTTTTAATTTGGAGAAGCACCGAGCGACAAAATTTTTATAACTTAGAGAAAGCAGTGGGATCCAAAGTTTAGGGACGGCAAAAATTTAGAACTTAGGGAAGCATTTTGTACTAGAATTTAGGAGCTGCAGAGGCATCAGGCAGTATCTAGCATCGGCTCTCGATTAGCCTTAAGTATATATATGTAGGAGTTTATTTATTCAGGACTCAGATCAGCCTTAAGTATGTGCAAGAAATAGACGTAGGTTATAATAAATAACTGAACGAAAACAATTAAGGCTGAATTCAGTATGCCATACAAGCAGGGCAAAATTTAGTGGAACAACTTGTCTTTCGTCACAGATCTCATGATACAAAGCCAGCAATGTATAGCATATGCTATTAAGCTAGGCTAAAATTATACTTTAATGATTTTAAGGAATTTCAGTTAATATAGCAGATTGTGCTATTCCTTAATCTTCTAATTTGATCCATCTGATTATTTTTTACAAACTGTTAATATTACAGCACATTTATGAAAATTAAAGATTGAACTTTTGATTATGTTGAAAAGCGTTTCTAATTCTGGAGCTCCAACAGGATCTACAGTAACAAGATGCCCAGTAAACAAAAAGTGCTATTTTAGCATAAAACTTGCTGTGTGGAGCATCGCAAGATCATGGGAGGATGAGTCTTCAGATACTTTTAAAAATGCTTGGCATAATTTATGACCAGCTACCATATTTCATGGCGAGGATGATGAAAATGATAGCCACGAATTTGAAAGTTTTAGGATATTGCAAACTAAAGGTGAAATTTTCTAATATGGATTTTATATTTTATAAAGAAATGTGGAGAAACAGTAATAAATGAAGACATAACAGAAGTTTTTCATTGCAATGATAATGCCCCAATCGTCAATCAATTAACGGACGGCGAAATCCATAGTATAGTTCTAAATCCAGAAAGTACCGCTACCGAATGTAAAGAAAGTGACACAGAGGTTATTGAAAATGAAAAAATTTCAACTGACAATTTAATCGGAATTCGTGACAGCAATTACAGAACTTGTACAGTGGAACTTTGTAACTGAACAAGAAATTATGTCTATTTATAGAATTAAAGAGAAAGTCTTAGCACAAAAAACAGAGCAACTTAAACAATTTATATTAAGAGAAATGTTTAATAAAGCAAACAAATGAATATTAAGCTTTCTTTTTTTTTTTCAAATTCAACCCTTTAGATCATAAATGCTCATTATTTCATAAATGACAATTTCATATTTTTAATTTTAATTTCTGCATGCCATGTTACTAGATTTAAATTGATGATCTAATATCCGGAAAAATCCCAAATCCAGAATTCCCGAAGAGTTCGGATCTCAGACTTTGTACTGTAAAATGATTTTGATGCAGAAGACACAGATAATTTCAATCACTGCTGAGTTAAAGATGATGATGGCATAACTACATAGTTATATGTTTTATTTCTGGACTAAACAACTTTTGAGAAACACATGTTGATTATGAATGAAATCTGTGTACCTATTTTAATCAGATTTATAACTTTTTTTACATCTTATGGCAAATACTCCAGGTGAAAGAGACAGGTGAGTGGTAGCATGTTAGCTGAACAGGATGCCATAGTACAATGTTGAAATGTGTGGCATACTTAAAAAAAAAAAAAATGTCAGAAGGAAATAAAGATGTTACAATCCTCAGAATGGTTTCGGTTTCCCTTTTCCCGACTGACTTAAATGTTTAAGGAGTGCTTATACTGAGCAGTAGTACGCAAGATCATACGATATATGGATTAATTTGGAAATCACCAGTTTTGAGAGATTCATTAAAAATGGATACTATTTTTAGGGCAGGAAAGAGAATCAGCTATACTAAACTGGAGAATCAAGGGCCAAATTAAAACAAATGCACACACATAACCTCCAGCATTGCATGATTAGTAAACACTATTCAGAACTTCAATGTAATATGTAATTCCATCTGTTAGCAAAAATTTAAACATGAAGATAGAAAATACATTACTAGTAAACTAAAATCTAATCCAATTCATAAATAAAATAAAATGATTTTCATTTAAAAATTTCATAGTAAAATGGCAATAACAATTAAATGTAGTGCAAACTTTCAGTATCTTTGTAGCAGATTTGATAATGACAATTGAAATTATAAAAATTGCTGAGCATTTCATAAATAAGATAAACTGATTTGCATAACTAGTTTTAAATTTAAGCAAAAAAAGAAGAAAAGTGACAGATTTATCACTTCATATCATTTCTATTACTGCTAATTAGAGTTCTAAATGTCCATTTTGCATTGATGAAGAAATAAATTTAGAAATAGAATAACATATAAACAACATAGCTGATAATTGGATTTTTAAGCATTCGTTTTTCATAAAACATAATTAAAAAAAACCATGACTCATACAATTTAATTTACATTACCACTAATAAGTTTAATAAATATTCTTTTCAGAAACAGCAAATAATGTATTTCCAGTTCTCTGTTTTACCTTCCACAGCAGTAACAGACATAAAACTCAGAAGTATTCCTCTTTCAATGAAAAATTCTTCCTCATATACATCACTGTGCTCATAATTTAATTAACATTTATTTTCATTAACAAAATTTGGTTGAACAAGGAAGGTTTAGCAACAACATGAAACTGTTGAAGTCACATTCAGGCTTCTTTGAATATTCTGCCCAGTAGTTTTAAAAAATAATTCTCAATTCAATTTTGTACGGCAATTCAGCATTTTGTTTCGACCCAGAATCAAATCGGAAGGAATGGGCTGGTCACACGCGCATTTTCATGGTTTAGACTACATGTGTAATGTGAATACAAATTAGCATGCCATTTGTAATATGAATATTGAGCAAGTTCCCACTTTTGACTCCTTCATGGAGAACTTTAGTCATTCACGAAGGCCTCTTCTCAGGTGGATAGCCATAATAATCATTATTGTATTATAAAAAATTCCATTCCTTCATTCTGTTTTACGTGATCCATATAGCTATTATAATATGTTTCACATGAAGAATAATGTCTCCAAATGTGTTGCTCTGGAAGGACTGCTCCTTCTAGATAAGCCACTGACTAGAACACTTGGAAAACAAGAAAATGCCTCTGATAATAAAATAAGCCAAAAGAAAGTCTAGCAGATTTAGTTAATGCTCACAAATAAGGAATAACAATAGCTTATAATAACAAATTCATCATACTGAGGTTGGAAATTGTTTTATTATAACATGTTAATTAAAGAGATTAATCAATTATTATGACCTAAAATAAACATCACATCATATATTAAGTTTATTAAAATAATAACAAAAGCTCTACACAATTAGTGACATATGTTATTCAGAAACAGTATACTGATTCAAGAGCTGCCACTGACTCTCTGCACACAATTCTAATGTACAATCTCATCGACTATTAACTATAAACCTTATCTTCAGCTTCTATTTTGCATTTTATGAACATCACTGTTTTATGGTATGTGATTTTATATTCCTGAGAATGATATGTTATGTTTTTAATGTTACATACAATACCTTTTTTAGTTATTCATGCTGACATTTACAAAAACAACTTAAAAAACTATTTTTCTCTCCTTATTTGTGTTAAAAAACGAGTGATTTGGATTACATTTTACAGAAATAAAAATACTTTACTTTTGAACTGCATAATTTATTAAAATAAAATATTGTAAAAGAAAATAGAAAATTCTGTCAACTGCATTATGATAAAATATGCATCATCACATGCAAAAATGTTATGTACCTACTCCTCTCAAAACATGCCCAATAATACTGGATTTTCTGATTATCAGAATAAATGTGGTTATAATCATTCAGGTTGTCTAAAGTCCTACAATACATACAAAATGTAACCTTAATAATTATATCCCTTATTATAAAACATTGAAAATATTTAATTTTAACAATTATAAAGTACAAAAATACAGTTTTTTTTCCTGTAAGCAAAAAATATACAATTATTATACAGTACTTGTTTGTCACACTTAATAACAATTTTTGTAAGATAAAAATTATTTGCAAAATGTAGTAAGAAATTAATTTATTCAATTTCTTTCTTACTTTTCTGTGTTTTCAGCCCAAATGGGGCTAGCCCAGGAAAGCTGTTAGTCTCAAAATGGCATTTTGAGCTGAATCACTAAAAGCATTGTATCACTTTTCAAATTGTTGCCACCATATATTACATTTAGAGAAATTAAATATGAAGAATCTGCATGAATGTATGTATGTTTCTCACATTGTGAAAAAACAATGGTATCTACAGCCACCAAATTTTGAATAACATATTCCTCCACCCGAATATGAGCACCTGGAATTCCGATTTTGTTTTATTGTCTATTTCATATTTTCTAAAACTTTAACAAACTTTTGGTCAACAGACACAATGATTTCTAAGCAAGCAATGGCAACACTAAATGAGGGAGGGGGAGACATTGTTATTACCATCGTGCTAGATTGCCCAACGAAAATTCTAAAGATATGCTTTTTTAAATATTTTTAGCCCAAAGGGACATTAGCCTAAATGCTCTCGAAATGTGTATAAGCATGTAATTGAAAAAAACACCCCTTTGAGCATAGTATAATTTTTTTTTTTCACTTAGCCAGCCAGCATATAATGTGGGAAAGAGGAGAGGAAAGCACCACATAATGTGAAACCTGAAAACTTTCAGATTTTTTTGAAACCATTACAGAGCATATAATGTAAAAAATTTTTAAACAGACCTGCTAAATAAGCAACACTTTCAGGGGTGACCTCAAATTTATCCCTGAAATAGAAATGGAATGTGTATTAAAAATCAGCAAGTTAAAAAGGTTGTATGGCATTCACTGATTTATTATATTTCAGTCATAACAATATGTTATATTACTTCACAAAAGCGAAAAATTCATGTTATTATTTTCTAACTTTTTCTGCCAGATATGGTGAAATGATTTATTAAGAGAATAGACAGACAGAAAAAAATTAACATTCCTATTTAAACATACCTCAAATTTATGAATTTACATTAATGAATGTTATACACATAAACATTAAAATATTATGAAACAAACTATTTTGAAATAATAACTAGCACCTCTCACCAACATAAGATTCAGATTTTTTTTAATGACTGCTGAAGTACCATTTATTTCTAGAATTTTTTTTTAAATACATCTTTGATATCAGCAACACCTTACGTTTTAAATATTTATATATATAAAATGTAATACGAAATTTTTGTACTTAAAGACAAAATTATCCCATTATTATTTTCATTCAACATGCTGCCAAAAAATTGATCAATTATAGATTAAAAAGTAAGAAATTTAGAACCAAATTAAAAAAGACATGAAAGAAATAAAATTCAAAACCAGTAAAACCTAAAATTCCCTAGAAATATGTACAAAATCTCAACCAGTTGTCAGCAAACCAGAATTACTGGAAACTACAAAAGCAAAATACAAAATTACAAATCATATATAGGAAGAGGAATGCAAGTGAAATCTAATTCAACATTATCGAGAGGAGATAGATCAGATTCAACTGAATCCCTCTCTCCAAAGGAATACCGTTGTACTTTTGTTCATCCGAAATTAGCTTTAAATTATTTAATTACAACAGTTCACCCGAAAATTCTGAATGCCTTCTCTATGCAGAGGAATTCCAAAAGTGAAATAAAAATACACAAAAACAAATCCATATATAAATTCAGTCTCCAATAAAGTAGAAGAAAAATAATTAGACACATTTTATTGAAATAAAACTCAAATTAAAATATAGTAATAGAGAATGCCGATGGCAAGGTTGAAATCTTCCAAAGAGTGAACTAAAACAAGGAATTTTCAAATTTTTAGAACAGGAGCAAAGTAAAGGGAAAAAAGGTAAAAAACAAAGGGGGGAAGGTGAAGAAACAAATGTTAGAAAAGAAGTCTTCACATCATGGGCTTGTCATGATGACACAGAATGGAGTAGGCCCTCTGCCAATAACAGTATAGTCACCAAAAATTGTACAGTAATACAAATATGTACAAATATACTATGAAATCCCTTAAAACATCCTTTTTGTTGGGTAGAGGCGAGCGAACATTTTTCTTATGCGCATGCGTATGAACTATTGTGGCGCAGTTGTCTCTTCCCCCGACGCATTCGTCTTGCGAGCGTGCGAACGTAAAGACTTGCTATCCTGTGTGATGTTCAATATAATTTGCTGTGTGCTCTTTTTATTCTTTTTTCCTGTAATAAAGTGTCTTGTCCTAAATTGATGGATTTTTTACTCACAATATGGACCTCTGAACAACAAATGATAGCAGAGATCCGTGGTTATATCAAGAAAAACTCGATGAAAAATACCAAGTTGAAATCGAAACTGTCTCAGTGAAAGCCAGCAATGAAAAAGTGGAACGTTCCCGAATTAACTGTAGATAACTATTTTATTTGGGCATTGAAAATTAAAGCCGCCTTATCATTGAAAAGACTTGACTCAGTAATTTCGAGTATAAAACCAGAAAACTTAGACGAGAAAGATGAAAGACTGTGGAATGAGAAAAACGCTGACGCCATAGCATATATAAAACTTTCACTATCGGATCAACAGGCGCTTCAGTTCTCAGCAGAAGAGAATGCAAAAATACTTTGGGAGAAAATAAAGTCAACATTTACGGGACAAGCCGAAGATCGAAAAATAGATGACGGTAATGAGTTAAAAAATTTAGAAATGAAGTTGCATGAGTCGGCTAATGATTATATCGCAAGAGCGAGAGGAATAGCAACAAAGTGTCAATGGCTAGGACTAGAAGTATCTTCGCGGGAATTGGTGTTCTACACAGTCCGTGGACTTCGAGGAATATTCTCTCGAATTAGGGAAACTTTAAAAACCCAGCGTGAAAAAACAATTGATGAAGTACTCGAAATACTCCGCGAGAAAGAGTTTACACACAGTTCAGCGAACGGGAAACGACCTGATGGAACCAACGCTGAGGCGTTCGTATCAAGAAGAAATAAAAATCATAATCCAAGAATTTGTTACATTTGCCGACGGCCTGGTCACATCGCGAAAGACTGCTACTACAGAAACAAGAGTCCAAAAAGTGGGTTTTCCAAAGGTAACAAAGAAAGAAAGAAATCGCAACCTACAAGTGTGAACATTTCTTCTCATTCTGATGAAAGAGAAAGTGATTTCGCTCTTCAACTTACGCATGAAAAAAATGATGAATGTGACAAAATTTGATTGTTGGATAGTGGTGCAACTGGACACATGGCGAAAGACTCCTTTTGGTTTCAGAATATTATATCAGAGGTGAGGGAGATTTACCAGGCAGGTAAACATTCAAAAATATTTTCAGAGGGTATTGGTACTGTTAGAGCAAAAACTATAAGTACAAAATATTCTAGTTCTGTTAATTTAACTATTAGTAATGTTAGTTATGTTCCTGATTTAAGAAATCACTTATTGTCACTCACTGCATTAAAGGATAAAGGATGTAAAATTGAATCAAGGAATAACTGTGTATTAGTTTTTAGTAAGTGTAATCAGTTACTTTTTAAAGCATTCAAGAATAATGGTAGGCTTGAAGTTAATTTAGAACCATATTATAATTCTGAATGTTGCATTGCTAATGATTGTACTGGTAATAATTACGAACTTTGGCATAGTAGATTGTGCCATTTAAATCCAAAGTATATGCTTAAGATGAAGGAATACATTGATATTAATGATGTAAGTGATTTTAAGTGTGAAACTTGTGACATAAGTAAAATAACTAGAAAAAGTCATCCAAATATTGACATTAATCAGAGTTCAGAAATTTTAGAACTAATTCATTCGGATCTGTGTGGTCCTGTTCAAACTGAATCAATTGGTGGGTCTAAATATTTTATGATCTTAGTGGATGATTTTTCTGGAATGTATTTTACTTATTTTCTTAAAAGTAAAAATGAAGTATTTGATACATTTTCTAAATTTAAAGCTAAGTATGAAAATTTAACTGGTAAAAGAATTAAACGTTTGAGAACAGACAATGGTTTAGAATTTGTAAATGAACAATTAGATAATTATCTTGCTAATTCTGGTATTTTTCATGAAAAAACAATTCCATATAACAGTGAAAGTAATGGGAAAGCTGAACGGGCAAACAGAGTTCTTTTGGAAAGAGCTAGGACATTACTATATGAGAGTGAGCTTCCGGTAAAATTCTGGGCAGAAGCAATTAATTTTAGTACTCAAGTATCAAATTTAACACCTCGGAAAGGGAAAGAAAAAATTCCTATAGAAATGTGGACTGGTAAAAAACCCAAATTAAACTATCTTAAAAAATTTGGATGTGTGGCATACTTTCACATTCCGAAAATAATGCGAAACAAATTTGATATACCCGGAAAAAGAGGGATAATGTTAGGATATGCTAGAGAAAGAAAAGGATATCGTATTTATGATATAGCAAGTAATAAAATAATTGAAGAACGATCGGTTAAATTTAACGAATCTTTAAAAGGTAGTAATTATATGGGGAAAAATAAAACCATAGAAACTTGGGATATTGAAAAATTAAAAGGAATATCGTGGAAGGAAAACGAAGTAGATCAGAAAACAAAAAGTGAAAAACCACACCTCGAATTGGTTGTTACGGAAAATACTCAAGCAAACGAATATGCTGACTCATCGCATTTCGAAATCGGCGACATGAGCCGTTGTAGTGGGGGCGATGATAGGGGAAAGACATCTGACAGCTATGAAAAAAATAATCAAAATGGAGATGAAATACCATTAAGACGATCCGAGAGGCTCAAATCTAAACAACTGGCGTCAAATATAATCAGTAATGTTCCGAACGATTTTTCAGACGCAAAACATAGTGCTAATTGGTATGCCTGGAAATCGGCAATGGAAAATGAATTAGATTCATTACATAAACACGAAGTGTGGGAAATAGTAGAAAGGCCTGAAAAAACAAAATTAGTAAAAAGCAAATGGGTGTATACTTTGAAGGAAGGAGACTCTGGGGAAGTAAAATATAAAGCGCGATTAGTAGCGGCTGGCTTTAATCAAATAAAAAATAAGGATTACACCGAATCATATTCACCAGTTGTTAACATTGAATGTTTTAGATTATTGCTTGCACTTTCAGCTAAATTAAATTTGACTGTTAAATTTTATGATGTAAAAACAGCATATTTGTACAGTGACTTAAAGGAGGATGTATATATGACTCCTCCACCTGGTTATGAAAAACTGATTGGACAAGGAAAAGTATGCAAATTAAAGAAAAGTATTTATGGGTTGCCTCAATCGGGTAGAAATTGGTATATGAAAATAAAAACCGAATTAGAAAAACTTGGATTGGTACAATTAGCATCTGATAATTGTATATTCATTTATAATGATACCAAAAACATTTTTATACTATGTTTGTATGTTGATGATTTAGCTGTATTCTGTAATAATGAAGAAATGCTTAAAAATACTGTTTCTAAAATTAAAAATGTATTTGAGTTACATGAAAATATTAATTCAAAATTTTTGGGAATGCAAATAGAAAAACTTGAAAATGGTATATGTTTGTCTCAAACAGAATATATTGAATCCTTATTGACTAAACACAATATAGAAAATTGTAAAGCAGTAAAAACGCCAATCGTTAAAGGGGCAGATAAAGGTTTTTCATGTACAAATGAAAAGATTGATACAACTTTATATCAGGAATTAATTGGGGAACTTTTATATTTAGCGAATAGAACGCGTCCTGATATATCATTTGTAACAACTTATTTGTCACAATTTAATCGTGCACCAGAAAAAGGGCATTATCTTTTGGCTAAAAGGGTATTAAGGTATTTAAAAGGTACAAAAAATAAAAAACTTTTCTATAGCAATGATTTTGGAGTTTTAAATGCATATGCTGATGCTAGCTGGGGAAATGCAGAAAATGGTAAGTCATTTTCTGGTGGTACTATTTTACTAGGTGATTCATTGATTTCTTGGAAATGTCGTAAGCAAAGAAGTGTTAGTCTCTCTACTTGTGAAGCAGAATTATTTTCTATTTCTGAAATTTGTAAGGATATTATTTGGACTGTAAATTTATTATCAGAATTAAAATGTAAACAATTTTTGAATGGTGCAGTGACTTTGAATACAGACAGTCAAGCTGCTATCCAGTGGATCAACTGTGCCAGATCATCTACGAAATCCAGACACATGAACTTACGTTTCCATTTTATGAAGGATTTAATAAAGGATAGTGTCATTAAGTTGGAATATTCACAAACTGATAATATGATTGCAGATTTTCTTACTAAAAGTGTCAGTGGAGAAAAGTTAATGTATATGTTGAAAGTAATTTCCTTAATTTCTTAATGTATTGTATATTGTTATTTTGTATTTCAATTGAAAAAATGTTGCTCGCAGGAGGGGTGTGTTGGGTAGAGGCGAGCGAACATTTTTCTTATGCGCATGCGTATGAACTATTGTAACGCAGTTGTCCCTTCCCCCGACGCATTCGTCTTGCGAGCGTGCGAACGTAAAGACTTGCTATCCTGTGTGATGTTCAATATAATTTGCTGTGTGCTCTTTTTATTCTTTTTTCCTGTAATAAAGTGTCTTGTCCTAAATTGATGGATTTTTTACTCATAATATGGACCTCTGAACAACACTTTTCTATTTGAGCTTTCAGATAAAAAGCGCATGCGTATGAACTATTGTAACGCAGTTGTCCCTTCCCCCGACGCATTCGTCTTGCGAGCGTGCGAACGTAAAGACTTGCTATCCTGTGTGATGTTCAATATAATTTGCTGTGTGCTCTTTTTATTCTTTTTTCCTGTAATAAAGTGTCTTGTCCTAAATTGATGGATTTTTTACTCATAATATGGACCTCTGAACAACACTTTTCTATTTGAGCTTTCAGATAAAAAATTCATTACTTTAAGAAATTTCACAGGCTATAAGACTTTTTTTTTAGGAAGACTGTTACTGAAGTTAATTGGAATTTCATTGCCTTGTAAAATTTTAATGAGAAGTATTTCTTGTTATTGATGTTAAATTTCTGTTCATACTTTTTAAAATTCTGATAATTTGATTAAAAATTGTATTTACTAAAACTTTTTTGAGCTCTCGGTATTCCAATTTATAAGTGTAATTGTTGAAAAATTGAATTCTCTCTTTTATCAAATAGCCTTACTTCTTTAAGCTTATAAATGCTAAAGCTCCAGTTAATCTACAATTGCTTTATTTTTATTGGTCTTGTACAGTTTTACAGATGGGGTAGATATTGCTAATTTCAATAAGATTGTTATTGTTGAACGTATTAATATCCTCAATATATCTGAATGCGTGTTTAAATTGTAGAAACGTACATTCTTTAGAAAACAGAGGTTATTTAAGTGAGTTAAATAACTTCCCACTGGAATACCATTTGTTTGTAGGTAAAGAATGTTTGCATGCTCGATGAAGTTATTAAAAAGTGAGAAACAGAGATAATCTTTTCATTTTTGCAAATCCCAAATAGTAAGCAATTCAGGAAAAAAATTTGGTAGTTCAAGAAGACTTTTAGAGATTTCTTTAAGAGGGAGAGAATATGAATTTTCAAAGTCACAACAGTTGACACTATAAATTTTTAAATTTTTAATTTTTTCAATTATTTGCAAATTGTTGTTAATAATCCAACAGTAGGTTTTATTAGCTTTATCAAAAACTAAATTATATATTGATTTAAGCAGATTTAGAAAATATAATTAAAATTCTGCTTGTATTTATTTGACCTATTTGCAATAAATCTAAATTGGACAGGATTTTTATGAAATTTTGGAACTGCATATAAATTGACAAATCTACTGTTTGCAATAAAAAGAGAAATTTTCCATTTTTGGGGGGAAAAGCATAAATTTAGTTGATTACAGACCTTTCTTTATTTTTGGAAATACAATATGTTGTTGAATTAGCAGCTCTTTTCCAATAACAGAATTGTTGAACTTTTTTCATAAAATACTAAATTTTTGCTTGCTTAATAAATATCGCTAATTTTTTTTAATTGCAAAGCCTTCTGAAGTAAATCTTAATGTGATAAATTACTAAGGGTTTTCAATTATAGATACTCTGTTTTAGAATAAATATACTTCTTTAGTAGTTGGCCATGATAAATTTTGTCAAACGGGAAAAATACATTTTTAATTTATTGTAAAATATTTTCAATAATTAATTAATGTCTAATATTCAAACCTTTGATAGCTTTGAAACTTTCAGGTAACTTAATTGAAAGTAGTGTTGTATTAAAAATATTGTACTTTATTCTTAATTCCATACAAATTTCAGCTAACAGGAAGAAAAGTTTTTAGTAAGAAATTTAGAATTACTTTTTCATAAAGACAAAAACTCAAGTAATCCTATAAATGCAAAAAAGAATTTTTAAAATTGTTAAAACCAAAACTTTTAAACAAGCATTACCACAATTAAAAAAAATTATGAAATTTAAAGAAAAAAGACCACAACAGACGAGAAATTCAATCAACTTCAATGCCACTTCCTCAGGGAAAAGGAACATTGAAACTAATTGAAATTTCTCTTCTACAAAAATTTTTGCTTTTCTGTATCATATATATATATATGTATATTGGATATATATATATATATGTATATTGGATATATATGCAAAATAAAATAAATATTTTTAAAATTCCTCTAATATTTAATTCAGAACAAACAAAAGGAGAAAACAAAAGCTCAATGACTAATTGTGTTAAAGGTGAAAAAAAAGGCAAAAGCAAAAACGAAAAAGTGGAGGATTGCATCTTTTAATGAATTATCATCAGAAGGTTGGTACAACAAAAGTAAATACATCAGCCTATTTCTGAACCAACAAATATATAAATTAAAATTTAATACTTAATTTCAGAAAATTAATCAAACTAATCCGTGTCTTTATCAGTCCAACAAATCGTAGCAAGTATGCCAAAAAGTTCCAAAATTATAGCATCAAAATAATAAATACGCTTAAATTTATTGCTTAGTTTGAGCAGACTATGACCAAAAAAGAAACATGTAAGTACAAGCAATCCAACACATGAAAAAATATAGTTTTAAACTATACAAGCTGGAGGACTATGTTTTTTCAAATAAAATTAAT
Organism: Stegodyphus mimosarum; assembly: GCA_000611955.2. Taxonomy (NCBI): domain Eukaryota; kingdom Metazoa; phylum Arthropoda; class Arachnida; order Araneae; family Eresidae; genus Stegodyphus; species Stegodyphus mimosarum. The sequence continues at coordinate 29,309 of KK113445.1, forward strand.
TTTCTATCTAAAAAAATTTAATAAAAGTTTTTCTAAACAAAGTTAAAAAAAATAAATAAAAACATGTAAACAGAAGCAAACCGAAAATATGAAAAAATGATAACCAGTGAAAACTTAACCAGTGAATTAATCCCCCCTTAAAAAAAAAAAAAAAAAACATTAAAAATAAATAAAGTAAAAAATAAAAAGAAGAGTTAGTTCTTAAAATCTAACATTAGAGCAACAAAAGTTTTGATATGAAAAGGATACTAATTCAACCTGCTAGCAGCAAATGACTGTTATTAAGCTTAGCTAAGTAATGAAATAAGAATAACTACAAATTTTAATTAATCCCCCCTTAAAAAAAAAAAAAAAAAACATTAAAAATAAATAAAGTAAAAAATAAAAAGAAGAGTTAGTTCTTAAAATCTAACATTAGAGCAACAAAAGTTTTGATATGAAAAGGATACTAATTCAACCTGCTAGCAGCAAATGACTGTTATTAAGCTTAGCTAAGTAATGAAATAAGAATAACTACAAATTTTAAACTGGTTCGATAATAATAAAAAAATTAGGAAAAACTTCTAATGTAACATTAAATATGGTGTACTAAAAATGAATATAAGAAAGAAAGAAAGACAAAAAAAAAAAAAATACTGAATTACTTGGGTTATAAAACTGAAATGGATCTTTAATTGAAACCCACCAAAAAATTAAGTACAAGTGAAACTTTATTTCGCTTAAGTTTAATGAATGGAAAAAAGTTGCTTAGTACCAAATAATTAGGTTTACAGTCCAAAGGGGCTTTGTCCCTGAAGGACTATTGTTTTTGTTTTGTGGTTTTGTGTTGGAAGCATTAAAAGTCTGAATCACTTTTCAAACAGTTGCCACAAAATATTACAGCCCTGTATTATATTTAAAGAAATTAAATTATGAAGAATCTGCATAAATGTATGTATATTTCTACAAATGTTATACAACAACGGTACCTAGAGCCATCTAATTTTGAATAACATACGTTTTGACCCAAATATGCGCATCTGGAAGCATGAATTTGGAATTTGTTTTATTATCTACCTCATATTTTGTAAAACTTTAATGAATTTTTGATGAACGAACTCAAACAATTTAAAAGTGAGCAATGGCAACAATCTACGGGGGAAAAAAAACTTTTTATCTAAAGCATGCAGAACTGTGTATCAGAAATTCTAAAGATATGCTCATTTTAAAATTATTTTGCAATATTGCTGTTGAACTGAATTTTATGGTTTAAGTGCGAAGAACACCACGATATTTAATAAATAAACGTAACACACAAAACGTTAAAAAACGACTTTTCAAAGTAATTTTAAATCTGAAACCTTTCAATTTTTTTAAAAAACCAAATTCAGGATTGAAAAAGTAGTAGCGCTTAGTGAAAAATATTTTTGGAGAAGTTAAAAAATATTGTAGTTAGGAAAAGAAACATGCTGTATTAAAAATGTGATGAAGATAGGGCAAAGTCAAATAATCTGTGGACAAAGTTATACGTAATCTTAGAGAATGCTAAACAGGAATTTAGAAAAAATGCTAAAAGCTATAGGAAACCTAAAGGAGATAGGCCAAAAATGAAAAAAGTTCTTAAACGTTACAGAATACAAATCTCACTCAAGAATGCCTTTCTTGAGTCTTGAAGTCGAAGTATGCCTGTTTGTTTTAATATAACAGATTGATAATTATTAGACAGTCTAATCAAAATCACTACTAATGTAAGAATTTTGACAAGAATGAATTCAACTGAGTTAAGAACATCCAGAGTATTTCACTATAATGGTTCAGATGTAGCCAATCAAGAAAAAATGCAGTTTAATGGTGAAAATTTCGAGATTGACAGTTGTAGTTTAGATAGGTGTTTGCTGAAATTATGTGGAATTTTGTTATCTTTTAGCATTTTAATTAATAAACCAAGTTCTTTTGCAAAATCATTGCTGTCATTACAAACATTTTTTTTTCTTTTTGTTTGATTCATATTAGTGTTAGTAATCACTTTTTTTCTGGGGGGGGGAGGTATTGGAATTTCAATTAATTACAACTTGAAAAATCATCTGTTCGGTGTCTGAAAAAAGCATTGCTTGGCAGCGTTGTTTTACGCCAAGCACAGTTTGGCTTTTAGTGTAACCCTAAAGTCATTACATTTTTTGCTGATTAGTATGTATGCAGATTGTCTTGTTGTAAGAGCATATGGTTGCTCGCTCTTAGCTAAGTTACATAGATAACTATAAGCACATGCGTGTGCTAGTATTCAATAATATTGTTTTGTTAAAATAAATTTGTTATTGTTAATATTACAGTCCACTTACTGAAGTTAAGTTTCATTAAATAAGTTTGAGCTATCTTCGGCAAGAACAGTTTGGTACGTCGAGCGTGAGAAGAATATGGCTGCTAATATTGTTTCATTGAATCGCCAACGCGGCGTAGTGAAAGCGAAATTCGGAACTTTGATAAAATTCCTTGATGAATATAAAATGGAGGAGAATAAACTCAACCATGATGTCATTATGAAGACTAAATTGGATGCTTTATTGGAATTAAAATTAAACGTAAAATCAAACGAAATTCCCAAACTTGATGAATTTTTAGAATTTCTCGAAGAAAGAATTCGCATTGTTGAAGACATAAACAAAAGTAGTTTTCCTAAGCAGAGCTATGCTACTAAAGTATCAAATCAATTAAGTCGCTCTAAAAATTCAAAATCTTTGGTAACTAAAACAAACCCTTTTCAAAAATGTATTATGTGTAAAGAATCACACCCAATTAATCATTGTTCGAAATTTAACAGCATTTCTGTTTCTGAGCGGTATGATTTTGTTAAAGAATATAAACTATGCATTAAATGTCTTTCTCCATTGCACTTATTATCGCAGTGTAAAGCTAAATTCAGTTGTTATGTCTGTAAGAGAGACACACATCATACGCTGTTGCATAAAGGTGACGAAAAACAAAATCAGTCATCGAAAGAAAATGAGTTGACCTTGAATATTTCGTCAGTGAATGTGAAAGAGGACTGCCCCTCTCCCACCCACACAACTTTGATGGCAGCTGCAAATAAGTCTAAATTTGTGTTAATAAATACAGCGATTGTTTATCTTCGCGATGTTTATGATGAACGAATTCCTTTTAGAGCCGTGCTTGACTCTGCTTCGACTTCTAATTTTTGTACTGTTAGTGTTATGAACTCATTAGGAATAAAACAAGAACGAGTATTTATTCCAATTACTGGAATAGGCAACACTACTTTGAACGTTAAATCTCAAATAAAGACGCGTTTATCGAACTTAGAAAAAGAAAATGAATGGGAAATAGAGTTATTAGTTGTTCCCAAAATAACTGACATGACGCCATCGAAATCTATTGATATTTCGCAACTAAATATTCCGAACGGAATAAAGTTAGCTGATGACGAATTTTTTAAGGCAAAAAAGGTAGACCTATTATTAGGAGCGGAATTATTTTTTGAATTTTTAAAAACAGATAAAATACGTTTAGAAGATAATGAGTTATTTCTTCAAAACAGCTGCTTCGGCTTTTTAGTTTCTGGAAGCATTAGAATTCCAAATGTAAAAAATTATGACTTAAATTATTGTTTTTTGTCAACAGAGATTAATTCGTTAAATAACTTAGTAAAATCATTTTGGGAAGTTGAAGAAGTAAATGAAACTAAACCTACTGTTAATTCTGAGTTAAATTACTGCAATGAACTTTTTGAAAACTCATTTTACCGACATGCGGATGGAAGATATGTGGTTAAAATGCCGTTCAAGCCAGATATTGGTGAAAACATACAATTAGGGGATTCAAAAGAAATCGCTGAAAAAAGACTGAATCAATTGTGGAAACGTTTGTCAAATGATTCTGTAATGAAAGAACTTTATGTTTCATTTTTAAGGGAATATGAATCATTAAATCATATGGAAAAGATGGAAGACTATTCTGAAACTGAAGGAGGATATTTTCTTCCTCATCATGGCGTGCTGAAACCTGATAGTAAAACAACAAAATTACGCGTCGTGTTCGACGCGAGTGCCAAAACTACTAATGGTTGTTCATTGAACGACATATTATGTAAAGGTGGAATGATTCAAGAGGAACTTTTTTCCATCATGATACGGTTTAGAAAACACATTTATGCATTTACTGCCGATATCGAGAAGATGTTTCGACAAATTGAAATATTGCCATCGCAGACCAAATATCAAAAAATACTTTGGAAAGAAGATGAAGATAAGCCTATAGAAATATACAGACTCAAAACGGTAACTTATGGCACAGCATGTGCTCCATATTTGGCACAAAGGACGCTTCAACAGTTAGCGAAGGATGAAGAAAATTATTTTCCTGTAGCATCGAAAGTGGTCTTGGAAGATTTCTATGTAGACGACTGCCTTACGGGATCTTCGAATTTGAAAGAATGCATCAAGCTCCAGCAAGATTTGACAAAATTGCTCCAAAGAGGAGGAATGAAGCTACACAAGTGGCGTTCTAGTTTTGATTCGCAGAACTCCGATTTACAGAATTTTTCATTTGATCGCAATAGTAATACATCTGTGAAGACGTTAGGTATGTTGTGGAATAATAAGAAGGATACATTTCACTATAAAGTTACTGTTAATGAAAAGCCTGATGTTACGAAAAGAGATGTTTTATCTCAGATAGCGCGATTATATGATCCTTTAGGCCTACTCGGTCCTATTATTAGCAAGGCAAAGATATTCATGCAAGCACTTTGGTTGCTTAAGCTAGATTGGGCGGAACAGTTACCACCACCTATTGCCAATGAATGGAATTTATTCATTAAAACTCTTCATAGTATAGAAAATATTCAAGTACCTCGTTGCATCTTAAAAGAGAGTTTTTCAATGCTCATTTTACAGGGATTTGCGGATGCCTCCGAGAAGGCATTTGGTGCAGTGATATATCTTCAAAGCATTACAAGCCCTGGTGAATATTGTAGTAAACTTATTTGTAGCAAATCTCGTGTAGCACCAATCAAGACCATGACTATTCCTAGATTAGAACTATCAGCATGTCTACTCCTATCCAAACTCATGCAAAAGGTTTTAGAAGCTTTGAAACTCAAAATTGATGACGTTAAGCTTTGGTCAGATTCAAGCATTGCTTTAGCGTGGATTAATACATCACCACACCTTTTGAAAACCTTTGTGAGTAATAGAGTCTCACAAATTCAGCAACTTACTTCTAACTATCAGTGGGGACATGTGTCTTCAGAAATGAACCCAGCCGACATCATCTCCAGAGGATCAGATGCTACAACTCTTGGATCTAACAAGCTGTGGTGGAAAGGTCCTGATTTTTTAAACAAGGACAATTTTCAAGATAAAAATGGACTTAGTGATGAGCTTTATTCTTCAGAACTGAAACCGGTTACTACTTCCTTGTTGACTTTAAAAACTGATTCATTTTTTGATGACTGCCTAAAAATAACTAATGATTTCTTGAAACTAATACGAATTCTTAGTTTACTTTTCAGATTTGTTCACAATTGTAGGAACCCAAGTGAGAAACGAACAGGTAGTATTAACATAGATGAAATGGAGCTCTCAAGGAATACACTCTTTAAATATATCCAAGGTAGTTATTTTGCAGAAGAAATTTCTTTGTTGCAGAAAGGTCTACAGCTAACGTCAAGGAGCAAGTTAAAATATTTTGACCCTTTCTTAGATGGAAAAGGTCTGATAAGGGTAGGTGGTCGGATAAACAATTCAAATTTAAGTTATAGTCAAAGACATCCCATTATTTTGCCTGCCAAGAATAAGTTAACTGAACTTATATTTATTTATTTTCATGAAAAAGATTTTCATAATGGTCCACAATCACTGTTAAATTCTATTAGACAAATTTATTGGCCCATTAATGGCAGGAATATAGCTAGAAAGATCGTCCAAAACTGCATAATTTGCTTTAAGGCAAAACCAATAATTTCTCAACAATTAATGGGAGAATTACCTAAAGAGAGAATTAATATTAACTTTACATTTAATTGTTGTGCTATTGATTATTGCGGCCCATTTTTGATAAAGTACAAAGGGCAACGCAAGGGTAACTATCATAAAATATATGTTTGTATTTTTGTTTGTATGGTAACAAAGGCAATTCATCTAGAGATTGTCAATGATTTAACCGCAGAAGCATTCATTGCTTGTCTGAAGAGGTTCTTTGCCCGACGAGGTAAACCAGAAAAAATATTTAGTGACAATGCAAAAAACTTTGTCAGCGCAAATGCAGAAATAAAAAAATTAATGAGTATTTTTCTAAAACAAAATATTAAAATAGGGGATATGGTAGTGATCAAGGAAGAAAATCTTCCTACCTGCAGATGGTTGTTAGGGAGAATTGTAGATGTATTTTATGGGAAGGACAACCTTGTGCGAGTTGTCTCTGTCAAAACCAAAAACGGTATTTATAAACGAACAGTTACTAAAATTGCTGTACAATTGCTGTACTGCCAATTGAGAAATAATGTATAAATTTTTATGTTTATTTGAAAGTTTGAATTGTAATCCATTATATTTGTTTTTTTTTTCATATTGTAATTACATGTATTATAATTTGTGCATTAATTTACATTGTATAATTTGTATTGTATGAACAATTATTATTTTCTTGAATTTTTACTTATTGTATTGAAACTAATATTTCAACGCCGGGCGGGATGTTCGGTGTCTGAAAAAAACATTGCTTGGCAGCGTTGTTTTACGCCAAGCACAGTTTGGCTTTTAGTGTAACCCTAAAGTCATTACATTTTTTGCTGATTAGTATGCATGCAGATTGTCTTGTTGTAAGAGCATATGGTTGCTCGCTCTTAGCTAAGTTACATAGATAACTATAAGCACATGCGTGTGCTAGTATTCAATAATATTGTTTTGTTAAAATAAATTTGTTATTGTTAATATTACAGTCCACTTACTGAAGTTAAGTTTCATTAAATAAGTTTGAGCTATCTTCGGCAAGAACATCATCTTTTACCAAATAATAATAAAATAATATTGTTGAGGTCACAAATTTGCAGGTCAAGATAATCTGCTTTTGGTGTTGTGTTTGCCAATTAAGTTTAATGTATCTAGGATAGATATCTTGTTTTTCTGTTTCATTCTAATTTTAATGGCAATGATATCATCTATATACCTGCGGGTAAATTAAAAAAATTCTGGTTTATGGTAATTGTTAATAATATTATATTCCTTTATGAAGATGAATAGGTTACAGACAGCATAGATTTAGTTGGTACCAATAGGAATACCATTAATTTCATTTTGAATTATTTAGTAAAATCGTGAAAAAGTGTACCTTTAAAATAATTTATCAAAATCAATGAAGTTTCTGAGCTGAGAAATAGTTTACTGAGTTCAACTAAACTATTGTAAATGTCTTGTTTGTTAATGGTTTCAATAACTTTCTGGTTATTGTTGATAATCCAGCTGTTCTGTAATTCAACATTAATTTGCTTCTGTACTTTAATACAAACTTTCTTTAGAATTTTAATGAAATTAATATTGATCCCTTTTTTTTGTAATTATCATCTCATTAGCTACAAATCTAAATTTGATGGGCTTCTTATGAAATTTTGAAAATGCACAAACACTGGTGAAATTATTATAGTGAAGTTTACTGGTAATTTTGAGTTTTCTTGTGAAACACTTCAACTCTATTAATGAAAGAGATTTTTTTGTTTTATTTTTCTTTTTTAAACTTTTAGAAATCTGGTAAGTAATTTTATTATTTAATTCATTGCTAATAACTCCTTAATAGAATTTCTTACAAATAATACTAAAATTGTTAATGCCATCGTAAACATGTTTCCATTCTTCAAAGGGGTTGCTTGGATAGCCGTATTTGCATCTAGTAGTAATAATATATTGGTCAAAGCTGTGTTTAATCTTTTTAAGACAAATATTCTTACAAGAATTAATTCCCAGCTTGTTGACTAACTTCATGAATTCCTAAAGTTGTTGGTTTTTAATGATATTAAGACCTCTGGTAATAATGTGTTTGTGATGCTGGTCAAAATATTTTTCAAAGCTTGATTCATGGCAGAAGCAAGTGGGTCAATTATCTGGCTCACTGTCGTGGTCGGTAGCAGGTTTAATGTTAGAGTCATTAATTTGGAAATATTTCTCGTATTTTTCAAAATTTTTCTAAATTCAATAAAGTTAGGATGTATAAAACCAATTTTTCAAAAGTTAATATTACTAGTTTCAGGTTCAGGAATTCTGTATTTAATGCGATCTTTAGTAGCTCAAAATTTTATAGTCAGAGGAATTGTTAATTAAAACATTGTCAAGTGCAAATAGTTTTCTCATTTTTTAATGTGAAGACAATTTTTTGATTTCTTTAACTATGTTATTGCTACTGAATTTATTAATAATTTTTTGAGCAAGTCAGAAGAAGAAATAAAAGCATTTTTTATTTTTTCCACTGCCTCAGCAACCTTTAATGGCTGTGAAACATCATAGATTTTCATAAATGCTGATAAGTTTGTGTTGTAAATGAAAGTTAGTGTTAAGTCCATATGGATACATTGTTTCGAATTTTAGCATATAATAAAAAGTCTTTTAGAGTTCAGAATAATTTCTAAGATTTTATTTCTAAACATTATTTAATTTTGTTAAAATTACACGGTTTAAAGGCTTTAGCTCAGCTCTGTAGTATGCATTTTCTTTATTAATTTTGAATTAAACCCTTTATTAAAGATCTGTGGTTACTGATTCTGATACTGAGAAAATTTTTTGGTTTGTCCAATGCATTTTAAGTTACAGGTATTGCAAGTGATGGCATAAATGCAGTTAAAGGTTTTTTAAAAGGTTTGTTCAGAATCTGCAGATAAATTAGGTGTTGTAGCACTGCTAATGCAGATCAATCCTCTTTGCATTATTACCATCATTTGTTCCTGCTTTCAGTGCTTCCTGATTTTAATTCATATTCATTTATTATATACATATACATCAAGAGAGAGAAAGAATCACCTCCTTAACAGAGATTTATTTTGCACTTCATTATTTTTGTGTATAATATACTGAGATCATTTACTTAATTACAAAATATATATTTAATACTAAAGATGAAACAATAAATAAAGCTGTTTTTAACAGCTTTATTTATTGTTTTATCTTTAGAATTAAATATTATATATTAAATTATGTTAAATTATGTTATGTTAAAATTATCACTGGTTTTAGGACTTTTTTTTGGGGGGGGGACTTACAGGCTTTTACTGCATTTATGTAATGTGCAACTTTCATTATTCATAAAATATGAAATAAAATTTTACATTATGATTAATCCTTAATAAAGTGCATACATGCACGATTTTCTCCATACAAATTTCAATGAATTTAATTTAGAGAGACATAGTACAGAAGAATTAATTGGTAGAGCAAGCATATATACAAAATTAAAACCTGGAATGGAATAAAAACCATTCAAGAATGCAAAGTAGTTTAACCTCTGAATGATTCATATAAAATAATATTACTTTAGATCATAATTTACCTTTTATGGGGTTTAGCTACAATCCCCAGCAAAGTGTTTAAAACTCTAGTTGTCCTAGAAACTGTAGTTGGAGTAGGATGTCGGAAACCTGGAATAAAACGCTTTAATATGACATATTTAAAAATTTTATTATGTACGTTTAAAAAAATTACATTTCACATTGTTAGCAATCCCAAATGCAACACCATGAAAGAAATATCCAATAAGCTTGAAATAGCACCATGCATAGATCTCAATAGATGTATAAATCTGCATTGCAGTGTGTATATAAATCATATGTGGTATTAATGTCATTTAGAAGCATTGTAAAAAAGCACTGTTTTCAGTACTAAAACTGTGTGTCTTCTCGCTGCTGCTTTGTGTCGGAAGCTATAAAAAAAGGGCAGTCATTTGAGCAAGTTCTTGAGTTTGACAGAGAAAAAACTGTGACTTATAAATACTGAGGATTATCTTTTCAATATATCAGTGCTCATATCAGATGAAATCAAGCCATAATGATACAAATATCAAACTGGTGGGTGCAAAAAGGATAGGCTTTAGCAACAAAAGTGATAGCATCAGCTTCATCATCAAGTGATACGACAGGCATGCTGTGCATATGATGAAGACATACCACATAGTAATATTAAGAACCCTAATGTAAAGATTTAGGGTCTATTGTATAACAAACTGTGTCAGTATGTGTAGTCTACAAAAGAGAGAAATCTTTGCAAGGCACCCATTGCTATGATTCTCATTGTACAGGCATGCAGCTGCAGTAGTGCACTGAATGCCGGACATGGATAAGAAAATGGCACAGCATTGTCTTTTCAGATGAATCTTGAGTCTGCTTACAAGATAACATTGGTTTATCTATGTTTGGTTGCATTATAGTAACAAGCATCATACACTACCATACCAGTCCATCATTTGGAATCAAGGTTTGGGGTGCCACTGCAATTTACTCCTATAAAATGCATCACTATTATTTTTAATAATTGCTATCTACATCTCTAACATTTTAGAATCTGCTGTGATCAAGTCATTTAACTGGAAGGCTTGCTTGTTGCCAAGTTTCAGCAGGTAAATGCACAATTTCACAGGGCATACAAAACATATTTAATAATTTTTCATTGCCCATCAGGTCACATTACTATCTTGTCTTTTTTTTTTTCCCTTCTGATGTCACCCACAGAATATGCCTGATAGGCAAATGAGTGGCCCAGCATACTACAGTTACAACTACGGTAGATAAACATTGGCAACATGTGGAATAACGTAACTCATGAATATATCCAAAGCCCTTTTTCTTTTAATGCTATGCATAAGTTATTGCTATCCATTGCAGTTACACAAATATTGATTTCTTTGCATTCCGCTAGTTAAATGGGATGTTATTTTAAACAATTCACCCTTATATTATACAGTAGATTTGGCTTTGACAACTCTTTTGCACTTCATGGTGTTGCATGAATTTAAATAAAATTTTATCTCAATCATAAGTTCAAATTAATTTACAATACTTTAAAATGACAAATGCTTCCTGTTTCAACAGCTTAATTTTACATACAAAAATTAGAAATATCAATGTATCTACCTTTAATCAAATGTCCAACTAGAGCAAAATGAAAGTTTGATTTGAAACTCAGTCCAACTGAGTGATCCAGCTGCTTAAAATGCCACTCTAAAGGTTCTCTGCTGGACATCATAATATATTCCAGTGTCTAGAAATTTAAAAGTCAAACTCTATGTTCATAAATATTATTCATAGAAATTGAAAACATTCATGAAGTAATATACATATCTGGGCCATGGAAATCATCTCTTTTTATATGGATGATGATAGTGAAAATTTATTCTTCTAAATAAGGCAACTATATCCAAAATGAAATTTAAATTATGTATGAAAAAATAGTTTACAAATCTATCTGGACTATGGAAATCAGACATTATTTATACGATAAAAGATATATTTAAGTTGTTTTCAGATAATATTAATTTTCTGATATTTATGTTTCAGAAATTTTAAATATATTACTTAATACTGCAATTATATAATTTTATTGATTTGAGTAGCATTATGAGTTGTCTTACACATATTTAACTGGCTTTAAGCAAATATGTATGCATTAGATTATGGAAAAGCAAACAATGCTCCCTGTTTGAGGAAAGCATCACTCCACAGAACTCAAAGGACAATTTAGTTTAATAAGTTTTTATTTATGACACATACACAGTCCAGTCACATTAATGTGACCATCTGTCAAAAGCCAGAATAACCACCTTTCGCAGAGCGGACTGCTGCGAGACGTGCAGGAAGAGAGTCACATAGGTCCCTGAAGGTGTTCTCTGGGATGTTGAGCCATGCCGACTCTAATGCCGTGGCCAGCTGCGCTAGATTACGCGGTTGAGGATCCATGGCGCGAACAACTCGATCGAGATAGTCCCACAGATGCTCGATTGGGTTTAAGTCAGGTGAGTTTGCTGGCCAGGGGAGGACGGTAAACTCATCCTGGTGCTCTTCGAACCACGCACGTACACTGGCAGCTGTATGGCACCTCGCATTGTCCTGCTGGAAGATGCCATCATCCTGAGGAAAAACAATGCGCATGTAGGGGTGAACATGGTCCGCAAGGACAGATGCGTACTTGTATTGATCCATTGTGCCTTCCACAATGATCAGTGAACCTAGAGAATGCCAGGAAAACATTCCCCAGACCATAATGCTCCCGCCTCCAGCTTGGACCGTTCCGGCAATGGTTGCAGGGTGGTTCCTTTCAGAGGTTTCACGCCTTATACGCCAACGTCCATCTGTCCGATGGAGCATAAAACGCGATTCATCCGAAAACGCAACCTGTCGCCACTCAGTGGACGTCCAGCTGCTGTACTGGCGTGCAAATTCTAGCCTTCGCCGTCGATGAACAGCAGTCAGCATAGGTGCACGAACCAGGCGTCTGCTTCGGAGGCCCAGACGCAGCAATGTTCGCTGAATAGTACTTTGGGAGACACTTTTGGTAGCCCCTTGGTTCATTTTGGTGGTCAGTTGCTCAACGGTAGCCCGTCTATCTGCCCGAACGCATCTCCGCAACCGTCGTTCGCCTCTGTCATCTATGGCCCGTGGTGCACCACATTTGCCACGTCGCTGATTTTGGACAGTCCCATTTTGCCATGCACGGTACACTTTTACCACGGCGGCACGCGAACAGTTCACAAACTCAGCCGTTTCGGAAATGCTTCCACCCTTGGCCCGAAAGCCAATGATCATGCCCTTTTGGAAGTCGGATAAATCGCTTCGTTTCTGCATTACGCCAACGATTGAAATGTTTTCCGAAGCCCTCACACACCCTTTATATATGCTCAACTGCACTGTGCTGCCACCTGCCTTCTGTGATTGGTTATTTAACTCTGACATGGAAAGTACGTGGTGGTCACATTAATGTGACTGGACTGTGTAAAACCATAAATGTCTGAACAGTCTGCCTGTTCCTCTGGAAACTGAACTCTACAACTAAAAATACGAATAACATATTTTCCCCCCAATGGCAAGCACTTGCTTATAACAGCACTGGCCACTACTAAGGCCAGAAGTGGTGGCCATTTTTTAGTGGAGACACATAATATGCGGCCATCGTTACCTTCTATGAAGGGACAGACAATTTTACATTCATGCCTTCTTTGGGATTAGAACCTGAGCCCTTTGGTATCACAGTCAGGCTTCCCTAACCACTATACCATCTGGGCGGCAAAATACGAATAATCATACAACACCTACAAAATATAAATGCGTATATGTGGTGGATTTAAGATTCTTTTAAGTTTATACACTTCCTGAGGTTCCCTGAGCATTTTCAGGGATTCCAGGCATGGTTATATTCAGTAAATTGAATGTGTATCCTTATATATTTAAATATTAAATACTTCATGTTTTCTTCCCCCCCCCAATAAAAGCATTTATGATAAAATAGCCAAATGTCAAACTTGACCCCCCAACAGCCTTTTTTATTGAAATCTTAATATTTTCATGCTGAATATTTTTTCATTTACCTCTCTCGCTGTGTAATTTTTTTAAATCAAAATAGGTTAAAAAATTGCATATCTTTTTTATCATATATTTCAAATCTACATATATTTTAGAGTTAAAAACCTACAACACTATTTTGTGAAAGTTTTTTTTTTTTTTTTTTTACAACACAGAATTAGATCATAAATAAAGGTTGTTGGAAAACTGAAATTGAAGAATAATCATATAAAAGCAAAAATTTTGAAAATTTATCTTGGTTGAATTAGGATTTATTTTATGAGATATAAAGGTAAAATGTACATACTATTGAAAATATGCAAAATGCTTACAAAACATTTATTAGAAATGAAGTTTAGTGTGATAATTTCGACACAAGGCTCGCGGCAAAGTCCTATCCCACAATCTTTGCAACTTTTTTTTTTTTTAAATGTTTAAACAGCACACTGTCTACGAGGTTTTATTGATGGGATTTGGGTGTATATGCCTAGCAAAATGTTGAGCAGTTTCATGAGATTGAAAGTTGAGCTACAGGCATTTTGAGCTTTGAAAAGGGTGAGCAAAATGATACAAAACATGCTTGTATATTTCGCAGAAATATGGACAACTAATGCCATCTGTTAATGCAGATCAGAATAAACAATTAAACATCATAGTAATGCAAAAATGAAACCACGAATGGGAAAAGAGCGGGTTGCATAGCTAAATAGATGAAAAAATGCATCGCTGCAGAAATTCCAGATTGCACAAATTTTGCTACTTCTATGTTGCCCATGGAAATTGCAGGATATGCAGCGAGAGGGTTAATCATTTAAAACATTCAATATATGTGATTACTGATGTTTAAAGAGTTAAAAAAAAATCTACTTTTTTCTTCACTCTGAGTTTTTCCTCTCACTAGCCAACAAAACATCAAGAGCCAAAAGATTTTTTTTTCCATGACAAAAATAATTTTAAAACAGTAAAAGTATACAAAAGGAAATTTTTTAATAAAAACTATAAATACTTTCAATTAGCATGTGCAACTGAAATCAACTTTTAAAGGTAATAAGATCAGAAATACTCATATATTAAAAAGTATTTTTACTATACTATTTTTACAACTTCTAACATGTAAATAAAACTTCTTTTTATCTTCACATGAAAGCTATTTCACCATTTTGTTAGCAGCAGCCCCAATTAATAAATATTCACCCTTTTTTTTATCTTCAATGGAAAATAAAAAAGGCATAATTCACATAATTACAAACAATTATTACTATAATTAATTTACAAACAAACTTCATAACAAAGGTTAACTTATTCATAACAAAGGTTAGTTTTACAAAATTCGATAAAATGTCTTCAAACAAATCACTAACATTGAATAAAATACATAAATTAATGGAATTCTTTGCAGCAGAACTATACTAAGAATACTGAATCATGGCATAGTAGAAAGTAAAAAAAGGACAACAGTATAAAGAAGCAGAGAAAAGTAGGAGAAAGTAGTAGTAAAAAGCTTTGTTATAATTAAGATGGAAACATAAATAATAATTTGTAAAAAAAAACTTACAGTAACATTCAATATTTCTCTTGTTGAATATTTTTTAAAAATATTTCAACTTTTAATTTTTAGAGACTTCTAAAGCAGCTCTATGCTTACTTTTTGTTGCATTTTCCTGAGAACTGCTAATTAAACTGTTCACTATTGATGAAGTTACTTTATTATTCTCAGAGTTATTTTTAACAATGGAAGTAACAGACACATCTTCATTTACTTTAGGTATTTTATAAATTTCTATAGAACCTTTAACTCTAGAAACACTTCTTCCTTAAGAACTGTAAGAAGTGGATTTCGTTACTAAATAAATACTTCTCCAAAGATAACAAATTCATACATAACATGTCTCAACAATTTCTTCAGTATTATGCAGTTGTTTGAATTGTTTACATTTTTTACTGATTTCAAAAACTTGAAGATTGTAATTAAAAAAAAACAAAAAGAAAGAAAGAAAGAAAGAAAAACTGAAAGTTTTCAGATTATAAATTATATCCAAAGGGGCGTTTTTTTAACATTTTGTGTGTTACCTTTATTTATTAAATATCATGTTCTTCGCACTTAAACCATAAAATTCAGTTCAAGAGCAATATCGCAAAATAATTTTAAATTGAGCATATCTTTAGAATTTCCGATACACAGTCTCACGCGCTGGAGATAAAAAATGTTTTTTCTGTACAATGATGCCATTGCTTACTTTGAAATCCTTGAGTTTGTTAATAAAAAATTCGTTAAAGTTTTACAAAATATGAAATTGATAATAAAAGAAATTATTTCAAATTTGGACTTCCAGATGCCCATATTTGCAGTACGATTACATCATTCAAAATTTGATGGCTCTAGGTACTGTTGTTTCATCACAATGTGAGAAACATACATACATTTATGCAGATTCTTCATTATTTAATTTCTTCAAATATAATACTGGGTAATAATACTTGATGACAACAATTTGAAAAGTGAAATGGACATTCAGAGTGATTTGACACAAAAACCCAAAATGAAAACAATAGTCCTTCAGGGACAAAGCCTCTTTGGACTAATAACAAAAACAAATTTTTCTATATTTGTTGGTAAAGTAGCTTCACCCCATAATTTGCAAATATGAGACTCCTTTTCTCAAGACATCAGTAGCAATAGTCTTGGTGCCTTGCCTGCATTCAGAGATAAACAGTTAAGTCACAGAAATTTCATTTTGCATTAAAGTTTTACCAAGTAGCTCTGCTATGTTAAATGCTGTCAGATTTCCTTCCAAGGTGGGGTCACAAAGTAAACAACACTTAATTGGTAAAGCCACAGAATTTAAAAAAGAGTAACAGGCATTGGATACAGTTTTTGCCTTCTGTATCTAGTACAATTACAACCATCCACCAAAAGGTGCTACTTTAATGCTGTTAGCAAATGAAGAGTTATTTTTTTCATCCATGTTGCTAACATTTGCAGTTGTTTTTTTCTTTTCACATGAGTATTTCTTTGTACACTTTATTTCCTTCAAGGAACAAATTTGTAAGTAAAACCACTGCATCATCAAAGATATTCAATGCAGATTTGCCTTAAATAAAAAGGCAGAATAAAGGCACTCCATATTAATAACTTTTTTGAGGGGGGGCAACATTTTTTTATCACTCCCAAATAAAACTTACATTGCTCCTGTGCTTTTCTGTGTGCACATTTTAGTATACTGTCCCTTCTACCATGCAAAACAAAACAAAAATCTCAGAGACAAATGGATTACATGCAAATGTATTACATTTCTTGATGCAACAGAAGGACAATAGTCTATATATGCTTCTTAGAAAGTGTATGAGTAATTTACTTTTTCCACAGACATAAAATTGAAACAAATGATACTTAAATAACTTCAAGATGCCCATGAAGTTTCCATCATTTAGCTTGCTAGATAAGTGAAGAACTGCTTCAATCTTGCTTTGAAATCTCTGGCTAATATGTACCTGACCTGCAGCTACAACTAATGTCTATTAGAGAACTAACTGATCCTGATATTTCAGATATATCTAATCCCACATGCACAACACTAGAGGTTGATGGAACATTTTCTTTTCTACAAAATGGGCAATCAGAAGAAAAATACAAAAAAAATTCAGATGCTGGAAAAATGAAAATAACCAAATATAAAGGCAAACTTTTAAAAATCACCACAAATTAGAGGGATAAGAGAAACCCGGGGGAAATAAATCATAAATCAAGTTTGTGGGAGTGGTATTGAAAATCAGAAGTTTCTTGCCTAAATCAGAACTGTCATGTCTGTATTAATAATCCTACCCCTTTATTGGCTAACTTTACAACTGCCGATAATTTTTTATTTATCCTAGTTGTCACGATCATCTTCATAGTTAATCAGTATAGAAGCAATTGCTTTATCCACAGAATGTGGCAAATTTAAGAACTGAATTAAATTACAATTATATGACCCTCCCCACAAAAAAGGCACAAAGGACACTTATTAAAATCCCCCCCTCACAACAGTCCCTTTCTATAAAATGGAAAAATAACAGCAGAAAAAGAAGCTTATTTAAAATTATTTTTATTCATAATTTTCATTCTAGATTCATAATCAACATAAACAGAAAATGCTTCAGCTTTATTTGGTACATTTGCCAAAGACAACTTACCTTAATTCATAATGATTTGCTGAATTTCATAAATAAAAAAACTAATTTGAGAAAACTTAATTCTTTCAATAAAGGCTAAACTCTTTCTAATCCTGATGTTAAAAAAAATGAAAACATTCACAAAACCCAAGAAAACTTAATCTGGCTGTTTAAACCATTTGCCACTGGATGGTCAAATAAATTTTCTTTCAGGGGGGGGGGAGATTATAAGTATCATTCTTTAGACACAATTAATCAAGATGGATAGAACTCAAATATACCTTCATTAAAAATCAATATTAACCACCTGAGTGCCATGATTGGCTTTATCCAGTCATCAAAATTAAAACATAATGAGAAAAGCATGCTTATTAAGTTCATGTTGCAACCAATGCATTAGTTATTATTCATTTATGCTAGAATCAAGGGAGGCCAAACACAAATGGAGGTTGCCCAAGATTAGAATACCCCTCAAAGTGTCATATCAAGAGTTTGCAGCTACTTTTTAAGCACTGGATCAGTTGACAGACAGCCTGGTCAAGGGTGACCAAGGGCAACAGCAACATCAGAAGACCATTTTCTGTTATCGCAGGCTCAAAGAAACCACAAAGTGACTACAAGAGATTCAGTTTTAGGGCAGCCACAAGAACTCAAATTTCTTGTTCTACTGCTGGACAAAGGTTAAATGAGCAAGGAAACCAATGGATAGCATCCCATTCACTCTAGCTTTCAGAGGGGCCCGTTTATACTGGTGTCATTATCGTGTTATGCACAGCCAACACACATGGGCCTGAGTATTGTTTACTGATGAGTCCAGATACACTCTTAAAAAAAAAAAAAAAAAAAAAAAAAAAACATAAAAAGGAGTCATACTGTAAACATGTTTTGATCTTCAGAGAGGAAGGAGCATGCAACTGACCTTCCCCTGTCCATGAAATATCCTGTTTCTGTGAACGCAGTTTAATGATTTGAGGAGGAATCATGACAAATGGCCACGTCCAGCTGCATATCTTTCAAAGAGGTTCTGTAACTGCTCGATATCTGGATGAGGTACTGGAACCCCAAATTAGACTGTTTAGAGGAGTTGTTGGCCCAGAGTATTTGCTAATGGATGACAATACTTTGCCTCATCAAACACATGTGGAGTCAGAATACTTGCAAACAGAAGATATCATTTAAATGGATTCACCACCTTGATTTGAGCCTCACTGAGCATATGTGGAGTAACTTAGGGTGCTGAATTTCAGCATGAGAAGTTACTCCCTGGACCCTTCAGGAGCAGAAAAATGCATTCTTAGAAGAGTGGCATGCGATGCCTCAAGACTTGATTAACACCTTTGATAAAATCTGCGAAATCAACATATGAGATATATAGTACAAAGTCCGTAATCCGGACTCGTTGGGACCTCGGCAATTCCAGATTAGGGGTTTTCCCGGATTATAGATAATCAATTTAAATCTGGTAAGATGGCATGCAGAAATTATACAATTAAAAATATGAAACAGTAATTTATGAAATAAAGAGCAATTGTGATCTAAAGGGTATCAAATTTTACAAAAAAAAGCTTAATATTTATTTGTTTACTTTATTACTTTGTTTGTTTACTTTATTACTTATTTGTTTACTTTGTTTTGCTCCTCCACATTTCTTTACACAATTCAATAACTGGAAAATTTCACGTTTAGTTTGCAATGTCCAAAAACCTTCAAATTCGCGGCTATCATCTTCATTGTCATCACCATGAAATATAGTAGCTGACCATAAATTATGCCAAGCATTTTTTAACGTATCTGGAGACACATCCTCTCACGATCTTGCGATGCTCCACACAGCAGATTTTATGCTAAAATATTTCAAAAATTCTTGAATAGTCTTGCCATTGTTCAAGAAATTTAACATAGATTTTAAAAATGCTACTTTATAGTTCCATTTCAGCATGTGCATTCCCATGTCCATAGGCTGAATGATAGACGTACAGTTTGGAGGGAAGAATAATACGAATACATTATCTTACAAAAAAACGTTAAGTGAAGTATGCGCTGAACAGTTATCAACAGTCAGGGCTATTTTTGTGTCATCAGGTAAACCAACCGAATTCAAATGTCGCCGAGCCTCAGGTATAAAATGATTTTCAAACCAATCATTCATCAAGGCTTGTGTCATCCATGCTCTTTTATTTGCACGATATATAACGAGGAAAATCGTTACTCCTTGAAGTGCTCAAGGTCGTGCATGTTTTCCGATTACGAAAAGTTTGCACTTGTGCATTCTTGCAGCATTTACGCACGCTAAAATTGTTAGTCTCGCTTTGGAATCTTTGACACAAGCTGGAGCCTTTTCTGTAGAGGTTGCCAACGTATTTCGCGGTACATATTGCCAGAAAAGACCAGTTTCATCAGCGTTGTAAATTTGTTCTGAAGATAATTGTTCACTAGTAATGAGTTCAATGAATTCATCTGCAAATTCTTCTGCAGCTTCAGTATCAGCTGAAGCTTTTTCACCTGAAATTTTTAATTGTATTATACCATGGTGATTTTTAAATTTGGTTAACCAACCTGTCGAATATGTGCACTCAGTGTTTAACTTCATTTCTTCATGAAATATTTTGGCTTGAGCCATTAGCATTGGACCCATCAATGGCATGCCCTTGCTGCAACGCTGTCTGACCCATTCAATCATCACTTTGTCATGATCGTCACTTTTTAGCATAACAAACCCTTTTTCTGTTATTCATTGCCAGTGGGGTGTCGGAATCCACAAAAAATTCCTTTTTCTTTTTGCTTAAGTCATATTCAGTTGACTTTCCAATGCCATACTCCTCACATAATTTTGAGACGGATAGGTTTTTATCCATTTTTTGCAGCAATTCCACTTTTTGTTTGATGGACATCAAAACATGTTTTCGCTTTGTAGATCCTCTGGCAGCTCCAGAATTGGAAACTCTTTTTGACATAATCGAACGTTCAAGCTTCATTTTTATAAAATTGCTCTAACAGTCTGCAAAAAATAATAAGCCAGATCCAATTAGAAGATTAAGGAGCACTGCAATCTGCAACATTAACTGAAATGCCTTAGAATCAGTAAAGATAATTTTAGCCTAGCTTATCTCTTTGAAATCCAGACCCTTCGCTATTCTGCATCCTCAAAATACCGGACCGCCCAAAATACTTTTCCAGTTTCACAGCAATTTCCGTCCCCATTCATTAACGCAGAAAATAGGTGTGAAGATTTCAAATGACATCCTTTGTACTTTCTAACAAAGATTCCATTAGGCTTTGACCCTGTTCTTTATAAAATGATTCTGAAGGTCAGACCAAGAAGCCTTTCTGGCTTTGTTATAATCACGACTGAGATTTTGTTTACTTCCGTTCTTTTTATAGGACCTTTATTGCTTTTGAAAGTTTTCCTACAGTTTTATTACTGTTTAAAGCTTAAAAGCTCACTGTACCACAAAAGAATCAACAACGAAATGTCACAAGCAACCAAACGATACGAAACCTCTTAGGACAAGCCGTCCGCAGTAAACTGATACAATGTATTTGGAGAAACTGCGCCTGCTACTGCATACCTTAGGGGGAGGGAAGAAAACAAGATTGCAATCATGGCTGTGTTCGAAAATCTCCACATGTTTTATTATGGAAGGAAAAAAAATCAAATGCGCATGCGTAAAGCATACAAAAATGTTTGTGATTTTGAGGTCTGGATTACGGACTTTGTACTGTACATATCTTCCGAGGTGATAATACACTACATTAAAGAAAAATTGTTCCCACAAGAGGTGACAATTTTTTTTTGTTCATTTTCCCAATTTCCATAAATATGGTTTTAATTTCAATATTTTGCTAACAGGCAACTACCAAACATTGTAATTTATGTTAACTAATGCTTATGTATAAATTTCTATTAATAATTTTTTATTATGTATCAGTTACATTTCATTTCTGTCATTTTTATGGCAAGTGTAATTTAAGATATTTTGCTTTCTCACTTTTTTTTTAATAATGTGAATATCATCTTAAGGAATCGAAGTTTATGAAAATAGAGACTAAAATAATTTACTATACAAATTTAACAAATAAATGCTGTTTAAATACAGGTTTTCATGACAAATCTAAAATCCTATGCCACTCAGAGGGTTAAATGAAACCTTAGACCTCTTCAACCCTTTAAAATATGCTAAATAACAAATGTTATACTTACATTATTTTCAAAAATCCCCTGAGAATCAAGAGTATGTAAATTTTGTTCTAACAGTGCCAAACCTGCAGCATACAAAGCCATATCATCTAACTGCAACACAGATATAGATACCCAAAACAGAGCTCTGTGTATGGGCGATTCCTTACAG
The DNA here is from genome assembly GCA_000611955.2 of Stegodyphus mimosarum. Classification (NCBI taxonomy): domain Eukaryota; kingdom Metazoa; phylum Arthropoda; class Arachnida; order Araneae; family Eresidae; genus Stegodyphus; species Stegodyphus mimosarum. The sequence continues at coordinate 51,332 of KK113445.1, forward strand.
AAAAAAAAACACGTTAGTAATTTTCAATTAAAATAATACAAGTGTTGAGATTCTTTATGAAATATCATAGAAAATTAAAAATCATATAAACATACAATGAATAAGAAACACACTTCACAATAATGTAAAAATCAATCTTCACTCAATCATAATTCATTAACATAGTTAATGATTACTGTAAAATAATTATGTGTGATTGGAAATCTTCTCATATACTGTATCTCACCTACCACAACATTCTTTCTATTTAGCTTTTTTCCAATTAGCTATTATTTTCTATTTCTATCAACATTCTTTTAATTTAGGTATTTAATTACAGAAAAGATATTTATAAGATATAAAATATGAAAGCAAACTACTAATTATAATTTAGCAATAGATTCTTTAATTTGAGCACTTCCCTTTTCTTCAATTTCTGTTAGTAAAATAATAACTATTTATAACATATTAATCTAAACTGCGTAATTTCAAAAGTAATCCTGCAATGCAGGCACCTCTTATCTAATCATAGATCAAGATTTCTATTAAGAACTAAAACGTTTTGACTCTCCCATGCTTTTCCTCAATGTGCAGTCACTTTTCCTTGCTAACATGTTTCAGCTAACTTCTGACTATCATGCATTGTCTTAAGATGTAAGCTTCCAAGGAATTTTGGAGTGCATGTTGCACCCTTAATGATGTGCGAAGCAGATTATGCATCTAAAGAACAGTGCTATTAAGTAATAAAATTATGTGTATTTATGGCTACATCTGTCTGCAAGTGGCATTATTCTGTCTATGCAATAAACCACCTCCAATCCATTACAGCTATCTACCAAGTCTATTGCATATATATTTTGAAAGCAATGCTTTTAACAAAGATTTTATACAGTAGTCAATTAGCATTTATATCACATGCAGAAAAAACTGTGAAAATACCCAGGCAAACAGTCCAGTAGGCTGCTAGACACAAAAGCTAGGTTGATGTGGCCAATGCACTGCAATTTTACTCTTTCTACCATAATGGCATCATTCACCCAGGGCTGAATAACAGTGAAGCTTACAAGGGAGTTTTACAAGCACTTTCTAAATGACCTTATACATAAGTAACCTTATACATAATAGGCAGTTCACACACTTAGCTTTTGCACTTACTATATGGCAAATTACTATTGCTTTAAAGATCTAAACACTTAAGCACAGGTTGGTCTCATTACCATATAATAAAACTACTAGTACACTGTTTTTAATAACTTAGATGCTATTAGGCTTAGGTACGTTAAATAATGTATTTTTAAATCTCAGTTATGCTCTAAAAAATAAAGCATGTATTTCCCAAAGAAAACTTCTGTTAAAGAGTGTTCAATTACTTTTACATCTCAGTTATGTAACATTTGGAATTAAACTAAAAGAAAGAGCATGAATTCATTAACATCCACAGAGCACTTTTAAATCAAATATTCAAAACCTTCGAAATGGTGAGGAATGTGTTTTAATTCAGACAAATATCAGATATACACAAATATTATTTTTCTTGACCCTTATAATATGTATCATAATGCATCACCAATATCTGTATGTCTTTTGTCATAAAACTTACAGCTTTAATAAACAAATCCAACCCATAACTTATCAGAAATCACTAAGGACATCTGTACAGCTTTCTTAAACTTCTGGTATCATTTATACAGAGCACTGCCATTCATACAGGGTCTTTCCCAAACATCACAGTATTTGCAATAAATTTCAGTTGCATTCTGGCCAAACTGAGCAAATTTAATAACAGAACGAACCTTACAACTGCCTAAAGTACTGATTTCATTAGAAATTTTTACACACATTCTATAGAAACAAGAATGGGTTAAATACAGAACTCCTATAACAAAACAGGCAATATGTAGCGGACTTTTCTATATATTAAAACTTTTCCTTCCTTATTCATTCCAATCCTTATTTACAAGTTCTTTGGAGTTTTATTTAAAACTGACCCTTTAATCTTTAAATTACATCATAACAGCATTATAAATATTTCAATCAGTGATGAGCCGTAATTTTGTAATGTCTTTTAGTTTTTAAATTAAAAAGTTTTTTTTTTTGGAGGTTCAACCATTGTATTTTCTGTTTTTGCGAAAGTAAAATATTAAATTAGAATTTAATATTTTGTTTTTATAAAATTTTTATAAGGTTGTGCGAGCCCTTTATTAAAATTTTTATAGCTCATGGCTGATTTTGATCCTTTTATTATCAAATCAGATAAGAATTAATAGACCAAAACAAAAATCCTCCATTCTCCGAAATAAATGTATGTGGAGAAAAACTGACCAGTAATTCAAGTTTTATCAGAAGAAATGAGAGTGGTTATCTACAGCGACAAAAATCTTTCTATGCATAAATATGATAGTAAATTCAAATTCAGGAAACATATATGTATGAAATGAACTAATACTGATAAAAGCACCATTAGCTCTGGCTACTTTAGTCTTTGACACGGATCAAAATTTCAGAGAAGATATGGATATTTGCATAAATATTGTGTCTTTGTGGCACAATAGCACTTAAAATATTACCCAGCCAGAAGTGCTCTTGAGAGGTTGGATGAAGAGAAGAGGTATGAGAAACACTGGGATCCCTAGCTGCAGGATTCCCTTTCAAAACTGGAATGGAACAGAGCAAATTTGTGCTATCATCTATAAGATAGTCTAGGCCTAAGCTAATGATAGGTACAACCCTTACCTTTTGGCTACAATAAAATTTGTTGACTTCATCTCATATTACTCTCAAACAAAGGAGACAATTACATCACCTAGAAATATGATGTAACATTTCAAATGCTCCTGTACATTAATTTGCCTTCAATGTGATTAAAATTAAATCCTGTCCCTTTTTTACAAGATCAAGTAATGATCATGATATCAATATTATGTTGTAACACAAGTTTGAAATATCTCAATATCACCATTTCCTTAGTTAAAATTTCATAGATTAGGTCAATGATGGCTAGCTGGTGCCTCAGACCATATGTAACACAGGAGTTACTTTTCTTTACATTGCGGCAAGGCTAACAAAATTTATATTAATGATTTTCTAAACATGTTCGTATTTTTATACTTTAAACCACCTTAAAATATATTTATCATAATGCAGCACTAATATCTACATATCTTTTGCCCGAAACTTGTTGCCTAAATAATGAACAACTAACCCATAACTTCACAGGGAATCATCATGGATATTTACTAATCTTTCTTAAAACTTCAGGTTATTATTTATATATAGCACTATCACCCATGTGAGCTTTCCCTCAAATATTATACTATCTGTAATAAATTTCAGCTGCATTTTGGCCAGTTTAGGAGGGGGGACTAATAAACAGAATGAACGTTGCACTTGGCAGAAGCACACTAGAAAACAAATATTAATAATGCCACTGAAACCTTCCTACTATAAATATCATATAAGAAACCCACTCATAACATTTTTCATTAATTCATATTATATTTTCAACTTTAAGATTTTTGAGTAAATATTTCTCCAGAAAAGTATATCCAAATAGCATATTAAATTTCTTTGCACAATCTGGTCTTCGTCATTTGTGTTGTTTTATATGAAAACTTGTTAGAAAGATTTAAATATAATTAGATTTACTATTATACATATTCCCAAGTAATTTCCATATAAAGTACAAAGCTAAAATTCAGACATCTAATATCTGGACCACCACCAAATATATATCTTCTTTTAAGAAATTTTCTGTGAAAAGAGAGAAAGAATTAGATTCTGAGAGTAGCATCTCACTTCAGCACATGCTCAATTCTTCATGCATGTGCAGCAAACATTTTTTGATAATAAAGTATATGGACTAATTCTTAATTCCACTTTAGCACTAAGTAAAACAGCTTCAGGAGTCATTTATTAACATAATTCTATATAATCAATAATTTGCTCCATAGCCACCTTTTTCATTTGGCATACGTCTCGAAACAAAACATTCTACCAAACATTCATAGTTGATATTACATCTACTGAATTATAGCCCCGATGACAATTTCACAAATAATTTTATTATAATTTTTTTGTTTATATCATCACGACTATCAATTCGCAGCATCTAGAGAAAGATAAATGTAGCAATATCTAAGGTTATTTTTTAAATTATTAATAACTGAATAGCAAACAACATGGTAACCTTTTATGTGAATATAGACATCAGCCAACTGTTCTGCGAAGTGTTGAGTATGTTGGTGCTAGCTGAATTACAAATAACTAATTTGTTGTGCACATACTCAGTATAAACAGGAATTTATTTATTGGGACTTAGATAAGCATATATGAGAAATACATGTAAGTATAAACTTCTTCTGTATGTGATAGAAGTAAAACAAAATTTAGCAAAAGAACACATTTTTAGTTGCCGATCTCATGATACACCTTCAGTAGAGTACAGTGGACAATAGTTAAAGCTTTATGATAATACAGCTGGTTTGAAGGTTTTGGGATATTATGAACAATAGCAAAATTTTCACGTTAATTGAATTTGTGAAGAAATATGGAGATGTGAAAATAAATGAAGATGATATGACAGAAGTGTTTCATTTGCATTGACAATGTTCCTATCATCAATTACCTAATGGATAGTGAAATATGTAGTATGGTTGGCCCTAAATCGAGAAAATATTGTATCGAATAAAAAATCAAAATAGGACTCATAGTGAAGAAAGTGACAGAGAGGTTGCTAAGAAAGAAGAAATTTAGATTGGCAATTTAGTGGAAATTCTCAACATGACAATTAATAGAGGATGTAAATAGTGAACAATGTAACTGAATAAGAAATTATGCCTATCTATAAAATTAAAGAGAAAGTAGTAGCACAAAAATGAAGTAACTTAAATAACTTACATTATTATTATAAGAAAAGCTTATAAAGCAAATAAATATTGAACTTTATTTTGTAAACTTTGATTTCCTTAAGGTCATTAATGCTTCATTATTTCATATTTTTTTGTTATAATATCTACATGTGATCTTACTAGACTTAAAATGGTAACTCTTTATCTCACACATACATGCACATATCAAAAGCATGCTCTCCCCCCTAAAAAAGAGAAAATTAAAAATGCAACTAGATATTTTGCATTAAAAATCAATATTTTGCAAAATTTATATTGCTGTTGCACTGAATTATTAAAGAAATACTAAACGCATATATACTTATGGCACATAATGGAACAGAAATGACCTTTGCAAACTTTAAGTATAAATTATTGAAATTACAGCTACAGCTTATTTTGAAAGAGAAGTGAAAACTTACAGGCCTTAATAAAGGATGCAACCGTGTAAGACACATAATAATAGCTTCTATTAGCTGCAAATCTTGGAATGATTCTAATGCCCGCACAAGAATTCTGAGGAGCTGCTTAACATCTAAATCACGCACTGTTTTGCTAATGCAACCAAATACTATGAGTGCTCTTGGCTGGAGGGCAGGATTATATCGAAAAGCAAAGCTAAAAATAAATACAACCAATAATATATTTGAAAACAGTTTTTTCATCTCAATTTATTATTAAATTTTATAATAAAGTAGAACTGCAATTCTTTAAGACTATCTTGCGGCAAAGTCATACTAAAATAAAGAAAAAAAAAAGAAAAAAAAGCTTTATTTGAGTATGACAAATAAACCCTGCCCTTTATACCTTTTAATGGACACCAAGTTCTGCTTCAACACCAAGTTTCAAGTATAAAGCTTTCTACAAAAATTTTTAATCTACATTTATAATATGAATGAAATGATCTTCTACAAAGATGAAATATGTAACATGCAGAATAATATAACATGCAGAAACAGGAACTAAGAAAAAAAAATTAGTACTCTACATCAACTGGGCAATGCTATTCTAATAGCATTAAAATAACTTATTAGAGATATACCTTTTAGCTAGAGAAGTCCACTGTTGTAACCAATCACAATTATTTATATTTTTCATACATGCCTAGAATATTATAAAAACACAAATGAAACATTTATAATAAAATGCCAAACTTTATAATGCATACATTCCTATTTAATAAAAAAGAATTTTTTACCTCCATTATTTCTAAAATAGCATCTGTGATTATTTCTAAGGAGGCTAAGGGCATGGGTTCATTATCAGAAGTAGAGCAACCAAAGGATCGATCCACATGACGGCAATTAGAACGAAAAGCTGTCACTGCAGCTGACTTGACTTTGCTTATACCAAAGAGCAAATAAAATTTTGGAAGAGAAAATTCATCCAAACTTAGCCTAAGAACTCGCTGTGTTTCTACATAAGAAGTAAAATAAAAGATGAAATATAACACAATAGTAAAACTTGGATGCTAATTAATATAGCAAGTAAATGACCTTAAATTACAGAGGAGCATAAGCTAATAAAGAAATTTTGATTTGAATCAAAGATAAATATGCTTGCATTATTCACCACACAATTTTTCATTTAGAAAATATCTAACACTAGGTTTTTTTTTTTTTAATAGCAGAAATTTTAAATCCATATTAAAGAAATAAATCTAAAAGTTAAATGTATAAATTTTTCACTCCTGTAAAAAATACTGATAGATTCTTTTCTTTCTGTACCTTACTTTGAAACTATAAAAAAAGGTGAAATTATTTAAAATTAGCTCAACTTACAAACAAAAATAGCTGCACGTGACTAAATTTCTACTTATTAGATCAAACTATTAATTTTACATATTGTTGTGTTCTAGGGGTTCGTGGATTTGGAGTTATTGATGACAACACTTTATGAAGAATTAAAACCCAATTTACTACCCAGTATTACACAGGAGAGCTTCAAAGATGTGTTTACAGTAGTAAAAAAACTATGATAAACACACTGAAATGACCAGCAACGGGCTACAACGGTGAAAACTGCTTTACGATAAAGCACTAAAATACAGCTATCTACTCAGTTCGGTCACTCTCAAGCTAATCTCTGAACTAAACATACTCTCGATACTTTCACGATACACTGCTACTATGCATACAGACAGGATATATACAGCTTTTGACCTGCCTTCGAGAACATTCTTGGGAAAAAAGGTTGTTCTTACTCTGTCTATGGCATACTGCCAATTTGGTCACCAAACAGCCGATTTCATGCCAAATCTGGCAGCCCTAATCCCCACTTTGTGGGGAAGCTATCTTACCATAGCTGGGCATTTCGTAACAACATTAATAAATAATTTTAATCAATAATTTTGTTTATTTTTGTTTAAAACATTTATCTGTTGGTTAAAAATACCAGCCACTCAATAAAATATTTTAAAGAAATCTTAGTTTCCCACTTTTCATATTAGACTACTTGTTAATTATTAATTCACAAATACCGAAGAAAATTTAATACCAGTTTTGGCATTCATGAACACTACAATTCTTAAGCTACAACACAAATTTTAAAATCACATTTTTGGTTTAATTTAGCATAAAGATAGAAAAATAGCACAATATCATCACATTTATTTCTTTCTCTCTTCCTTCCCCTAACAATACTTATCAGTTGCAACACAGTATCCATACATTTCTTAAATCTCAGATTCAGCTGATAAGCATAAAAATTCCTGACATTTTTAGCATTATGTATATGAAGGGAAATGGAAGCAATGTTATTCATTGCTCGTTAGAATGAAATAAAAAGATCATGGTGATTTTGAACAGAACGTTACTGTTGATCTAAGAGTATTGGTGTATCTCTGATGAGATTAGTTGAAGCTGCATATGTCAGTCAAGAAGTTATATCAGCAAGCCTTTCATTAGAAAAATCATCACTAAAAAAAGGGGGAAAAATTGTCAAAGAAGAGGTTTCTTGCAAGAGAGGGGCATTCATTCAACATTAATGAATTCTCAGAAAGATAAAGCAAAAAATTATGTGAAATTTCAATACCAGTCAAAAGACTATTTCAAACAGACTTGGATATCACAATCTGAAATAAAAAATTAGGTCCTGGTCACTTTAATCAACATATTTAGTTATGTCCAGTCATAAAACCTCAGAGATCTATACAAGAATCATTGGATATTTTATGATTCCATAAAGCCCTGTACATTCTTTTTGCCACAATAGGTGAACATGTATATAGAAATAGCATTTGTTTCCAACTATGGAAAATTTCAGATTTCTGTTATTGCCTGGAATGCAATCATGTGGTATGATTTGATTTCATTAATTGAACTTGAAGGAAAGTACAAAGCTGCATGTTATCTTTCTTTCATACTTGATCATCATCATTGAATGCTGATACACTTTCCACCCCACCCACCCAGCCAAACTATCTGAAATGTACCACCATGACATAAAGTTATCTATATGCATAGAGTTTTCAAATTTCACCAGATGTTGAAATGGGAAACAGAGGGAGAGAAATAACTCCAATAACAGAAATGTAATGCTACAGTTTTATTCAAATATTCACAACCCTGCATTTATCAATTTTAGGATAGTTTGACAGTTTTTCAACAGTGGCAAATTCAATTTTCTAGTTTGTGAATGTTGCATATTTATACTATCATTACAATTTGTACACATCAGGGTAATTTCTTAGGTTCTCCTTTTTAATATCAATTTTTATATTCTGGAGATTTAATAGTCCAACTACGGTTCTTTTGCTCAAACAGGGAGACAAAGCAGCAGTTAACATAATGATTTGAGTCACCTAAGTTGAATGTGAAAAGGTGTAAGCATGACCACAAATTAAAATTTAATTTAAAATGCATCACATAGATAATTCACTAAGAATAACAATTTTCTTATTTTCTCCATGTGCTACTATTAAGCATTCTATAGCAATTTATCAAGGCACTGAAACTTACTAAAGCATGTGAAAAACATTTTAATTTTTGCAAAACAGACTGCAACATCATATTACTTATACATAATGAATGTAATACATGTTTAAAGAGAATTTACAGCAAATGTAATATATGATAATATGCAAAAAATTCACTTAAATAAAACACTAACCTCCAAAAGATGGTTTTGTACAGGTGCAAAGGGAATGAATAATGTTTATGACTAAACCATGAATAGAAGCTCGTAGGGACACGGGTCCAGTATGAACCAATAAGGTTACAATGTGAAATAAATAAGGTAGATGGCTTGCAACTGTAAACAGAAAATATAAACTATGATGAAAATAATATATCTTTCACTCTAAGGTAATTAATTATAAGATGATTTATTGTGGTTATTTATCTTCAACATTTTAATGTAATTACCATGATACCAAAATGATTTATTGATTGCTACATGTTGGAGAAAAAGAACATCACCTACAGCTGACATTAAAATTACATTCTTCTAAGAATACTAATTTTATCTAACAACCAAACACTTCAAGTTTACTTCCACAGTTATATTTCCCCCACAAAACCAATACAAATTGTTGTGGTGACTGAGTATTTAACTTCAAAATAATATAACAAATTAATTTGTTAGAATTTGAATTGATTTCTAAATGAGTTTCTTCTTCCTAATTTCATTTCTCTTTTGTTCATAAATATGTTCATAACATGCTACAGTTTTGGATGCTGTTTGATTATAATTTTCAAATATATACAAACAATGAGACCTTGGAACAACATGCTTAGTGACAAAACAAATCAAATTATTGTAAAGAAATTTTACAATCCAACAAATTTTGAACAAGAACAAGCGAAAAAAAAGGGAGGCTATTTCAGACAAAAAAGATTTAAAAACTGTAAAACATATCAAAGCAATGGTTTATGTATTACAATTATTCATGGTTAAAATTATAAATTTCTTATTAGAAAACACTGCTGAGAGAAACAGCTCCACTCTTAGTATTTATGTAAGGAAGAACAACATGTAAATATTTCTAGTAATAATTTAAAGTCTTTCCTAGCATACTAATCTATGTGTCATTTATAATAATTTTAGATTTTCCCCCTACAAATATTTAATTTCTTAGGTTATTCATATTTTCAAATATTTGGAACCTAATATATAATTCTGAAAATGCAATATCATACTGAAATCACTTCAATATTTCAGCTTAAACCACAATCTAATTCACAACTTGAAAAGATTAATTTTGTATACACTGATGAATTTTTTTAAAATTAAGTCTTAGATTAACTGAATACGGGAAGCTGAAACCACTTTGATTTACAATAAAATTCATTGAAGCAAAAACTTAATTTGTTACCTCAGTGCATCGATGGTGTTTTTAATGTCATGCTGAGATGAATAAAGACACATATTTTCTTCTAATTCTACTTTATGAAGCAAAATATATGTACAAATATTTACAGATTTGTGGAAATTACATAACAGCTGATTTAATAGCACACCTCTACATGACCACACCCACCTCCTCTCTCTCTCAGCACTTAAACATTTTAATTAACTATATAAATTGATGGTGCAGCGCCCTCTATAACTTTTTCTACATCACTCCCCACCTGTACTCTTTAATAAGAGTATACAAAATTTACACAGCAATATTAACATTAATTAAAATGGCTTAATGCTAAATAGTACGACATATATAAATGAATAACATACAGTAACTTACCATCAAAAACACAAATGATACACTATAATTAAATGAACATAATAACCAATAGTATAAACAATGTAAAAGCTCAAAATGATATCAAATGTCCTAAATTAAATTTCAAAAGGATATAAAAGCTGGATAGCTCTTCTTAATTGTCCTTTTGGTCTGCGAACAATGCACGCTCGTATATGTCCATCTCATCCCACAATTACTTCTTAACTACTCCCATATCCCACTGTAGCTTAAATTGTTTTGGTCCTTCTACCAACACAATGTCTCTGATCTTAAGGTTATGCTCAGTTGAAGGATTAGCAAAGTTATGTGCATTTCTAAGGCATAGTAAATATTGCTCTTTCCACTTCATCCATGTTAATTTTTAGAGCTTAGATTGGTAAAGCTTCCATCTAGTTAAAGTTTCTTTATCTGACACCTTGTTGAAAATTTCCAAAAAATGCTCAACAAAGTTATTATCAGTAAAACGTGTGAAGGTGTGAGAGGCTCATTGCTCAGCTCGTCAGCCAGCTCGCTGCTCTCGTATGTTAAAGGCCTACTGTTTAACACACACTCGAGTTCAGTTAATATTGTAGAAAGCTCTTCAAGAGTTAGTAATGCTCTCCCTAAAATTTTCTTCAAAGGTTCTTTCATGCTTCTCATCAAATGCTCCAAGAAGCCACCCAACCATGGGAAACCTTCATGTAATTCCCTCGGATGTTAGGAACTCTCGCACTGTAGGATCTACGCTGACTTAATTATTTCACATGTACTGCGGAAATTCTTGGCATTATCAGAATAAATCACCTTGCAGCTCCCTCTTCTATTTGTAAACCGTTACAATGAAAGAATGAAACTTTTTGCTGACATATCTGAAACCATTTCAACGTGCACAGCAAGAGTCACAGTCCATGTAAATAAGGCTATGTACACTGTTTTGTGGATTCCCGCCTTTTCTCTAACAATAACTGCTCCAGTTAAGTCAATACCTATTACTGTGAAAGGATTACTTTGGACCACATGATCTCTTGGTAACTGACCCGTTAGCTGTTTGACGGGTTTCACTGCGAACGTTTTACACACCAGGCAGGCATTAATAATTTTCTTTACTACTTGTCTTCCTTTAGGTATCCAAAATTTATTCCTGACTTTGGACAATGTTGCCATAACTCCTGAATGGAATACTTTTATGTGTTCACTAAATATCACCAGTTCTGTAAACTTAGACTTATATCAAGGTAGTATAACAAGATGTTTTTCATCTTCTATTAATTCTGCTTGTTCGAAACGACCTCTGACACGTAAAATACCTCTAATGTCCAGATATGGTGCTACACTATAAAGATTCAAATCGGGCATTATTCCCTTTTCTTAACTGCTTGGCTACGTTTTGGCGAAGACCATAAGCTTCGTCTTGCACCAATATGCTTGAAAATAAAACAGATGTTATCTCTCTGTCAAGCATTAGAGCTTTTTTTCGAGATTTCAGTTTAACTTTTTTCCTTGCACTCTTATTCAGTTCTTATAATGGCACCTTGTTTCAAAGGTCTCAGTCAGGGAGAAATTAATAAGTTGCTAAGAGATATAGAAGAGGACACTTTTGTTGATACAGATTTGGACTGTTCAGATACAGAAGAAATATGTTTTAATCAATCTTTAATGAAGATAAAGATGTCGATGACTTCAAAAATAACTCTCATAATTTATTTGAATGGAGACAACCAAATGAGAATGATAAAACTAACATATTGACCTTTACTGGTAGTTTTGGTATAAAGACTGAATTTTCGTCATCTTGCTGTTGATGTTTTTAAATTTATACTTTTCAGATGAGTTTTTAAAAAATTTTTTTAAATTCATTATAAGTGGAAAAAGAAAGCGTGAACACGATTGGATGCCAGTTACATCTGATGAGCTTCTGAAATTTTTTGGATTAGTTTTACTCATGGGACATATTGAAAAAGATAGCATTTGAGATTATTGATCCACTGATGATTTAATTCATACATCAGTTTTTCGTGAGGTAATGTCAAAAGACAGATTTTTAATGATTTTATTATTTTTGCATTTTGAAAACAATAAGGAAAAACCTGATAAAATTATGAATTATGACAGACCGTAAAAAATTCGAAAAGTTTTTGATCAAATTTTTTTAATTTGTTTATAAGCTGTTGCTGTTTTTAAAAACAGCTTATAAACAAATTTACAGCACTGCAGACGAACTCGTGATAAACGAAATTATTGTCAGATTTAAAGGGTGGGTAATATGTAGATGGTATATCCCTAAGAAACGTTTATTAATTAAATGAAAACAAAATAAATTCATGTGAAACTATTCGTCTGAATAGGAAGCATTTCTCCAAAAATGTAAGCAAAGGAAAACTGAATAGACGCGAAACCGCTGTGCGTTTTACATATGGGATGACAGCTCTACGAAAGCATCCATATTTTGAGGCAACTTATAAGGTATTTTCTCCCTTTCTACATGCCTTCGTGGTGTAATGGTTAGCACACTCGGCGTGTATTTTGAGAGGTCCAGGTTCGAGTCCCGGAGAGGGCATTGCTCATTTTTCACATCTCCAGCATCAAGATAACTTTATGACTCAACAATGAACATTATCTGTTTAAGGGGGGAGGTTTTAATGAAAGTCTTTTAAAAGAAAACTGCTCGTGTTTATGTTCCTGATAGAAAAATCCCACATCTAATCAGCCTGTTCTCTGGGATTTTGATTGGCCTGATCTGGTTCATTCATTGGATTACATCGAAGGACTTGACAGTTACCTGTATACGTAGTGGCTAATCGCACCGACGGTGCAAATAGCTTCTAGAGGCTATTCGCACCACCTACATTAGCGCATGTGCACAATCAGTTCAGGTGCAAGCACTTTAAACCGATTTGATGTAAGGCAGGTGCATGCGCACAGCTTTTTTGATTCAATCATCTTACAAGTTTCTGCTTATCTTCCTTATATGCCATTTCTTTGTTAATTAAATTTTAGTTATTGTTACTAAAATTTACGAGTTAGTGTTACTGAAACTGTTATTGGTTTGATAAAAAAGAAAGAAACCTTAAATTGTGCACGTGCAGATAAAAAAGAAACCTTAAATTGTGCGCGTGCGAGATGATACATTTAAAAACAAAACGGATAAGTAAAAACTTGAGATTGAACTAAATTATTCTCATTTATTATTAAATGAGATTGAACTAAATTTTGTAGATTCAAGAGTCGCCAAACAAGCAGCTCCTGACAAATTAATCGAAGAGGGTGAAGTATCTATAACTCCACAAATTGTACCTATACAACGTATGAGAGATAAAATAGTAAACATTGAACCTATTCAAAAGTGTTTTCAACCACATGCTTTCCTGATAATTGAGCAATTAAAAAATGCAATCATTTGCATGGGGTGGAAATGCTGTGACTGTTTAGAAGATTTAGAATATAATTGTATTCAGTCTGATTTGTGTCTTAATTGGTATAACTAGATTTGTCAAAATATTGTAATTTACCCACCAGTCAAATATTGGTTTTGTCCAAACTGTAGATACCTATCACTTGTTACAAATTAAATTTATTTGAAATCTTTTTATTACTTAATTAAAAATGATTTAATTTGTAGAATGTATTGTCTGAGTTCTGTTTCATATTTTTAATTTAATTATTTAAAAATATTGTGTGTTCATGGGAATGTTGACATTCAAAGAAAATCCAAATTTCTTTTAAAGCAATAAATAACACTGAAATTTTCTAAGCACTAAATAACACAAACCATTGACATAAAACTGATTAACTGTTTATGTTCAACAAATGTGCTACATAGAATGATTTTGCAAATGTATGACATTTAATTATTACATATTGTTTTAACCATGCGTAACTAATTTAAATCATAATGATTACACATTATTTATATCAATCGCACAGGTCAGCTAGTCAGTAATATAACTATGATACAACAATAATATAAATGCAGTGTAGTAATAATATATACAATGTAGCAATAAAGAAATATGTGACAATAAATATGCTAGATCACAATATACTATAACACGATGCAATAAACATAGATAGTGCTGCTAGATTCCAAAATATAATGTAATGCAATCAAATAGGTAGCATTCTACCTTAAAATGAAATAGTATAATCTCTAAAAAATAAAATAATTAGCTAATGAAGTACAACACGCATGGTGTCACTATAAATATTCACCAAAATATGTATAGTGAATATGTAAGAGAATAATTTGCAAGTAGTAATTATCAGTTACAAAAACGATGTCAATCTATATACATGATTATGTTCAGAAAAAGATAAGATCAAATGAGGATTTAATGATGGTTCTAATAGCAAGTGAGAACGTGTAATTAATTAAAAAATCTTTAATGTATTGCCAAGAAGGCTGCAGAAATTACTTAAATTCTTTCATTTAACAGAGGAATTTTTATGCAAACTTAGACCTTAGTCTTATAGAACTGTCAAAATTTATTATTCAATAGGAAAACTTATTGAAAATTATAATGTTCTTATATATGCATCAATTTTTCAGTGTTCACACATGTTTATAGGTTCAAATGTCATATTTAAAAAGCAAAGTTATTTATGAAATAAAACCTTATAAAATCTGATAATTCATTTGTGTGTGCAAATTTTTCAACCTAAATCTCTATTAAATTATTTTTGCCTTTTAAATTACAGCCCATTATTTATTTAAATTTAATTTATTAATGTTATTATTAATGTGTTTGTATAATATATCAAAGTTCTTTGAAACATTAGTACAAACAAAGTTCAAAATTCGTTGAAATATTTTTTGTATATTGAAAATGACGAGTATTTCCATACAAAAATTAAACAAGCATACAAAATTGTTGATAACCAGTGTTATATGATTAATTGTTCATTTAATAGTTGATTTTATCGCTTTTAACTTATTTCACGTCTAAATTTTCTACGCAGGAATACTCAGTCTAATATTTATTATAAAAGACGAAAAATTTCAGAGAGGAATAAGTTAAAATCTTGATTGTGCAAAACACATCTTTGAATCTAAATCTAATCTAATCGCACCGGTGGTGCGAATAGCATCGGCCATCTGTATAAGTGTTGGGATGCCTTCATCGAGGACTTGCTCAGTAAAGCCGGCTTTTACTGACATTACGACAAAAACTATCCATCAATCCAACCTGTTCGCTGTGATTGGAACCCAAGAAAACCACCAGTGTTCAGGAACTTAAGCGCTAGCCACTGGTGGACCAGTAAAAAATAGATTAAAAAAATTATTGAAATAACTGATTAAATTTGCTAACCTAAGTTTATCACTTGGCAGTACATAAATTAGACATTTTAGGTGATTGCTTATGAATAAAATATATTGTAGTTTCCTCCAATGTTTCATATTACAGTTTTACATGGAATTTTCAATGTTTCATATTACGATTTTACATGGAATTACAGCACTTTGGAGTTATTTCTAATGAATTTTTTTCCTCCGTTTGTGATTCGGATTCTTTATTGTGTCAAAGAGAAGATTTCGCACTTTAATAAAAAGACACATAAGAGGATACTTTATCAAAAACTTGTCATAAACAATTTTCTTAATTTTGCTTTAAAATATTCCTGGGCAATCGTTTTGATCCCCGAAAGAAATATAAAAAAACATATTTCCTGCGCTGTCAATGTCAACACCCTGTATGCCCTTATTCTTTTGAAAGTATAAAAGACTAATCTTTTTTAAATAAATTAGAAAATTTATTATGTAGAGCACATGTATACATACCCATTTCATTTAAAATCAAGGGAAAATCAAACTTTGGATTTAACGATGGTTTTGTACGAAATTCGCCTATGAAAGTAAATTGAGGTAGAATTCTTTATAAACATTCAAACTGCTCGGAAAAATATTTTTGATAAATTTATATTTTCTAAAATTTTAAATCATAGATTAAAATTCTCTTCAACAAATATTAAAAAGAAGCCTAAAAGAGCTCTCTCTGTACAGACAACACAAAAATGCAAAGATTTAAGAAATTATCTCATCAGACTTCACTTCACACTGCAGGTATAAAATGGATTGCATATATGAGCATTCGGAGAATGTTTTCCGTGCTAACGTAAACAAAATCCAATTTCATACAGATAATTCGTTCTACAGATATACCTCCTGTGCCCAATAGTCCAAAGTAATATTTCTTAAACAATCAAACACAACTTCTATTTATGAAAATGGATTATCAAATATTGCATTCCAACCTGCAGGCATATAAGGCTAGTTCATATTTGTTATATTTTGTCAAGTTCTGTTCTGGTTTCCTGATTTTTAGTAAAAACAAAGACATAAAATGCACAATTACCGAGATTGATCGGAAATAGTAAATGTTACATAAACATTGTATACATTTTGCTCTTAATAAATAAATACAGTTTAGTTTAAATTAAATCAAGATAAACCTTGAAAAAGTCGCAAATATGGTAACCTATTCTGGACTATTGTCCAGCATCCGACAAACATGTAAATTTTACTCCATCTATGAAGGGGACAAATGACCACTCTAACGACTTTTCTCATTACGGAATAGTAAAGGAGAGGGGAAAAGTGTCTTGGATTGCACTGTACTAAAGGTTATATTGTGAGAATTTGAGTTAGGTTTTAGAACTATGGATAACTGGATACATCACTTGAACAACTTACATGCTCCAAAGATAGAAGAATATTCATATGCGCAGTAACTAATATTTTTTTTTTCTTCCAAATCTGTCAGTTAAAATTTTGATGGCTTTTTTTTTATAGTTTTCTCCTGTTAATGGTAATCTGCTTATTGCTTTTGCAGCTGAACCAGTGAGTAAAGATCATAAGTAGTTAAATTTCTCAACATCTTGAAGCCTATTGTTTTCGTGAATGGCAGCTTTATACTGAGCCCAAAATTCAGTAAATTTACATAAATCACCATTGAACATTTCTAAAGTAATATGTGGTAATTTAGTGTTGTAATTACTTTTGATTTCAGAAATTTGTGAAGTTGTTTCGGTTTTACCAACATTTTGAATGTATCTCATAACTTTCGATTCACATCTAATGACGGATTCGCTGTATTCTAAAGAATGTTCTGTTTCTAATTCTTGCACAGTGCTTTGAGCATTAATAGCTTCATCATATCTGAACAAACTAGTTTCTCTCTCGATTAACACTGAAAGCGATTCCTGCAACAGTTCTACATTTGGATTTTCATTTTGTAATTCGTCTTCAAGTTTCTTAATTAATTTTGTGACGCTAGTTCAAACCAAACCTCTAATTTTTCTATTTCGTTCAACAGTTTCTTCGAGACTCATTTTAATTTACAGAGTTAAATAGCATGCAAATAGAAATTATATCA
Source organism: Stegodyphus mimosarum (assembly GCA_000611955.2). Lineage (NCBI taxonomy): Eukaryota > Metazoa > Arthropoda > Arachnida > Araneae > Eresidae > Stegodyphus > Stegodyphus mimosarum. The sequence continues at coordinate 69,229 of KK113445.1, forward strand.
CTCACCTTGTTGGCCGATGTCACCAGAAATATGAAACAAAAACTTAATTTGTTGCCTTGTTGCATCGATGGTATTTTTAATGTCATGCTGAGATGAATAAAGGCACATATTTTCTTCTAATTCTAATTTATGAAGCAAAATATATGTACAAATATTTACAGATTTGTGGAAATTACATAATAGCTGATTTAATAACACACTTCTACATAACCACACCCATCCCCTCTCTAGACTCTCTCTCTCAGCACTGAAATATTTTAATTAACTCTATATATATTGGTGGTGCAGCGCCCTCTACAACTTTTTCTACATGAATTTGTGTTTGTTGTTGTTACTTATGCTCACTTGTCAGCCCAAGCCCACAAAATACCTCGTGGCAAGGAGCACTAGTTTACGTCCCGCTAGCAACAGCCTTGAGCATCTTACAGGTGACAGTACGATTTTGCTCAGTTCTGCCCCCAATTTTGATGGAGAGAACCCGAGGGCGGTGGGGTCTGAGGGTCTCCCAGCCCTCTCCCCTTCCACCAAACCACACGAGAGGACTTTCGGCTTGCCAAATATTTACAGTACTGCCATGAGAGTGTCTTTTGATATATATTATGAAGATTCTAATGAATCTTATTCTATCATTATTATGTGTAAAATAAATGTGTTCATTAGAAATTCTCGTGTACAACCTCCTTATGGATTACTCGACTATTGTGATGCTGGGCACTACTGAGAAGACAAGGTAAGAAATTGCTTTTCCTTAATTTGGTAATTTGCTGTAGAAATATTTTACAACAAAAGATTATGATACTGAATGAAAAATCATAGTTTAAATAAATTAAAAAAAAACTGTAAAGGCTTGACTGTAGTTTCGTATCAAAACTGAAAATAAATTTACAATGATACAAAAAAATGTTGCATTCAAATCAAATGCAAACAGTAAAACTGAAATCCAGCAATTATTCAACATGGAAATTCACAATGCAAATGCTACTAATAAAGGTTTATGATGTTATCAAAGATGTACCTCCAAGCCCTATTACAGGACAATGGAATAAATGCGATTGACAATGTCACGTGATGATAAATTTATTTATCAAAGACAGCCAGATAATTCACATTAAACATCAGACTACTGCTAAAGACACCAGGTAAAAACTCAGGCAGATACACGAGAGGTCTATCTCTCAAGTAAACTATTTCTTTTACAATAGTTTTACAGTTTGAAGCTTGAGGAAAACGGAAATATGCAAACTAATATAAATAGACTACTGGAATTAGTCAATAAGCTTAAAGCAATAGGTGAGGATATAAAGGATAATCATATTTCAGCACTTTTGCTTTGTTCAATGCCTAGTTCTTACGATATGCTGATAACTGCTCTTGAAGCGAGATCGGAAACTGAACTAAACCCAGAGTTCATAAAGGGAAAATTAATTAATGAATTCAATATGAGAGTTGAAAATAATTCATCAGATTCAAAGACATTTAAAGCCTCATTTCTAAATGAAACAAAGAGAGAAACATTTTGCTCATACTATGATAAAAATAATCATTTTAGATCAGAGTATTTTCATCTAAAATCAAAATAAAAAGTTAAACCGTGCCAAAACTCGAAGTAAACATACATGAATTTAAAAAATCGCCAAGCAAAGAATGCATGTAACTTCATGATGAATCAAGAAGGAACAAAAAAATAAAACACCAAAAATCAACTCCAGATGTGGTATCGACGCTCTGTCTACTGACATCGTACATCAGTATAGAGTTTTGTTTTTGATAGCAGTGCAAGTAATAAGAAATATTTCACAGAGTATGAAGACATAAATCCTTCAACCGTCATAATTGCGAATGGGCAAAGTCTTAAATCTACAGAAATAAAAACTGTCCATTTTAAAACATTAAATCCTGAACAAAAAATAACTGAAGTTCTTTTACCAAAAGTTTTATATGTTCTTGGATTCAAAATAAATGTAATTTCAATTAAGCAAATAATGGAAAAGGGACACTCAATTCTGCTTGAAGAAAATAAATGTATAATCGCGAAAGAAGATCAAACTATTCTAGAATGTCATACAACTAACAATCTTTACCAAATTAAACCAATTGACAGGAACAATGAACCATTAGTTCCGGCAGCACTTCAATGCAGAAATGAAAACTGTGTTCTACTTTGGCATAGACACCTTGGCCACAGAAACGACAATGCAATCAAGCAACTTGTAAACAAAGAACTCACTGAAGGAATGAGGCTAGATAATTGTAAACCTGCTAACAAATGCACTCAGTGCATAAAATGCAAACTAACTGATTTTCCATATCCTAAAGAATCAAAATTTAGAGCACCCCAACTTGAACTCATTCACAATGATGTTTTAGGACTGGTACAAACACCATTTACAATGATTTATGTAAAGAAAAGAAAAAATTATGCAATTTCTAAACTAAAACAATTTATTGCTCTTACAAACAACAAATTCGAAGAAAAGTAAAAACGCTAAGAAGTGATAATGGTAGTGAATACATAAGTAAAGAACTCGAAGAGTATCTCGTGAAACATGGTATAAATCATCAGCTAATTGTACCGCATTGTCCAGTATCAAATGGAGTTTGCAAAGAAATCCAATAGGCTGTAAATTGTCTTTTAAAACCAAGCTCAATGCAGAAAGAAAAACTGAAAGATACAAAACCAGATTAGTCACAAACGGATTTAGCCAGAAATTTGGATCTGACTATGATGAAACATTTGCTCCTGTGGTAAAATACACAACTCTACGAGCTTTCCTATGCGTAACTTTGTATAAAAACATGTTTGTCAGACATACCGATGCCAAAACAGCTTTCCTTCACGAAGAACTACAAGAAAAAATTTACAAATTTACATGAAGTACATGCAAAACTGGAAATGAAAATAAAGTTTGCAAGTTGAAGAAACCAATATATGAAAACTGGAAAAATACTTCTAAACATATCATTTGAACAAAATAAAGCAGACCCATGCTTATTTTTCAAAAACATCAACGGAAAATTCACGTATATAATATATGTAAACAATATACTTACAGGAAGTGAATGTAAAATGATGCTATGAAAACAATCCAATAATTAAAACCTAAACTGGAAATCTAAGACCTAGGAAAAGTTACCCACTACCTCGGCATACACATCAAAAGATGAAACCTTTGCTGTACACCAAAAGAATAAAATCGAAGATATTTCAAAGATTCGGACTTCAAGATGAAAAACCAACAGATATGCCAATGGAAACAAACTACTGCAAACTAGAAACTGAAGATTATCTTCTATAAAATAATACAGAATGTAGGCATGCAGAACTAAACATTGCAACAATTAGTCAATCCGATATAGTGTGTACCGTCAATCTACTGAGTAGAAGAAATGAAAAAACTAAAAAAATAGATTGGAATGCTGTCGAGGTCATTTGATACTCAACTAAACACTTAAAGTCGGTCTTAAAAAATTCAAAAACTTATACTAACTTGTATATATTCAGATGCAGACTAGGGAAATGACAAACCAACCAGGAAATCCATTAGAAGATACATATTCAAAGTAGGAAAGAACTGCATTTGATGAAGCAGCAAAAAGCAAAACTACAATGCATTATCTTCAATTGAAGCAGAATACATTGCAGCAGCTAATACAGCTCAAGAAGCACAATGGCTTAAATTTACTTGAAGATTAGGGCTAAAACAATTGATGAATTACTCTCTATGAAGATAACAAATCATGCGTCAAACTTTCACAAACAGAGAAAAAAACAGTTCCAGAACAAAACATATAGATGTCAAATACCACTACTTCCATGAACTTCAACAAAATGGCATCCTAGGCCTAGACTACTGGAAAAGCTCCAACATGATTGCAGGCCTGCTAACCAAACTGCTAGGCAAGCCTGTGTTCAACATTGAGAATCACTGCAGATGGTGATCCTGTCCATCTAGTAAGGGTGATGAATAGACAGTGACAGGGTGCTAGAATATGTAATCTGGGTGTGCTACGGAAAATATTGACTGAGTGACTCGCTTTTCCTTCTTCTCACTTCTTCATGTAAGGATAGAGTTAAAACTCTCTCACAATGACTAATTATTGAACACTCTCTTGATATATATTATGAAGATTCTAATGAATTTTATTCTATTACTAGCCGCTGCGCGGCCAGCCTTCGTCTGGCTTTTAAGTGTACCAGAAAAATGCCTAAAGAGAACACCAAACATTAAATTTCAAAACTGCACAGAAATTTGCTCTGCAGAATAATTTTATCGAAAAAGAAACAAAACAACAACAGAAAAAAAATTCAGTTAAAAATGCATTACATAAAAAAGCATACAATGAAATAAGCAATATCCCTTAATACAAATATTAATTATCCTAATAAATAAATTAACCAACTTCCTGCTGCCTTCTCTAGACAAACGTCCAGTATCCAAGAGAAACATTAAATTTAAAAACTGCACAGAATTATCACCCTCATTTTTCCGGGTGGCAATAGTGCTGATATCAGCAACAACGGCTGCGTGCCATTGTTGTTCATTTAATGAGAGAAAATCATCAATTTGATACTATTTCATTAAAAAAAAAAACTCATTCGAATTTTGAAAAATCGATGTGCACTGGCTCTTGTCTAGATGCATCCTGTGTACCAAATTTCATAGGCCTGGGTCTATTAGCTTACGCGCAGTACGAACGAAAGACACCTACACACACAGAAAGACTCGTCCTTTTAAATATAGATATATAAATTAAT
>KK113445.1:75474-97694 GCA_000611955.2 Stegodyphus mimosarum
AAAGAAGGACAGGAAGACCACAAATGAGTTGGCCAGATAATTTGCAGAAGTGGTTAAAGAAAGTTGGTGTAAATAGGTAGAGGACTGTGATGTTGGATGGGTCAAAATTGCAGAAGCTGACTGAGACAGCAATGGCCATAAAGAATAATAAGTTTGTAATATAGTATATACAGCACTTCATTACTATTTTATTTTTACAATGCTCAGCATACTTTGCATTACTCTAGTTACTGCTATAACATGTATCCTATTTTTACAGATGATATAAAATATCATGTTTAATATGTATAATAATGTTAGCTGTATAGTTTTCTACATCAGTAGCAGGTGCTGAATGTATTTCTGACAAATGCAGTGGCTTTATTACAATATTTTTTTTATACATAACTCCTCGATTTACAATCTTTCGAATCGCATGAAAACAATCTAGTAAGTAAATTCAGATAACTTAATACTTTCATTTGCATATCAGAGACCATTTGATCACTTTTGCTTGGGAAATGCTAGGCTTGTCTTTCATACATTCCCTGTGAAAATGGATTATATTGATTGGGCATTTTATATAATTTCATTATTTTTGTGCATGCAAAGATATATTTGGAAATAAGTGTATTTAATTTTGTTTAAAAAACATTTTATACTGCTTTCTGTAGAGAGCTACTACCAGTGTCTCTTTTTTAGCTCTTCTGGGTAACATGTCCAGTGCTGCCTTCTTATGTGAATATGGCTCTTATAGGTGTTTTCTACATGTCTTCAAAGTTTGTTCATGAAGTTTTAAAACACTCTCTGTAATGCAACGTAAACCATCCATGTTGCTAGATACCTCACTTCAACCAGGAATTCCAAATACTTCAAGTTCAAAACATTAATAAAATGTGTTTGCAAAATATTTCTAATGTTAGACTTGTGTATAATAAACTCTCATTTTGCCTGTCTTATAATGTTTCTTATATTATATTGCATTCTGCTACCATAATATTAATCACTCATAAAGCCTGATGAATTTTTATAGGTGTAATCAATATCATGGCAAAACAGCATTAATCTAACTTTTTAATTATGAAAATGTACTGCATACAGTGTACACGAATGTGTAATTTTACAACAATATGTGCATTTTAATATACTGTTACAATTGTTTTTATTTTCAATAACATATCTATCCAACGTAATTTATAAAATACTTAACTGATAATTTTTATAAACACTTGCATGATTAATACAGAAACACAAAAGAGGTTTCTATTACCACACTAAAAATTCAGAATAAATTTCTCTTCCTCCCAGATATAATAAACATAAAATCTCTTTCAAATATTAAAAGAGATAAATTTAAATGTATTTAAATATATAACTAATATAACAAGACCAAAAAACATATCTATCATATTTATGCTCTTAACATACCATCCAAGGAATTGTTGAAAGATAACATAAGAAGGTATCGAGCCAATATAGCAATGTCATCCCACATTAAATGCTGCTCTAAAGTTGGTGTTGGTGATGTGCAGGTTTTCTCAATAACCTATGAGAAGCAAAAATATTTATCAGTGTTATTTTCCTGTTTGTTTTATCACATATTAAGATGTTACACATGGCAGCTTAAGTATGCACTTACACGACATAATCTGCTAATGACTTTGAGAGCAACTAATTGAACATTTGATGAAGCCAAAGCAACTGCAGTATCAGCCATAATTTCAGATTGAGCTGATCCTAAACCGCCTGTAACACTTCGCTAAGAATAAAATGAAATTACATTTTGCAGCAGAAATATGTAATGATGATAAAACACATTTTAGCAGAAATATAAATTTACACAGGTGATTCATAAGAGAATATTAAGAAAAAAAAATTTATTTATTGTTATATTAACCACTTAAGACCATTAACAGTACCATACCTCTTATGAATAACTTATTATTAATCTTTTGTAACTACTTAACATTTTAATTAATTTTCATCTGAAACTAAATAAAATTGAAATATAGCCATAAAACTACAAATAAGTAAGCACTTACAACAAAATCATATCCTTTCTAATCATTGCACATGAAGAGAAAATTAGAACAAAAATTCAGTATGTTTTGAAAAAAACAGACTTGCCTGTTTCTTCTATATTTTGATTGTTGACAATTAGTAGCCATTTGATAACACTGAAAAATTTTTAAATATATACTTAAAAAACAAATACAGAAATTCAATTAAAACCATGAATTAAAAAAATTTTTTTAGTCAGTTATTATTAAAATTAGTATTTTCTAAACCTCTATTGCTTTAAAAACTTAAAATTTAGTAAAGAAAACATTAATCGCAAAAATACCAAAATTAAAAGTAAAAATTTAAGTAGCTACTGTCATTGATCGCAGATTGATCGACTTATTGAGTAAACTAATCTACCATCAATCAACAACAACTACATTAAGTGTTTCAGCTTTCTTCCAAGCAAGCATCAAATTTCTGCAGCAGCCAAAATAGAGTATGAATAATACTAAATTAAAACAAAGACATTAGTCCATTTTAGCCAGAAGAATTTATAAACAAAATAAATTAGTAAATAATCTTTTTAATTTAAGTTGCTCACTAAGAACACCACTGAACTAAACTGGAAACAATTGAAATGAATGCTTACTTTAGAAGATATATCCCCGACACTCTCCCTTTCAAATTCAATGTAAAAAACAAAAGTTATACATTTTTTTAACATTAAAAAGTAGTTCAAAATCAAAAAGAGATCAACATTGATGAAATCCTTAAAATTACTATTTAAAAAAATTTTTTTAAAGATCAAACCCAGGAAAGAAATTAAAATTAACTTACTCGCCCGCTAAATCTAAAATTAAATGGCTGGAAATGCCAGAGCTAATTTCAGAGCCAATTTAAGGCTAAACTAACTTAAACAGAGAACAACACTTTTTATGATAAAACTCCTACATTCCATCACTGAATACAGTTGCATTTCCAGCCATTTCATTTTAAATTTAGCAGGTGAGTGAGTTAATTTTAATTTCCTTTCTGGATCTAATCTTTAAAAATTTCTTTTAAATACTAATTTTAAGGATTTTGTCAATTTTGTTCTTCTGCTGATTTTGAATAGCTTTTTAATGTTAAGAAAATGTATAACTTTTGTTTTTACATTTGAGTTTGAAAACGAGAATGTCGGAGCTATCTTATAGATAAAGTAAGCATCCCTTTTAATTGTTTCCAGTTTAGTTTAGTTGTGTTTTTAGTGAGCACCTTAAATTTAAAAGATTATTTGCTAATTTATTTTGTTTATAAATTCTTTTGGCTAAAATGGACTAATGTCTTTATTTTGAGCTAGTATTATTCATACTATGTTTTGGTTCTAGTAGAAATTTGATGCTTACTTGAAAGAAAGACAAAACACTCTCACTTAATTTAATTGTTGTTAATTGATGGTTATGGAAATATGGAAATGATGGTAGATTGTTTTATTTCCCTTGATAAATCAATTAATCTGTGATCAGTGACAATAGCTACTTTTTCAATACTTAAATTTCTACTTTTGATTATTTTTGTGATTAAGGTTTTTCTTTACAAATTTTATGTTTTTAAAGCAATAGAGGTTTTGAAAATACTAATTTTAAACACTGACTAAAATTTTTTTAAATTCCTTGTTTTAATTGAATTTCTGTTTCATAGAGATGGTGTATGAAAAGTTTTCTATTGTGAATTAGTGGTTTACTACTTTGCAGCTTTAGCACAGGTCATAGGCTTTTTAATTTGCTCATAATTACTTTATTTAGAATGTATATAAAGATCTCCTCTGGTAATGATGACTAATGACACTGTAAATGCGGTACCACTTAAAAAAATTTACACGACAGTTGACTCTTAAATAATGGAAATACAAAACTCGAGTACAGTTTAATCATACAGCGCAGCTTACCCCCACTATGGTATGGTTAGTAATATGAGTAATACATTTCGCACAGTACTGATTGATTCACTATTCTGCGGTCTGGAAAGATTTTGTAGCAAAATAATACACCCTAAATGTTTTCACTGCCAAAATGAATGATGCTGATCGGTCATGTGCATTTGTCGATATTGGTCATGCCACCAGATTTACTTTCTTTTTTTTTAATTTATTTAAAATTCATTCCTAAACCTATTTATAATGAAGGAGAAATAAAAACCTGATGTTAGTTCCGAAAAAGTGTAAATTACTGGATTTACAAGGAAAACTAGCAATTATTATAATTTATGAGGATGGTGCATCATCTGCCAAAATTTCAAGCGATAAAAAATAAATGAGTTCAGTTCAACAAACTGTGAAAGATAAATATAAGGAGTATGCAATGGCTATAAACTTTTGCTTCCAAGAAATTTTCAAGACAAAGTAGTTCTTTGATGTTAAATATGGAAAGACTTCTTTCACTTTAGATTGAGGACTGTAACAAAAGAAAAATTCCCATACGTCAACTAAAAATTCAGGCAAAAGTATCAAGTCTTTTTTCTGCACTTAAAGAAAAACAATCTGAAAACAAAACTGAGGAAAATTTTCAAGCAAATAGTCAGTGGATCTTTCACATTAGAAAATAGCTCAGGGATTCATAATGTTTGCACTGTGGGTGAAGTGCAAGTGCAGGTAGAGGACAAGCAGCAAAATTCTGAGAAGAAATAAAACAAATTACTGACAAAGGGGGCCACCTTAATGGACACATTCTTAACATGGACAAAACTGAGTTAAACTAGAAGCCGCCTCTTAGAACTTATTCAGAAAAAATTGGTATTCTCACTCAGCTATAAACCATCAGAGGATTGGATTACCTCATTCTTAAGTGAAAATACATCTGGTAATGTCAAACTGAAGGCCATGCTTCTGCATCAGGCTGAGAACCCTAGTGCTTTAAGAGTGTGTGCTAAACTTGTTACCTGTGCTTTGGCATTCTAATAAAAAAAGGTTGGGTTACTGAATCAGTATTTGCAAGTTGGTTTAAAGATTATTTTTGCCCCTTCATTAAAAGTTATTGTGAAAAACAAAACATGCCTTTAAAGCATTATTGTTATTAGATAATGCATCAGGTCATCCTACAGGACTTTGTAATGATGTCAGAATTCATTTTCTTCCCCCAAATACTATCTCCGTGCTACAACCCATGGATCAAGGATTATTTCAAAACTTAAAAGCCTTTTATTTGAGAAGAATGCTTTCACAGACAATCAACACAATCTCTGGTTATAATGCCTCATCTTTGGTCACATTTAAAATAGAAGTGTGTGGAAATATGTTTTGCCTCATTGTACTAATTCTTTTTGCGGCTTTTGATTTTTCAAATGGATACAATCTCAGCAGAAATCATGAAACTCCAGCCTGATTTAGGTGGCTCATTGGATGCTGCCAATGTCATGGATTGTATTCAAATTAAATCTCAGCCTCTTGATGATGAATCTCTTATCATCACAAAGCAGAAGGCTTATGAAAAGGAAAGTGAAATTGAAGAAGCAAATGGAAGAAGGGGAGCCCCACGTGGAATAATCTCTAAGAATTATTAAATGCCACTGGAAAAGCATGTGAACTGATTGAAGAAAATGACCCGAATGAAAAAAAGAGTCTTGAAACAAGGCAAAAATTAGAAAATGTAATTCTTTGTTATCACATGATGAATGGGGGGGGGAGGTGGAACTGGTGCCCAAAAAAAGTTTATTTTTTGGTTAAAAAATTTTTTCTTCTTGATTTAGCAAACAAACAATAAAAGTCTTCTATTGCATACTGTCCTTCCTGTCTTTTTATTATTTTCCATTCATTTTAGGTGAATAAGTAAATATTTTTGGTTTAATAAAATATGATAGAAACGAATTAACAATTTTCCAATAGAAATGTTTTACATGTTTCACTCAATGCGTATCCATTAAGAGTGGTACTTAAGAATAACCAATTAACAGTGTAAGTGAAGTATTCCTGTACAGCCAAAAAGTCATAGATAACATTTCATTCCCCCAAAATGTATTAATATAAACCATTCATCCACAGGCCTGCTATTACATTATATAAAATTATATACTTTTACAATAAACCACAGAAAGAAAATTCTTCCAAGAAAATAATGAAAGTAAAGCATATTAATTCTATTGAATTGCATCCACTGACAACTAAGTTTACCTGCATTTATAAGCTTAGCTTTCATGCCTCTCTACCTATATCAGTATTGTCTCATGTAATATAAACTGACTAGTTGCTACACATATCAATACTATGAATAAAAAATTCAATGTTTATGTAATGGCTATACTTATATTTTATGGCAGTTATTGACATTACATGCTAATAATCATAAATTATTTAAGGACATTATACGTTAATGACATCTATTTCAAAACTTTTATGAAATAACCATTTCATTTAAAGGCTTCACTTAAATTAACCAATTATTTTTATGTAATTCTGTTCTATCGTCCCATTTTCCCATCAGTGTGCATCAGGGAAAAAGAAAATTCTATGAGCTATGTAATTTGAAGCTGCATTTTTAAAAGGTCTACAGTGTATTTACATTTATGATGTAAAAAACTCACAAAACATGATACAGCACGAAATAATTCCAATTATCAGAAATTAAATGAATATTTTTCACTTAGATGCATATGGGAAAAAAGTCACTGAAATATGTTGCATATGTTTTGATACTTCTAATTTGCCACAGTTGATCTATGTTATGACTGGAGATAATGATAGATGATGACATTCTGCCCTGGAATCAACAATGAAATCCCATGCTGAGGGGTGAAAATTTTAAAGCTGACAATTTCAATAACAAAAAGCTTTTAAATTCTAACAATAAAGCTCAAGACTTAAATGTTAAACACCTTATCTATCACGTTGAGCCTAAGAACTTGCAGATTGTTTTCTGCTTGGTTTTTGGATTTTCCAGTATTAGCATTATTAAGGATGTTTTCTTACTTCAATTAGATTTTTCTACCAGAAATTCTACCTATTTCTGTTTCACTGAAAGCAATCCTTTTAAAGATTTTATCTTTTCCCTTTTATTTTTAAATGTTTTAGTTCTTAAAGGATATCTCCCTTTTATGTGTTTTCCCACGATACAGTCTCATGAGATGTTCTTCATTTCTAAATACAATAATTTGTCTTTTTTCAATATTTTTCTCACATTTCACAGCTCGATGCATGCAAAAGCTCCAGTACTTTGTAATGATGTCAGAATTCACTTCCTTTCCCCCAATACTATCTCTGTGCTACAACACATGGATCAATGATTATTTCAAAACTTAAAGCCTTTTATTTGAGAAGAATGTTTTCACAGGCAATTATATTCTAATCACAACCACCAGCAGCCAAGTGGTTAAGACTGCCGACAATAATTCGATTTGTGTTCAAACCCAGATGAATAGGTTGATTATATGATCAATTTTCGTGGTTTTCTCCACATGTAATGTAAATATGAGCCAGTTTGCCTTAGAAAATCTTGCCTGAAGACATTCGCCCTTAGGCAGATAGTGCTCCTGTGTTTTGCTATATTTGAATACCTAACCTAATCTACTTTTTTATATATATGATATGATATGATATGATATGTTTAGTAGAAAAGTGACAAATAAGCCATTTAATAGTTCATAGATAATGCCACTTAGAGATTACTTTCAGAAATTAAATAGAGATGAAAAAAATCATATGTCATATACTCATTGTTCCAAGTAATGTTTATTTATTTTAAAAGCAATTGCTCTGATTGAGCATTCCTTCAGCTAATGTAAATAAAAATCTTCAATTTTGATCAGGGTAGAATATTTTTCATCTTTTCACAAAATGAAGAGAAAGGTACATCAGTACATCAGAGAGAGAAAGATGAAATAAAAAAAAGAAATGCATGCATCTCAATATTAAGAAACATCACATACTTACTTTTATAAAACTATCAAGAACAGTATCCAAAAGATCTGATACTTGTCCGATATTACCCCAAATCTTTGCTTGTATAGAAGGATACATCTAAAAATAATTAGTCGTAAATGATAGGAAAGTACAAAACACAATTAAAAAAATTTAATATTAATATTTTTCAGATAAAAACATAAATGTGAACACAACATGGATGGAAACCATGAAACCATGTAAATGAATTTCATGGATCTGATCCATGAAATCATACCTCAACTTCTTCTATTGTAAGAGTTATTAATTTATCCAAAATTGTAGCTACCCGCTGACGTTTACTGTCATCATTGTGCTTACAAAACCTAACAAAAAATTTAAATATGAATAAATAAATAACTGTTTTCATTTAGCATCATCAGCAACACCAATAAATCAAAATAAATTAATATGACTATTTAACATTTCATATATGCGGAATTAAAACACATACTATTTACACTGATTTTAAATAAACTGTATCTTAACAATGCATCAGTAACAAACTATTAAAAATTTGACAAATTAGTCAATATCACTGTACAATTATTAATCAAAAAGGGAGTTATTAGTCTTGAAGTGAGATTTTGCATTGGTTCTCTACAAATGGAGTATCACCTTTCAAATTGCTGCCAACAAATATTATCGGCCTGTATTATTTTTAAAGAAATTAAATAATGGAGAATCTGCATGAATATATGCATGTTCCTCACACCGTGAAAAAATGACAGTACTTACAGCCATCAAATTTTGAATAATGTAGTCCTGCCTCCATGATAAATTTTCCGTGTGCGCGTGGAAGACAATCTTGAATTTGTTTTATTATTTACATCCTATATTGTAAAACTTTAAGGAATTTTTCATTAACAAACTCAACAATTTGAAAACGAGTAGTGGCACTTCAAAATAAAACAATTTGCATCTCCAGCATACAAGACTGTTGTTGATAAAAAAAAAGAAAAATCTCCTTAAAAAGAGTCAGATCTTTCAGTTTTAATTAACAAACTTGGCTTTATGAAAGCAATGCATTGCTGCAGCCAGAAATATAATACTTCCACATGCCAATGCATTGACATTCAGTAAACCTAAGATAATTTCAAATTTAATCTGGAAGGTAACTGAGTAATAAACCAAGTGATTTAAAAGCAAGAAACACAGTTTTAAGAATTTTCCCCCCTACTTTATAATGCGCATGATTTTTAATACATCTGTATTTAAATCAAGTAGAAGAATTAGTCTAATTAGAAATATTCAATATTTTTATGAAATTACACTAGATGGACTGATTAAAATCTCTGCATATTTTTTCTTTTATATGATAACTACTTCAGGTTGCGGGCCATGTGAGAGGTTATTTTTTAAAGAAATAATATACAGAATATAAAAGCACGTATGGCAACCTGTAATGGCCTACCAGAAATTCTAAAGATATGCTGTTTTTAAATGTTTTGTGCTTTCGCTGTTGAATTAAATTTTATGTGCTATAAATACAAAGAACGTGATATTTAACAGTGCAAAAAGTTAATAATAAAAAGACACACACATACGCACACAAAAAGTTTTACTTCTTTATTATTTATTTATTGTTAGCCATCTTACTTAGAAAACTGAGTATTTATATGATGAACTGAAAAAAGACTGGGGGGATGCATGTCAATGCTTGATATTGCATTGGGAATTCAAACATATGCTGTTATGAAGCTTTTAAGTCATGGGATTTTGTTGTTGAACTGTATGCGGCATAAGTGTGAAGAAAACTATGCTAATAAAACTAAAAAGATTTTTTAAAAAAAGTTAGTAGGAGCCAGTGTAACAGCTGACTGGTAGACTGTGAGCTCAGCAAAAGTGTATAATACTTTAACAAGCCCTTTTAGGTGATCCTTAAAAGCTGAAACCTTTCAGAACCTTTTCCAGTTTTTTTTTTATGATTTATTTATATAAGTTTTTTTTCTTTTTTTTTTAATTATTGTTTCAGTTCTCAGTTGTTATTTCTGAGAGAGTTATACTACATGAATAATTCATTAAACTTTAGCACTTCCAAAATCCTCAATCAGTTCATCATAAATTTTTAATTTATAACATACTGATTGATAAATGAATGTATATTAAAACTGCATGGATATTAAAAAAGCATATTATATATTTTTTACATATTATTAGGTTTGAGCAATGTTAGAGTACTTCAGAGATGGGAATCTATTTAAATGGAATATATGAAGAACTAAAAAAAATATTTTAACCACTTTTAAATCCTGGCAAAATGGGCTAGACTTATGAAGTAATTTTCCTCACATATGTGCAACAATTCTGCTTAAGAAGTAATTCACCAAAAACAGTTATCAAGCCTCCCATTAAAAAATAATAACTTTATCACTAAAATAAGCTTAATCATTAGAACAAACAGTGCAACAAAATAACTTACATCAACTTATCTGATATTAAACAAAAACACAACTGCTGCACATGACAATCAAAACATTAAAGTAAATTTTTAATTACCTTAACAACTTACTTACCGGGTCAAATTGGGTAACCACGGTGTCATATATTCTAAACACAAATGTTTTAACTCTATGGTTGAAGAACGGAACCCTTGAATACACTCTTCCAAAAATTCCAGAGTCAAGTGAGAGGCATTCTGTGCTAATTTCTCACTGATCTGTTTAATGAATATTGTGTTGTTGGATGGTATGCATAATCCTGTAGAGTACAAATTAAGTTTTTCAAAAAGAGGAATGATGCAGTTAATTTTATTATAAAGAACATTAATACAATGCAATAGAAAATATAGCAAACCTCTAATTTATTTCATCATTTGTAACTTTTACACAGCAAGAAGAAATAATTGAAAAAAGAATATGTTCCCCAAAGATTTCAAAATTTCTTTAAGAAAATTCTGACACAGCCAATTTGTTCAGTTATCAGAGTTTGAATTACCAATTTAGTGGTCTTAAGAATTTGACTGGCGGTTTGATTTTGTCATAAAGCAATAACTGGTACTCTAACTGAATACTGAGCAAATTTTCCTCAATTTCAAACTCACTAAATGGACAAGATTACAGACAAAATATATATATATAGAGAGAGAGCATGAGAATGAAGCTCCATTTTACAAAGATCCCATTAATATAATTAACATTAATCTGCTATACTTAAGTTTGTAACAGACTATTTTAATAAAAAATGAATAAGATAGCTTAAATTTGCATTGTGTTAATAAAGCAATGGAACCAACAAACCTGCAGTCTCTAAAAGCTGCCCTTCAATTTTAAGATCAAATGTACCAGTAAGAGCACATAATAGGTTATAAGCAGTAGTCCTCAGATTCGGATCAGAACTACCAAGATTCAGCAAAGCCATATTTAGAAGCGTACCAGGTACATCCTTTGGCCTGATCTTTGTGTGGACAGTCACAGAATCCTTTCAATATATAAAGCAATTAAATGTTTCAGCAATCAACAGTTCAGAAAATGAACACACATATACAAATATATAAAAAAACTAAACATGGTAATGAACTGAAATATTTTTATTCACATAAAAAGGTAAAATTTTTATTAATGTCTGACACTGCTGCATATTAGATGAATTTATCATGATTAAACAGTAGTGATAATATGAATGTCATATATAAAATATTAAGCATATTATAAAACCCTTAAAGATAGATATTAATAAAGCTGACACACTAAAAATTTGCATTTGCATAGAGCACAAGCCATTTTTTAACTAAAGGGAGTTAAGTTAGCAGGTTTCTTTTGCATATGACCATGTGATTCCTTCAATTAATATTAATTTATTAAATTATTAAATAAATTTAAAAATTAATCTTAACTTTTTAATTGACAACCATGATATTTAAGTCTTCAGTGGTATAATTAAAAATGGCAGAAATTAATAAGGTAATTAGAAATTAGTGGTATAATCAGAAATTGATATTAATAACTTGGATAACAAAATTTTATTTTCTAACTTTTATACATCAACACAAGTACCTTTTAACTCCACTTTCCAGATGGTAATTATAACAATTTATTGCCAATACATAATTATAATTGCACAAATGCAAAATGTGTTAAGGGCTTCTGTAATCAAGACAAATATATTTCCTGCACATTTTTTTTTTTTTTTATGTCTTCCTTACATGATATGCCTCTTTCAGAAAGGCCAAATCCCATTGAATGGGCTGCGTCCATGGAAGCTTTTTGCAATTTTCTCCATGTGTAATATAGATATGAGGCATTTCCCTTAGAAAGTCCCCCTGGAAGGCACCCCTTTCCTTCAAAACAAAAACAAGCTTCTTTAAACTTCCATCTTGATGACTGGGGTAAGTTTAGCGAGACTTTTACCAATTTTGTTGTCAACAGGAAAATATGCAAATACCTATCCATGAAATAAAATGAGATTGTCCTTTAAATTTTCTCTCTAATTATTTTTTTTTAGAAGGGGCAATTTTATTTATAATATTAAAACACTACCTTCTTTTTCATTCTGATACAATATGGAACCCAAATAAAAAATTTCGATAGCAAATAAACTAATTCTCTCTCATTATATCAGCAACAATGGCACGGCATTTTTAATGATTTTCGCCTTTCTAATAAAATGATTATAAAAGCTCACGTTCCATCCAATATTTCACCAATACTCAATTTTAGTCAACTAAATGTGGCAAAAAATTTATCATAATTGATCAAAAATCAATAATACAAACAAACACAGAAACAGACATTCTTTATATAGATTTTGTTAAACTTCGAAATTTTTTTATTAACAAACTTTACGATTTGAAAAAGCAAGCAGTAGCAGCACTTTTCGAAATACACATTTTTATATCCAATGCACCAGACTGTAGCCACACAGAAAAATAAGTGCGAAAATTAGCGCTTTCAAAGTTTTAAATTAATATTTCTGCTCATTAATGTCATACAAAGATGGCAATAGCAGAAATGGCATTCCATGAATTTTTGGAACATGGAATAACGTATTTAATGTTTGGCAATTAGTTTTATTTCATCGTAAAACTTAAAAATTTTTATTAACAAACTCTAGGATATGAAAGTGAGCAGCGGCAACAAATTTTGCGATAAAGCAGGTTTTCTTCTCCATCTTGTGAGACTGTTGCCACTCAGAAAAATGAGGGCAAAAATTAGCGTTTTTCCGAGTTTTTAATTAATATCTCTGATTTTAGCTATTTTCTTTGGAAAAAAGGTGGATGTTGACCTCTTCCAGGACCCACAGAAGAATTGTAGAAAGTTTGGTGACAATAGCTATAGTAGAGACTGAGTTATTACAGGAGAAACACACAGACTTTCTTCGTTATATATATAGAGAGATAAAAAGACATCTATATATATGAAGAAAAAACTATGAAAATATTTTGTTTGTTTTACTCATCATATGATTTGAAAATTCGTATGATAGCATATTACGGCGTCATAAGGAATATGATTCAGCATTATAATGCATTAAAAATGCCAAAGAAACATACTAATATTCAATACATGTACCACAACAACCTCAAACTAAACAGTAAAATAAAACCTTATAACTCAATTTAAGTTCTTAAACAGAAATTAAAAGTTAAAACCAAACCTCACTATAAAGGACAGAAAGATTAACATGGCCAAACTTAAATTTAAAGTTAACAATTACAGCTTAAAAAGAAAGTAACTTGCAACAATTATTTAAGCTGAACAAATAAAATCAAATTAATAAATTCAATTACTGGAAATCAAAATTACGAAACTGAATAACTGATAATCAAAATTAAGAAACAATATTACATAACAAAAGCGAGCAGTAGCAACACTTTTCGAAATAAAACATCTCCAATGTGCGACACTGTTGCCACTCAGAAAAATGAGTGTAAAAATTAGTGCTTTCAGTTTTTAATTAATATTTCAGCTGATTAAAAATGTACGAAGATGAGAATAATCGAAGCGGCTTCCCACGAATTTTTGGAATCGGGAATAATGTATTTAATGTTTGGCAATGCTATTTTTATTTCATTGTAAAACTTAACAAATTTTTTATTAACAAACTCTAGGATTTGAAAGCGAGCAGTGGCAACAACTTTCAAAATAAAGCAGATTTTTCCTCTCCAGCTTGGGAGACTGTTGCCACTCAGAAAAATGAGGGCGAAAATTATCATTTTTCTGAGTTTTTAATTAATATCTCTGATTTTAGCTTTTTTTTTTAAAAAAAAAAAAGTGGACGTCAACCTTTTCCAGGACCCAGAAAAGAATTGTAGAAAGTTTGGCGATGGTAACTATAGTAGTTACAGAGTTATTACAGGACAAACCAACAGATTTTCTTCTTTATATATATAAATATGCAATTCTTTTAAATATGTCCAATTTACAAGATTTCCAAAATTATGGATACATCTTCTCTCAAAATTCAGTGTGCTAATCAAGAGATTACTGTACTTTTTTTCCATAACAAATTTTTTTAACGATAATAAAGATAAAAAATGCAACTTACAGGCTGTGATAATTCCCACCGAGTTCGGATATGAATAATTGCTTGAACAATGCTATCACAATCGTTGTGGATAAAGGACAAAGGGCCACTTTCATTCGCAATAGTTAATGTAAATTGATTGTCATCTACAAGACAAACCTAGAAAGAACAAGTTTAAGTCAATGAATTTCAGAGAAAAGGAAGGGTATTATTTAAATCTATATTTAATTCAGGTAACAAATTCTCAAATTTAAAGGAGGATGAAAATTATAACTTATAAATATATTTAAAAGAATTCACAATTTTGCGAACTAAAGGCACAATAATTCTACAGCTTACAATTTATTAAGTATTATGTTATAAAAGAAAATGTTTGGTTTAGAAAATTATAATTAGTAAACATATTTAAGAACATCTGTGATTTTGCTAATGTATGAAAATTTCATAAAAATTCAATTTAAAGATACATAATGCAAAAGATAGCTACATTTTAATTCCGTGAAATACCAAAAAATATTTACCATTTCTTTAAACTTAAAAAATTTTCATAACTTTCTTACACACCCAATACATAATATATAAGATGTACAATAAAATACAGTCAATTCCCAACTGATTGCAGTAATACTAGAAAGAAAAGCCACCATTGCTTTAAAAAAAAAATCACAGTTAATCTGATGGCAATTAAAAACACAAGAAAGAAAATTAACCCAGATTACAATTAACTGAAAACCATTACAAACTATTTTATTGTATTTTCAATTAGTTTAATCTCAAAGTAAATTCAAAACAAAAAGAACAAAAAAACACCAAAGTAAATAAGGAAAATTAAACATTATTAGAAAAAAAAAAATAAATGGTAACAAATAACAGTATTTGCAAGAGAAGCTGAACTATGACAAAGAGTTCAAACTCGTATTAAAAAAAAGTCTGTGACAACTTTTTGTTTTTCTGGCATTGTTCATCTAATACACATAATCTACTATCACTGCTATTATTCCTTGAATTTTGCACTTCCTTTCTGTATTTCATACATATAATTTGCTCTGTCGGCTATTCGTTTTATGGTTTGCAATAACAATTTTCTCAACATTCTACAATAAGCAAAGTTTTTCTCCCTTAATCCTCTGACATGGCTTTCATTGCCGCAATGGTGGGCCTTTGTCCCACCCTCTAAGCTTAAAAGTCTGTGCCACTCTCTGCAGTGCTAAAATTGATAACAATTCTCACTATAATGATTTATTTGTGTTTACAGACATAATAATAATAATAATAATAATATAAAAATGCTAAATATTGCATAAATTAGAATTTCTCTGAACTATGATATTTTTCAAAACAAGGTACTACACATAATACTGGCTTTGATGTGCATGTCTTGTACAGATAATGAGTCTCTTAGAAAATTTTGCACGAATTACATATGACACACTTCTGTGTTGGCATAGCATTACTTGAGGTTGCTGTTATTATATCTAAGTAATGTTGTCCTTCCATGTGCAGTACATCGGAAGATTTATGAAAGAGAACGAGAAATGTAATAAAAGTGAGAATCGAGAAATGTAATAAAAATGAATGAGAAACATAATAAAAGTAAGAAGAGAGAAACGTAATAAACAAAGAACAGAAAGAAAAATAAGAAACGTAATAAAAGTTAAAGAGAAAGAGAACCTACAAGAAACATAATAAAAGTGAAAGCACTGCAAATTGTGCTCCTGGTGCCACCTTGTAGGAATTTTGTAAAGACAAAATATTAGGGTCTGCTATATGCTAAAATTCTGATGAATAAGTCAAGGGACAAGCTGCAATAATATAGAAAAACCTTGAGTAGTAGGTGAGTTATCTCGTCCCTCGCACATAGCGAATATTCCTGGAACACAAGTTATCTCGTGCCTCGCACATCGCGAACATTCCTGGAAGACGAGTTATCTTGTCCCTAGCGATAAAAGTGTTAAACAGAATTTATTAGCTAAATTTACATAATTAATTATTATAATCACCATTTTCATAAATTTTCCTTTATTAAAATAATATTTAAATCATTAAACTAAATCAGTAACAAAATATTTTAAATGATATGGTAACATATACCAAGTGATAAAAAGTCTCATGACTGGACAAAGGCAGTCATGCCACTCAGGGGATTATGAAAGGGCTTAATTAACTCACCCTCAGTTAGTTGGAAGTTGACTACATAATGGAACATGCAAGAAAATTTTATACATTAAAGATTTTGCAATTTCCTTTAAAGTTTAAAAATGAATTTTTGTTTACATTTAACATTTAAAATCAAAATACTTACTTCTTCAATTTCTGATGCATAATATACATCATTTAGAAGCACAGAATGACCAATAACTTTTGTTTTCTCAGCTGAAGTAACTTGAATAGCAGTGGGACCCACCTAATAATAATAATAATAATAATAATAATAAACATCTATATAATCAAAAAGAGCAAGTTTATTTTATCTAGAATGCTCATCAAAATTAAAGGATAAGCTGAAAAAAATATGGTCACAGGTGAAGTTTTCAAATAACGTCCAATAATATAGTTATATATGTTAAACATCAGCAAACAAACAAAATATTGGACTTCTGAGGATATGTCACTACAAGAAATATGCAAATTAGATGATTGACAATTTTATTGAAGAGTTGCAAATTATTCCTAAAAGTGTTCATTAGTTATATTCAAAAGCTACATTTAAATGAGGGGCAAAAGTGGTGGTTAATTGGTAGAATCGGGGATGGGGACAAACAAAAATTAATTTACCCAATATCTGAATCTCTCTCAAAACGTCATGTCAAAAACTTGAAACCACTTTTCAAGCAAGTGGTCTCGAACTCAAATTGCATGTGGGCCAAATATACAATCATAAAATAGCCGACAGATCGGATTTTTTTTTTTTTTTTAAGCAAAATAAAAATTTTTCATTAACAAAATAAAAAATATTTTAAATTTCACTTATTAAATATTTACCAAAATATATGTATGCAATAATAATACTGCAAAGAAATAAAAATTCAAATTAATTATTTTCTAGCAGAAATCTAAAGTTTGGTACCTGCACGATATTTTTGTGTTTATTAATTCAAATACATTGACAGGTAAATATTTAATTAATCATTAAATAACTTACTTAAACTAAAAATAAGCAAATTATGAAAACTTTCTAAGTTTTCAGAGAAAGCTTTCCATGTGGGACAAAGGGGACAAAGCCTGACTGTAAATAGTAATAACCTTGTCTTTTTCTCTTAATTAAATTTTCTTTGACAAATAAACAAAAATATATATGTTTGTATGCAAATAGTTATAAACTTCTTTGTTTATCACTACAGCTTAACATTTGATGCATTCAAATTCTGACAAAGTTTGTAGGCCTAAACAGAAATTCCTATAAATTATCTTTATAATACATTGCAGACACTCACTGTTCAATTTGATTCTTTACTTACTCTTTCAACTGTGTACGTAGAGGGGATGTTCATATTACTGCACAAATTTGCAAATGAGTGTATTCATTTTTGACAAGTACAAATAAAAGTTAATAAAAATTTGTATCTTCAAATCTTTGAGTATGTCACACTGTAAATTAATTAGCTAAACTTACAGATTTTTTTAATGCATTACTCATGTTTGTATATAATGATGAAGAAAATATAAACTCAGAACTGAAATCTTTGCAACACCATACCTGCAACAAATTTAAAAGTATTTGTGGACTACATAAAATTGCTTCAGGTGCTGCCAATCTGAGACCACTATTTTAAGAAATGAATCACTTAGGAGGCAGGTTGGTCAGGGGAACTCAAGAGCAACAAATGCACTTGAAGACTCTTATCTGAAATTATCAACTCAAACAAAACATAAAGAGACTTTAAAAAAAAAAAAAAAGAAAAATAAAGAAGTTAATTTTAGGCCTTCATGATGTCATAAGAACATGAAACATGAAAAACAGCTATTCTACTGCTGCATGAAGGTTTCACAAGGTTAGACTTTAAGCAAGAAAACAATGGCTTATGTCCATCTTCCAAAGGAGCCTGTTTAAGATATGTCATGATCACCTTTAATGGTATCAAAAGGCATGGAATCGTAGTGTTTACTCACAAGTCTAAATACAGCCTGAACTGTAATTCTAAGCTCATTTTGACACAAAGAGAGTGAGGAATGCTCAAATTGACTTCTGTTCATAAAAGATCATTTTTTTCATGGAAGAAGTTTCATGCTTTGAGGTGGAATCATAAAAAAAAAATGCCTTCATTACCCAGCACATCTTTGATTAAGGTTCTGTAATAGATCATAGACACACGGATATGCTCTTGGAACTTCATGTCAAGCTTTTGCCAAAATTTGCGGCATGCTATTCGATAAGATTTGATACTAGTTAAGTAAATTTTATGAAATAAAGATTGAATTTCCATCAATTTCATCACATTTAAAATTTTCATAAATTTGACTTTAAATTAAATATTTATAGATTAATTAAGAGATAAACATGGAAATTTATGTAAAACAATGATTGCTGTTTTTTAATAGTTTTTCAATCATTTTCAATAAGAACACATAAAGTTCTATGTCTATCAATATAATGTAGTTTTATTGAGAAGTACATATACAGGATAAAAGAATAATATAACATAGAACAAACAGTTCTACCATTTAAAAGAAAAACTAATTCATAACTGAATTAAACACTTCCCATCCTAAGTAAGAAAGCAAATTTTTTCATGAGGGATCAAATTATCCTTTTACAAACTTTTGGTGATTAACATTTTCTAAAATTACTTTTCACATGATTAATTATGCAAAAATGTATTTTTCCAATTACTTATTTAAACTTTTTTTCAGCAGTTATAATATACAATAGGGTTTGTAAAAATTGAAAACACCATGAAGGAATTATGCAAATTGAACCAAACTTATAGGAAATGTAAAGTGAGATAAGACATGCAAATGATTAGAATTACAAATGAATTGTGCATGTGTGAAATGAGAACAGGCTGCTAGTTTCATGTATATGATGGACTTCAAATTATGTTGATATCTGTTTATTGTCCTCTGTGTATGGTGAACATTTTAATTAGTGGTCAATATGCCTCATGAACAGCAGAAAGTGCCACACCAATGATTAATGGAGTTTGAAAATTGCTGCATCGTTGGTATGCACGGAGGACATTCTTATCGAGCAACTGCAGCTCACACGCAGCGTAATGTCACAACAATGATGCATGCTTGGAAGAAATAGACAGAACATAACCAAACAAGGTGAAATCCTGGCAGTGAGGCACACAATAACACAATAGAAGAACAGGATGACAGACATCTCATCTGCATGGCTGTGACGGATCATACAGCATCCTCTCATGTGTTAGCACAATGCTAGAGCGAGGCTACAGGTGTGTTGTTTAGCTTCACGGTTCGTCACTGTTTGCTGCAGCATGAATTGCATGTAAGGGTTTCTCTATGCAGGTTTCCCCTGCCACTGAATCACAGATGCCTTCGACTTCATTGGGCATGGCAACACAGCACATGGCATGCGCTGTGGCAACAAGCTGTTTTCGCTGATGAATCTCACTAAAATCCGGAGTACAATGGTGTTAGAGTATACATCAGACATTATAGGGGGGAACGTCTGCTCCCACAGTGTCTTATCCTGCATCATATTGCATAAATGCCTGGCATTATGGTATGAGGAGATATTAGATATAATTATCAATCAACAATGATCATTACATAAGGGGTCGTTACATAAGAGACCCAATTCTTCAACGCACTTTGGACACTGGATTTTAGCAGGATAATGTCTATGCATATGTTTTTCACACTGCACAAGCATTCTTTAGGGCACAACAGGTTTTGCTTCTTCCCTGGATATGTCTTCCATTGAGCATGCCTTGGATTTCATTGGTCAGTGACTCGATCATACAGCTAGTGAGGCACACACTAAGACTGGATTTTGATGTCAAGTTGAAGTCATATGGAATGCCATTCTCCAGGATTACATTCAGAACATGTCTGATTCAATGCCACGACATGTAGAGGCTTTCATCATTCAGCATGACTGATACAAAGAACTGATTTCTGATGTTAGTTTTATTTTCTTTTTTTGTCTTGTAAATTTGATTATTTGTACCACTACCAAGTAAAATGTGGAATAAATTTTATTTATTTCAGAAAAATTCTTCATGGTTTTGAATTTTTCACAAACATTAGTGTATATTACTTACACTATCATAAGAATAAGGCATCTAAAGAATCAATATTAAAGATGTAACACAATTACATGCACATCACAGTCATGGGTAAACACATAGACCCAAAAGGAACAACAAAAATTACCATTATTCATTAAAACAATCTTTTCAAACAAAAATTAAGTAATCAGTGAAGAACATCTGATGCAGATGCTGAAAGATGCTGAAGTTGAATGATGATGATGAAGTTGCTGAAATTACCTGCTTTAAATTTAATACAATAAAAAATTACTGAATAATATAATAAAAGCAAAATCTTTGTATGCAACACTTCCATAGAAATAATTTAAGATGAATCATCTACTTTTAATATATGTGAATAATTAATATTAATACAGTCCAAAGTTCGAGATAAAGATGTTCAATATCCAGAATGATCTAAAATCTGGACCTTGAAGTAACCAACAAAACTTTTTTAGGAATTTTTTTTAATGCTTTATGCATGTGCATTTCATTTTTTCCCCAGTAAGAAAGCATGTGGAGAATCCCGATTCTTAATTTCACTTCGGTACTAAATAAAATACCTTGTTATTGAAGAAACAATAATTTTTAGCATAAACTTGTGTGATTAATAATTTGGCTCCGTAGCTGTGTATCTGCTTGGCATACATCTCAACCAAAGCATTCTACATAGATACATAGTTGATTTTACAACTGCTAATATTTTATAACCCCGACTCCAACCTGTCGAATCATTATTTACTGTATTTTGCTTTCATCGCCATATGTTCATCAACACATGACAACTTGAGTAATGACTCATGCAGTGACACCTAAACAATTTTTTTTAATATTAGTAATTGAATAACAAAGAGTATGGAAACCTTTTATTATTACCTTTGATATTATGCTTGGCGATGATTTAAATGTTGACGAGGAAAATTTTAACAAAAATTTCTTTCCATATGCTAAAACAAGATTTTGTTAATAATACTCATAGGCCAAAAGATTATATTTAGTGTTATTTGAATTAAGAATAACTGATTTTATACTCACATAAACCCAGAACCAGCACCTGAGCTCGTATGTTCTCACAGGGTGGCAGAATTTAGGGAAGACAAAATTTTTGGAATCTAAGTACTGAGTAACAAAATTAAGGGATGATAAAATTCGTATAATTTAGGGAAAGCACTGGGACCTAAAATTAAGGGGTGGCAAAATATCTAACAATGGCTCTCAGTAAGCTTAAGTATATGAGGGAATTTATTTATTCAGGACTCGGATATGCCTTAAGCATGTGCAAGAATTAGACGTAGATATAATAAAAAACTAAATTAATACAATTCAAGCTTAATTGTCTCAGTGTGCGATAGAAGCAAGGCAAAATTAACGGAACATTTTCACTTTCATTGCCATCTCATGCTACAATTGCCAGTAATCTATAGCGATGCTGTTAAGGTAGACTAAAATTATATTTTACCGATTCCAAAGACTTAAATTCCAAAGACAGTTAAAATAGCAAATTGCACCGTTCCTTAACTTTCTGATCTTATCCAATTTATTATTTTTTACAGGCTGATATAATTACAGCAATTTGATGAAAACGTTTGAAATTTGAATTATGTCGAAAAGAGTTCCTAATTCTGGAGCTACAACAGGATCTACAA